>VXAB01013266.1:1640-17020 GCA_013399175.1 Odontophorus gujanensis
TTTAATTTTAATTTTTGTGAATTAACCAGACCATAACATATTTCATGATATCTGATCATTGGTACCTCTGAACACTTGTGATCATAATTTAGTATGTAATCATAGATACCTCTGAGGACCACTCTTTACACTGGAGAAGAAAACAGTCAGATAAGTTTTGTGAATAGGAACTCAGAAATTAAAGATATGTCTGAGATTAGAATGCTCAAGCTGCAGAACTGCTGAGTGATATTGTAATGAAAGTTATTTCTGTGTGAATTTCAGGGCTGTCATCCTCATGGTGTAAGTCAATGTAAGAGGTTCAAAAATGCAATTGGAAAATGAAATTTAAGAACTTTCAAGAGTTGAGGGAATTTATGTGAAAAATATAGAAAAGTGAAAGGAGTTTCAAGAGTAGGATGTGTCCATACCTTCCAGGGACATTAGACTGAAGCTACCAGTATTCATTTTCTAATAGTAATTTTGAAGTATTATTTCCACTTCTTCAGAACAAGTGTGTCCTAATTCAGATTAATTTAGACCATGATGCTGGGTGAACAGTGCTAAATAAGACAGAATGTGTTAAAGTAATACCTTGTCTGCTTCCAACCCCTTTTCAGATAAATCAATCAAGAGAGTATTTGAATAAAAATCGTCCTTTTGACCATCATAACTGTTACATCTACTGTTACATTTGCTGATGTAATATATATATATACATATATACCTTTTATCTCAATTGTTCATAACTAACCTAGACAAAAATCTGCTTAACATAAGTCCTTGAATTAAGTTATCCTTGTTCCTACGTTCTGTTAAGGTCTTTTATAAAAGACGTCTACTATCATTTGTCATTACATCAGAAGTTTGATCTAATAAGCACACTGACCATTTTAGCAAAGAAAATTTTTGAGTCCCATTGGCATTTTTCCATGAGGTAGATGGTGGACAGTTTCAGATTTAGATTATATAGTGATGAGAATACATGTATACAGAGATAATTATCTATAAATAAATAAATCTATGAAATATTAAGGCTACTTTGAATGTAATGCTTCCTCTTTTGTTATGTCATCCCATGACATCAGAGGCAGATGTTGGTAGTATGGCAATATAGGCTGAACATCCCCACTAACATTAGGTCACATTCTGTTACCATACAGAAGATGGCAGCAAAAGGGCAGTTTGACAAAGGGCCATCTGACACAAAGGCACATGACATGGAAATGTGTATAAAGCAAAGGTGTTTAATTGAATTTCTTCAGGCAGAGAAATAGCACTCATTGAGATTCATCAGTACTTGTGGAATGTTTCTGGAAACCAAACTGTGCACATGAGGACAGTGAGGGTTTAAGCAGTGTGTTTCAGCAGTGGTGATGGCAACACAGCACAAAAGCCACCTTCTGGATGGTCATGCACTACTGTTATGGAATGAAACGAAGAGCATCTCAATCAACCCATCTGTGTGATTCAATGGGTCATAACCATGGAATTGTGTATGGAGCTGAATATCAGCTTCAGTTCTTTAGAATCAAACAGTGGCAACATTGTAATATCATGCCATGTAAGTCCCATGAATGCTCAGGCAGGAGCAGAAAGAATATACTCAAGCTTGCCAGGGGCAACTGAACTAATGCAAGGCTGGAAACGGCAGTTTAGAGGATTGCATAATTACCAGTGGCACCACTATGAACCAGAGTCAGAATGGCAGTCCATGGAGGGATGACATGTGAATTCCCCATCAAAGAACAAGTTCAAGACACCATCTTCAGTGGGTAAAGAGATGTGCACTGTTTCTTGTGAGAGCAGGGAAGTCATCCTTCTGAATGTTCTAAAACTTGAACAAGCCATAAACTGATTGTTACAATGTGATATGAAATAAGGTGAAGGCTAGAACTTCCAGAACAAGAACAGAGAAGAAGATAGTGTTTCTCTTGTAACATGATAGTTCCAGACCTCACACAAGTTTGAAGACTGTGGAGAAAATTGCCAATCTTGACTGTATTGTCCTACCACACCCTCCATACAGTCTGGATTTGGCATCTCCTGACTTTCATCTGTTCCGGCTGATGAAAGATGGACTGTATGAATAAAATTTTCCTAGTCAAGATGCTGTCATAGCAGCTGTGGAAACAGTCGGTCATTAAGAGAGCTAGAAGGAGGAAGAAGACCAACATTTCACATGGTTTGTGAAATGTGGTAAGACAAGGGGAAATAACTTTAAAAGAGAGGAGATTTAGGCAGGATGTTACGAAGAAATCATTTCCTTAGCAAGTGGCATGGTGCTGCTAGAGTTTGCCTAGAGAGACTGTAATTGCCCCATCCCTGCAGACCTTCAGAACTAGGATGGATGAAATCCCAGACATCCTGATTCTGTGTTTTGCAATCTTGCTCAGGGCAGAGGTGTTGGAACTAGATGATCTTTAATGTTACCTACTACCTAAGCCATCCTATGATTCTAGGGTTGCTGCTGGTGAAGAATATTATAAATGTTGCATAAAAGCTCTTGTTCATTGCCAATGAAAATGCTAAGCTAATGGTGGTGCCTGTAGTAGCTACATTATCCTGTAGGTGATAATTTTCACTATCAAACAGTGTTATTGTGCTCTCTCTATATATTGCAGTTTCCATGGTAATACGGAGGAGGCATTACTTTCAGAGTAACCTACATTCTTTGATAATTCTGAGACCAGATGACCAAGATTCAGGGTTGTAAGTATACAAGGCTAAGAGGAAGTCATTACATTATCTAAATTATTTCCTACAAGAGCATATATTGATATCATTTTTCAGTTCTCTTGATGTACAAGGAAGATTAACATTTCTCATTTTCTTTCATCCGTTGTTCATTAAGGTGAAAAAATCATACAGGACAGTGCTATGATTGGTGCATCTTGTAAATGAAATGCTGATCTCTACTAGGGCCCCTGGGCACTGCTACTGTGTAAATAAATTCACAGTTGTGGTTGTCACAAAGGAAGACTATTGACTGCATGTGAGAAACAGGTAGCCAAAGCAGGTTAACTCTTAAGCAACAAGGAACAGATCTTCCAGTCTTCTGTAAGATGGAAGAAGTATAGACAAAAACAGAGAAAATATGATACATAAGAGAAATCATTTTTAAAGGGAATGGTTTTGAAAATTTCTCCACAACATATCAGCAGCCTGTCTGAAAGCATCTTTCATTATTATTATGCAATTTTTAAATATAACTTTAAACATTTTTTTTTTAGCAAATATCACACTAACGGAACATGCAGAATTGACATTCTTAAATGTCCCTCTTATCCACAGAAAAGATAAAGTATAGTCAGAAAATATGTAGGTTTGCTCAGATTTGCATACCAATATGCATTTCTTTGACCTATAGAGACCTCTCTAAGGGAAGGAAAAATAATTCAGTCACCATTCCCATTCTATCCTTGGCCTTCATACTGAAATTATTATCCAGAGATAAAAGTGAGATATTTTAAGTACTATATGGACACTTGATCAATCTGCTGCTGTTATCCAATTCTCTTCACAAAGGCTGTAGTACAATCTTCCAAAAACCTCTTTTCAGTTACTTCCAACCAGAACACAGTTGCAAGTTCATTACAGCCTGAAACAGCAAACCTTGATCTGGGAGCTATACAGACAAATGCCCATCTCCTGGAACCATTCAGCTATCCATAACATCCCCAACATAACATTCTTAAATATTTTCTAAGGGAAGAGATTAAATTTTTGTTTGTTTGTTTGTTAGTTTTGTGAGTACCACTGTAGTATGGCCACTAAATTTCCAAAGATAATCCTACTGCAAATCACCTCCAATGTGCCACAGGCAGTAGAATGATCCCATAATCAAAGAACTAGGTCTTTGAGGACAAGTTTAATTACTTTAATCTATGCAGCCTGGAAAACATAATGGTTAATGGAGTAGTCTATTGAAGTACGTGGAATTTTAAATAGTATAGACTATGCCACTGTATGTCACTACTCTCAGCACAGCAGAGATGATAAAACCAAGAGCATAAATGGTGACTGAAGAAAGCCTTAGATGTTCATAAATCAATAATTGATAAAATGTACTCTTGTGTAACTAAGTAGAATTTTATGTTGCAGGTAAAATAAACTGATTACAAGTTACTATAGTGCTCAGTGGAATTATGGAATAAGGTTCATTCATTCACTCTAATTGCTGCATATTTGTATACAAGTGGTTGAAATGGTTCTATCACTTCTGAAGCCTATAAAATCATAAGAAAATTCTGTCCTTTGAATGTGCAGGTATATGCCATGATATATTCCCAGCATGGGGCACTAAGCTCACGAAAAGTCTAAATATTGCCAGACACATAGAGGCTGATCTTCTCAGTGCATCTGTCCATTATGGATTTAAAAGTAGTTTTCTCATGGGTAGAGTTGTTAACCTCTCTGTCTTGGCTGTATTCCAATTCAGGTTGCAAATGACCTGGACCAGCTGCTGATGTAACTTAAGGATAAGGTAGTTTAGGCTGGTAACAAAAATGCACAGCCTCTCAACATCATCCACTGCAGACTCTGTCTCTGTCTTTATAAAGATAATAGGGTTGACTGTAGGAATTACACACCAGAGAGTCTGACTTCAGGAAATGGACTGCAACAATAATTAAAAGCAGATTTTTTAGAAAGTAAAATAGAATTGTTACTTGTGATATATATTATTTAAAGGAAAAACAAGCTTCTTTAATTTATTAAAATTCAAAAATGTCAAATATACACTGGGTAGAGGAGAACTGGCTGACATACTCTATTAGGATTTTCAACAAGCTTTTGAGAAATTCTCTCAACAAAAGTCTGTTAATGAAACTAAGCTGTCACGGGATCCTAGGAAAAGCACATTGTAATGGTCCAAAGAATGACAAAGAAAGAAATAGCAAACAAAGGGAATAAAAGCTTCATTTTAAGCAGGACTTGGCAGTTGTCTTAACACTTACTATGCCCCCGATTTTTGTAGTTTTATTTTGATTTTCCTTCTTTTGTCTTTTTATTGGTTGTTAATTGATTTTTTGTGTGTGTGGCATTAAATATAAATTATCTATTATTATTATATTTGAGACATAGAACATTTCCAACATTTCAACAAACTAAAAAGTAGATTTTAGTAAGGAATTCAGTTCAGTTTTGGTTTCTAAAACTGTAGGCTATGATACACTATGGGCACATGTGTAGTAACCACAGTGTTCAAGGTTGTTTTCCAGTTAAAGAGTAGCAATGGGCCATACTGGGTGATAGATTATTAAAATCTAGTCTGCGAAAAGTAACTCTTCATCAAATTGTACATATAGGGAATATCCTTCCCTAGCCTGCTTCTTCAGTTTTAACAAGTGGGAAAACAAAAAATAACAAATTAAAGATACAGGTTAGTCTTTTCACACTTGCAAAAAATCTAATTCTAATTCAGATTTCACTACTACTTCCAAGGCCCTTTTCATTATTTTGTACTTTGACACTGCATTACATGAGGCTGCAGCTATCTCTGCTTTTTCCAACTGCATGCCTATCTTGTATGTTTTCTATTTGTACATTTGTAAGGCTGTTCTTGCAAAATGAAAATCTGCAGAGAACAAGAATAGAAGGGCAACATGATCTCTGTCACTCCAAAAAGAAAATGTTCCAGCAATCCTTTTTTTTTTTTTTTTGTTTTGTTTTGTTTTGTTTTGTTTTCACACCTTGTAGAATTTCAATTTTCCATTTAAAACATGGATTAAACAATGTTGCCAAAAACATATGCTTCTGTGTCAAACATTTCACTTATTTAGGAATCTAAAGGCAGCTAGAGAGTTCTCCCTGCCAGAGTGACTTCAACAATTGTCTCTTTCATTTTTAATTAGAAACATGTGCGTTTCAGTCATAGGTGTGGAAAACCAATATGTGTCAGCATTAATTCCCCTTGCTTTTCAATGTACATATTTCCTAAGTGACCACACTTAAAAAGCTAGAGGAAAATGGGCCAAAAATATTGCCAAAGTGGACTGTGCACCTGTAACTTTATGGTTAGTGATGGCACAGATTCCAACAGGTAATTAAAGATGGGACTGATCAGCTTGGGATAGGAAACCTCTAGTCTCTACCGTATTGTAAAACCTGCAATGAGCTATACCAGAGGGTTACAGATGAGCTAGGGAATCTGAGAGCCTTCTCATTACACTAGCATTAACCACCAGGTGTTCGTTGCCTCATGGATATTTCCTGTAAGTACGATGTTGTATAAAGGGTCTTGCTCATGTTACAATCCTCCAACCAACATCACTACAAAAAATTATTTGCTAGTCACACTCTAGTTTACCAGGTTGAAGATTCCTCCTTTTATTCCCTCCCAACACTCTCTATCTCTTCTATGTTTGTTGTTGTTGTTTGTTTTTGTTTTTCCTGGGGGAAGTTATTTCATTTTTCTTTCAGAAATGTTACTTTAAGGCAAAAGGCAATTGGTGAAATGTAATGGTTTTTTTCACATCTTTTTCATTTCCATCTTCACTTTCTGTAGAGATGATTGTGGCATTCCTTTCCCCAAATCCCTTCCTTTTTCCATTTATAAGTACAGCAATTTGGTTTGAATCTCAGGAAATAGAGTGTACCAGTCATTTCAAAGGAGAAGATGGGAAAAACAAGCAAACAAAATTCAGTACATACTGATAAGATAATTTTCTTCTGAAGGACACATTCTTCCTGGCTTGGAAACCAAGAAGGTGGATAAAACCTGAATACTAGTGGTTACCACTTCATCAAACAGGACCGTTCTGTGATTGCTGTAGGGCTGAGTGCTCGGTATTAATCATTAAATTGCAGGTGCCTCAGTGCATAATTAACAGCAGTTTGCATCAAGACTAGGGGAACAGCACTGAAAAGCCTATGGTACATAGTCCTACGTGGAGTTCTCAAAACCTGATCTCTCCTACTACAAGATAAGCCATCACATAATATAGTGATATTCTCCCACTGTCCTCTTTAGTGCAGGACCACCACAACACTCACATCCAATTTTGCTTTTATCTTCTTCCTACAGTGCACTCTTTTTGCAACAAAGAAATTCATTTTTCATATTTTCTCAGGTGCATTTCTAGTGCCTCTGAGTATTTGTACGCATACTTGAGAATATGTGAATGGATATTTGAGAGTGTCAGAAGAGGTGAACCATGAATCTGTGTTATGGACAAAACATGGAGAGATTACTGCTATTTTTTGTATGTTATACTCAAAGTGTGATGGACACTGTACAGATATGTAGGTAGGTATTCTGTATTAAAAGGTTTGAAACATTGTTCAGGAGAAAGACAAGACAGAAGAAAATGTCTGAGAAAGTGGAGGGCAATGTGTACAGAGAACAATCCTTTTTCAGAGAGCATGGTTCTTCAAACTCTTAGGAGGGATGTTTATTTGAGTTACAAGTCTTGAGATTATTTTTGGGAAGGTATTCACAAACACTCTGAAGTTCTCAACAGGTCACAGGTAATGCATGTTTTGTCACTGAAGAATAAATATCTTTTTAAAACTAAAATGAGTTTGATAATTAATATTCTGCTAGTCTGTTTTTCTTTGCACTTAGAAAAATCTCAGTGGACGACTGGACCACAAATCCCCATGTATTATCTGTCACATCCCAAACTCCACACGTAGTGGGATCCAGTCCCTGCAGCGCTGGGAGGGGGAGTGAGAGGTGTTGCCATCTAGTGGGCATTTGTAGTCCGGAAAAGCAGCCTTCATTACAAAACGGCTGCTACAGATTTTCTGCTTGAAATTAACAAGCGTGGAGAAAAGAAGAAAAGAAGAAACTTTTTTGGGGAGTCAGCTTTCTGGGAGAATGGATTTACCTGTCTGCAGGTGAGTTTACCCGTTCACATAAGCATGTTGCAGGTCTATGTGACAGGGTGCTTTGCGGGGCAGACATACTCTGTCTGCACTGAAAACTGACACCCTCCTTAGCACTCTGTGAGGAGCCAGGACCACTGATGTGGTTCCATGTGCCATCCCCAGGCAGCAGTGTACATCTGGTTGTAAAAAGGGCAAAGGGTGAAATTCATCTTTTTAGAATCTATATTAAAATAAAAGTGGATTCTTCATATGCAGGCAGCTGGCATTATCTTATCTGTCAGCCCCACAGAAATGACAATTTAAATCATCATCATCAAATTATACTTTTCTTTCTTTAGGACCCTACGTTTTCAGTGGTAGACCCTGGGAGCTCAGCAGGACAGCTCTGTCCTGCTCCAGCCTGCTTCATATTAACGAGCTGCTTGGCTGGGACGCAACGCTGGCCGAGCAGCAGCTGCTTGGAGCGCACCGTTACGGAGAATTAGCTGAAAGTTTATTCTTAGCTCTTCCTCTCAGCTCCTGCAACATGTTCAACAGCTTGTGCATTTTGTAATGCCTTCTTTCATTACCATGGCAACCGTTAAAACTTAAGGTGTGTACGACTCACACGCTCCTGATGCTGCAGGCTGCTGGCAAAATGAAACCCTCAGTCTGCACTGCTTCTCTCAGTGCTGTTGATTCAAAGGGCCACTGTGAGCTGGGAAGGCAACTGGGAACATGTGTTTGCAAAGTACTTCAGGCGCAAGAGTGCAGTTTGGTGTTCAAGAGAGATTGTGAATATGATTTTTCTCTCTAGCTATTCATTCAAGTTGGGGGAGAAGAGCTGTCGCTTCTGACTGAGTTGATTCTCCTCTTTGTATCGTCCTGGACAGACTTTGGCAGACAACAAATGTATTTCTGCTTTGTAAAATGCAGTCTCAGATAGTTCACTAGCAGTTAAGTAACAAGGAGGGCAATAATTGCTGCACAGTCACAGGTAAATTACTAAAGTGTAACTTGGCGCTGAGGAAGAATCTGCTTCCACCACATGGGAGATTATGGAGCCATTTCCACTTGAAAGAACTTGCTTTCATTCCTGAGTTACTCATTTCTAGCAGTCTGTTTTGTCAGTCAGCTGGTAGCTGTAGGAGTCTACCAGGAAAAAAAAAAATAATAGAGAATGGAAAAAGATAAAAAAGAACTGCTGTGGGGGGAACTGAACCTGACAAACCCTTCAACCTTTCACTTGGGTAATGTGTCATTAAGCTTGTATATAGCCTGAAATCACCACCACAGTTATATCCAGCCTGAGTGTGACTGAAGAAGCTGCATTAGCTTAGAACAGTTGCCTGCAAAAGCCGACTCTTCTTTACACTGAAGTCTTTCTTAGTGAAGCCATTTTTCCTTCCTAAAAAATAATATTGCTGGGAATCATATTATTGCTGTGAATCACAACCACTAATAATTT
Source organism: Odontophorus gujanensis (assembly GCA_013399175.1). Taxonomy (NCBI): domain Eukaryota; kingdom Metazoa; phylum Chordata; class Aves; order Galliformes; family Odontophoridae; genus Odontophorus; species Odontophorus gujanensis. Next base: position 10,900 of record VXAB01013266.1, read on the forward strand.
TCCCCGTGGAGAAATCCTACAGAACAGAAAAGGGTTGAAACCTACAGAGGTTTTCAGAAATTAAATTGCATTCTATAGAAATTACTCTAAATAGCCTTTTTATTTAATAAAGGATACTACTCCTTCTGTAGAATTTTTGCATCTTGTAATAAATCTAAAGGGACAATAATATCTCTGCAAATAGGATTGTTCAGATTATTTTTAAAAATCCTATAGAGAACTTATTTCTCTTTCTTAATTTTGCTAAGACTCTACATCTGCACCAGTTTCTCAAAGTGTTTCTCAAAGGCTTTCATGAAGAAAGAGTACAACTGTCCTGAGATTGTATAGCAACACTTCTCATGTCTGAGAAAATAAATCCACACAGTCTTGCACTCTGAAGTCACCTTTTCAAACCCAGTGCTTATAGCATTTAAAGCTATTCCTCTCTGTCTTGAGAAAGAATGACAAAAAAACCCAGATACCTCCCTTTTCTCCCTCTCCCTCCAAATACCTAATCTTCCCAGAAACAGAAACAGGGGACTCTGAGTCATTTTAAGCTGTTCCTTTGACATGACTTCAGCTCTGTGGTATGTCTTACAACCTGCAGAGATACAGAGCCAGTTAGGTTGCAGTTGCAAAGTCAATGCTTTTTAAGCATTTATTACATTATTTTTTAATAGATTTAATGATCAAAATGCATGTAAAAAGTGAGGAAAAATAGAAGTGCTCTGCTCTCTGTGTACTGTTTCTTAATTTTAGCAGTTGTGCATAGTACCTGTTAAAAATGCTTGTTTTGATATGTGTGTTGCATTCAGACTAGCATCTCCAGCTTCTATATATGTGGTGGTTAGTAATCTTTTCCATTATATTTTGAAAGGAACAGATTTCTTCCTGTCTAAAGTAAGCAAGAAGCTTACATGAAGGCAAGGGCTACACTATGGTTTGCAGCTTTGTTGCGTGCTTGAAATATTGGTGTTATGAAAAAAGAAAAGGAAAAAAAAAACAACAAAAACACAGGTAATGCTCAGGTAATGCTGAAACAGAGAAATTTTAAGCTGAACGAACAAACCCTCGTTTAGTGAATGTCAGTGTAGCTGTAGTGAATTGTGGAGAAATACTTCAATGTACCCAAGAAATACTGCAATGTACACAACAATCTAAATTTTCTTTTTCTATTTTTTTTTTCCCTTTCATAATTTTCCTTTCTATTTATTTATTTATTTACTTAAAAGTTGTGATTTTCTGTTCCAGTGCATGAATGAATTCAGGGAAAGATTAATCTCTTTGCAGGGTAGTGGGTTGGTAGTACAATCTGTATTCAGCAATGGTGAGGCAGTACCTTAAGTGTTCAGTTTGGGGCCCCTCACTACAAGAAAGACATTGAGCCCCTGTAGCATGCTCAGAGAAGAATAATGAAGCTGGTAGAGGGTCTTGAGCAAAAGTTTTGTGAGGAGGGACTGAGGGAGCTAGAATTGTTCAGTCTGGAGAAGAAGAGGCTCAGGGGTAACCTTACTGCTCTCTACAACTACCTGAAGGGAGGTTGTGAGGTGGGCGTCAGCCTCTTCTAGAGATAGAATGAGAGAGAATGGCCTCAAGTTGCACCATGGGCAATTCAAGATGGATATTAGAAAATAATTCTTCAAGACAGTGGTCAGGCATTGGAATGGGCTGCCAAGCAAGGTGGTGGAGTCACTGACTCTTGAGGTGTTGAAGATGTTGTACTGCAGGGCATGGTTTANAAATAAAATAAAATAAAATAAAATAAAATAAAATAAAACAAAACAAAATAAAATAAAATAAAATAAAATAAAATAAAATAAAATAAAATAAAATAAAATAAAAGGCTGTAATGCACAGCACTGCTACTTGAAAGTTTGTCTAAGCACTGGAAGGAGATGAACCACAATTCAAGAAAGTCTTTTTCTGTTTTCCTAGACCCATGTGGGGAAAGGAAAAGAATGCATCAGAACCTGAGGACAGACATTTGCTCCCAGTGCATGGAACAGCTGACTGTGTCCCCATCTCTATAACTACTATATAAAAACAAGATTGTCACAGTCAGGAAAGCAGTCAACAAGGATAAGGAAGGAAATAAATCCAATATCCATTAGAAATAAAACTAGAGAATCCTCTTTTATAACAACTACTTCGTTACTTGGTGACTGCAGGGATGTAATGCACCTGATGACAGTTGATCACTCATTCTTCCAGCCAGAATATCCCTTTCATGGACATGCAGTTTTGGGCTTCACTCTCAAAATATTGTCAGACTTTGAACGTATACTGGCAAACATTAAGAATCAAAAGTCTGGATTCTCAGTTCTTGTCTAAAGAGTCTAAAGGCAATAACAGCACAGTACAGAGGATGTTATGCTCTCTGAAATGTTCTGGGGTCCTAATATCTGCTCAGCTTTCATGCTACTTGGCAGAGAAGAGCATAACTTGTTCAGGTTAGAAAACAAGCAGTATAGCCAGCACTGAAATCGATAAGACTATGCCTGAGAGCAAGTCCTCCCTGTAGAGATAAATAACCACCACAGCAGCATCTTTCAGGCTGGCAGGCAACTGAGGAGAACATCCAGCTCAGGAGAAACTCAGACATGTTCCTGGCTCTGCTGCTTTGTTAGTGGAGTGGTCACCTTCTCATTCATCACAGCTCTTCTATCCATATTAGGAGGACAGATCATTTCCATGTAAGTCAAAGAAGTGCCACGATAGCCTTCAACACAGATATTCTTTCTGACAGTGGCTGAAAGAAATGCTACAAATCCAGTTTTATTTTTAATACTGTACGTTGGCCCAAAGGACTCCATTGTTTCTTCATTCAGAAGATCAGCTAATGCCTGCTTCAGTGGTCTAGTGGCCATAGGATTTTTTCTAAATAAAATAAATAAATGAATACATAAATTTAAAAAAGAGAAAGAGTCTTCTTCAAAGTGCAGGCCTATAGATACAATTTCATCATCAGTGTCAACTAATCTAACATTATACGAGTACCAAGAAGGTGCACACATATCTTTTATTGCCAGCCATGTGTTAACACCTCCTTGTCATGTCAGTAGGAGCACATTTCTCAGTCATTTTTATTCTGAGTTATTTTCAGCAAGGTCTGGCTGGCCACCAACTTAGTGCTGATGCAGGGGAGGGATATAGGTGTTTGGGTGTTCCCTCTAGTAACAGGGTAGTCTTAGGTTGACTCAAGTGCAACTGCGCCTGTATTTAAGTTGAACATCTGACCTGATTAGCATTTTGTGACAGCTTTAGTGGCTGTGCTGTCTGCCTTGTTGTTCTTAGCAAGATATTTTCACCTCAAGCTGTTCCCTACGTCTTGCTGTTCACAACCATTTTTACATGGTCTCTCAGTCAGCTGAATGAAAGAACTGAGACAGTGGGGAAATAACCTGTCCACAGAAAAATGGTAATTTTCCAGTTCACCTTTCTGATATATACTGACCACACAAAGGTATGAGTGAACTGTATGAACTGGTGTAAAGCAGAACTGTACTTACTTAGGAGTGGTCACTGTGACTGTGAACTAGCAAGTCTCAAATGTGCCTCTTTAATGTCACATGAGCTAAACAAAGCAGGAAGAAAAATACCCCACAGAATGTTTAAAATGGAGAGAATTTTTTTTTTCCTAATAGATATTCTACAACTGGTTTATGACCCTTTTACGCCACATAAATGTTTCTGAGAATCCCAGAACTGAGCTTCTGAATCACAACCATTGCATGGCTTTAATTAACTGATGCTTGTAGGATACACTGAACATAAACAGTGTATCTCTAAATGCTAATTGTTGTTATTGAACCCCCATGCTTCCTAGTGCAGTAATAAACTGTACAAAACCTAACTTACTGGTATACAAGATTCAATTGTGTATCTTCCTCAAGGGATATTTATCTTCACAGCATGGTTGCTAAGATAAATGCTAAAGTTTAAAATTCAGAAATGCTTACTTCAGGGCATTATGACAAGACAACAAAAATATAAACTTGACAGAATAAAAGCTTATGCACATAAATTATGTAGCCTTTTAATTGAAATATATTTCATAATAGATTTCATAGCCAGTAGATTATTTTTCAAGACATTCCTTTTTTATTTTTATTTTTTTCTTAAATAATAATAATTTGCAAAAGACATTTTTGGCTCCCCGTAGCTTTACAGAAATATACGTATATTTCTGTATATATATATAAATGGAGCAGTAGAGCATTGCAATTTTAGCCATAATAGTCAACATAACAATTAGAACAGTTTGTTATGAGGAGAGGGAATAGGACTGTCTTCAAGAACTGTGCTACAGCGAGTGCTGTTGGTTCCCTGGCATTGTGCACTGCTTCTTCTCATCTGAAAGGGAGCAATGCCACACAGCAGATGTTGTAGGAATAGCAGCCACAGGAGACGTTGTCTTCGGCAATGGTAAGCCAGGCTGAGAAACTTAGCTTTGTTTTCTTTTCAATTTTATTCAATGTGTGTGATTTTTTTTTTATTATTTTTTTTTTTCCTGAAAAGTGATGTGAATTTTGTAAAATTTCAATGATTCCCATAACCCAAAAGCAAAATGTCATGTGCATTTCATGGTTCTAGTAAGCCAAGTACTCAGGTACAGTGGAAATAGGTCTATTTTTGCCTGTGAAATTAAAAGCACTGCCAAGGGGTGCCTTCACAGTGCACAGTTTTGGCCCTTGTATTTTACATCTGTGTTGCTGACCGTGGTCCTGTCTGTATTTCAGTCTTTTCATACTCACCCTGTGACTAAAAGGGGCTGAAAATGAGCTGCATTGGTAGCCTCAGTCCTGCATGTACCCTGTCTGCTCCCTTTTCACCCAAATAGGATAAAAATAGGAGTGCTTTGGAGCTTTCTCGAAATATCCACCTGAGTTCTGAGTAAAATGTATGTAGGGAAGATTAAACTGCACTTGAAAGTATATATGGTCAGCACTTAACTGACAGATGTCACCCAGGAAAGGTAGGCTATCGGTTCTGCTTCTGGAAATTAGATTAAATTAAATCAGCAACAGCCTTTCGAGCCACTTAGTGAGGAGTTTTCTGCCTTTATATCTGACAGCTTCCCTCTTTCCAGAGGTGTTATTTAATCTAGCCACCAAGTCACATCTGCAGTTTTAATTAGCATGTGTCTCTGTTGTTTTTCCTTCTCTGTGTAGCACACTGAGCATCAATGCGTATCAGGCCCTTTAGAGTGAGCACATTTACTTTAAGTACTGCTGGGCCAAATTCTGATTTTCAGTAATTTCCCTACAGTCCTGTGGACCTCAGCAGGACCCCTCAGATTTACACTCATCTCGCTGAGAACAGAATCTGGCTCAGGGTTTTTGAAAGCCTTGTTATCAGTGAAGCAGGCTATTGAGTTGCATGGTATTCTCATTTTTGCCTTGTTAGTGGTAAGATTATCTTTCAGTATAGTTTATCCTCTGCAAGTTTTGGGTCTCAGCACAGTGGTATATGATTTAAGCTGTTTTTAGCAGTGTAAAAGTGTTATAATAATAATGATAATGTCTTAGTAGTAACGAGTGCAATAATAACATCCAAATATCTGACTCACAATAAATCTTAAAGCAATAAATCTTAGAAGGATGTTCAGAAGTACTTTTTATACTGGAAATGGAGAAATGAATTGTTAAAGAAGGAAGTTAGATGCCTGAATCCACCTAGAGAATCAGTATAAGAAGTCAAAAGACAAACAGCTTCCTCTCCTCCAGGTTTGGAATTGTTATTTCAACTGGAGATGAACTCAGATGTTAATCTAGTGTTAAGTTCTTTGCTGTTGAGGAAAAGGGCTGCAGTTCTTATTCATCCATTGACACAGTCTGCTTCTCTGATGTGCTCTAAAAATCTCAATACTTATAGTTCTGTGGTTTACTGACCTTTTCTTGAGCTATATGTTTGTTTGTTTGTCTGGTTTACACTTCTAAAAGATAGCATAGCAAAGAAGATTAATAAAGGAAAATTGGCGGTTGGATGATCTTTAAGGCATCTTTCAACCCAAGCTATTCTATAATCTTGGAATGTTAATGACCACCCTTGTAAAAACTTACTACAAATTAGTTGGGAAACAAATGAGGAAGGGTAGGCAAGGTGAGGCAAACAATAACAAAGCAAAGGAAAAGAAAAA
>VXAB01013289.1:0-26858 GCA_013399175.1 Odontophorus gujanensis
ACCCGGGATGGAACAGAAAATCGCCCCCTGCCCCCCCGCGCTGTCCTGGGGGCGGAGCGCTGCCGGCGCCGGTCCCGCCCCGCTGCTGCCCCCTGCCGGGCACGGAGGGGATTGCGCCCGCCCGCGGTCCGGCAGCGGCGGACGCGCTGTGAACAAAGTGCAATTTTTTGTTTGTTTCGTTTCTTGTTGGTTTGTTGGCTGTTTTTTTTTTNTTGGTTTTTTGTCTTTTTTTTTTTTTTTTTTGTCTGCCGATAGCTGCTTCCTCCTCCTCTGACCAGGGATTCATCAGCAAGCGGGAAGGGTGAATGTGAGCGCGACCGCCCGACCTCGGAGGGCTCCGTCCGTGCCAGTGTTCAGCGACGTCTCCCGGTGCGGAACTGTCATGCCGGCAACAGCACAAAGTCATCGTTGACGTCGACCATTGGCACGTAGAAGGAGGGCACCTCGTTGACGCAGAGGGATTTGTGCCCCGCGGGGTCCAACTCCTGCACCTTCAGCTGCCACTCCATCCTCTGCACCGCGTTGAGCGCGGCGGCCTCGTGCTGCTGCCGCATCAGCAGACACGTCTGTGGGAAAAGGGGACGGGGTGACAACTCAGCAAAATGCTTTTGGAGGCCACAGGAATGCAGCTCCCAAAGCCGTGCCCGCCCCACGGCTCTGAGCAGTGGGAGCCGTGCCCAGTGCTGCACCCACAGCCCTCACCTTCATCCGGTCGTACTTGTCGTCCACGTCTTGCAGCCAAGAAATGAACTGTCGCGCGTTGAAGCGGTCCCTGACCGATTTGTTTTCGTCTCCCTGAGCAAAGGGGAATGATGTGGGAGAGGGGTTATTGACCTGAAGCACCCTGGGGTCCCAACAGGCCGTGCTCAGCGCATGCTCACTGCAGTCAGGGCAAGGGGGGGCACGGGAGCACCTGTGGGCACTGCCCACTCTGTGTGAGCACAGGGGATACACCCAGGGCTCCCAGGACCCGGCACAATTCCCTCTGTGGCACAGAACTCTGTGAGCATAGGAAGGGATCCCACGTCCCGTGTGCTGAGGGCAGCCCGGTGCTTTCCAAGGCAGCATTCAGATACACATTACTGCAATGGTTCTCTCCCTGTAACTCAACCCATGTAAACCTATCTGCCCGGGGTCCTGCCCCACACTGCAGGGACAGCCCCATGCTGACTTGCAGGCACTGACCTGATTTTCTAGAGGCATGTTGTAGACCTCGGAGTCCAGCAGCATGGTGCAGGCACTGAAGGGCACAGCCTGGTTGGCAATAGTCCGTGCTGCCCGACAGTGCACTCTCAGTATCTCCTGCTCGCAGGATACGATGAGCTTCTCCTGGGGGAGAGCAAACACAGCAGTGAGCACGAAAGCCCCAGCAATGGAAATTCAGGGCTCTGTCCCCAGCTGAGAGCTGCCAGCTCTGCCTTACCCGCTCGATGCTGTGCTGGAGCCGCAGCTTCCCCCGCACGGCCTCCTGCTGCTTGAACAGCTCCTTCAGGGGCTCCGCCAGTGACGGCGGCGGGGCAATCTGTGGGGACACGATGGGACAGTTAGGGAACACCACTCCACTCGGGCAGCAGCGTGGGCTGCACGGGGAGCTGGGGGAGACACGGCCCCCGGAGGTGCCCAAGAACTGAGATGTGGCACTCAGGCCCTGAGCTGCTGCAGGATGGAGCGAGCGGTGCGACCTCCACGGCGCTGGGGCAGGAAAAGTGTGTGCCAACCCAGCAAACAGAAGTGGTGCAGGACCGTGGCAGCAGGAACAGCCCGGGTACCTCACCCTGGCTGCAGCACGGAGGGGATGGCCACGCTGAGCTCCTCCTGCAGGATCCCAGGGTTACTGCCGGCAGCACGGAGCATCTGCACCGTGCACACAGCGTGCAGAGCGAGGCAGATCCCACTGCAGAGCAGTGTGTGCTGTCGGACAAAGGCTGGAGCTGAGAGCAGCTATCCTGCACTCTGCCAGGTTCATTAACCAATTACTGCACCGCCTTGAAAAGCCATTTTGCCTTCTGGTCTCAAATCCCGTGCAATCATAGCACCTTTCTCTGACACCTGAACCAATCTCAGGCTCCAAAGCGCAGCCTAAGGTCCTCTCTGCAAGAGCACATCTCGGAGGACGCACTGAGCACACAGCTCCTCAAGGCTTTGTTTTGTCACAGGGCAAAGAGAGGGGACTCACCACGGGGATGTGCAGCTTGCTCAGCGGTTTGCCGTCCAGCAGGTAGGAGCCCGTGTAGGTGACGTACTCAGCGTAGCACTGCGGAGCCTGGGGAGTGATGTAGCAGAGGATTTTCCGCTTCTCTTCGATCTTTTTCCTGATCTGGAGGTACTCGAAGTAGGGGTTGGACCTGTCGCTGTGGTACGGCTCGATGTCGTCCAGTTTGATGGCGTCGACGATAGCTGCCAGGGTCTGCTGGATCATCTCGCGGGTCTGCTGGGTGGACGTGTTGATCTGCTGCTGCAGCTGCTGGTTGGAGCGCTGGAAGCGGCGCTTCCGCGGGTGCTGCGCCTGGGAATCGTCCTCCTCGGTCACGCGGCCCTTGGTGCGCGTGGTGGGCGCGGACACGGGAGGAAATTCCTTCTCAGCGGCCGCGGCGTTCTGCTTGTTTTGGTTGGCAAGCATCTGCGCCCGGTTCCTGGTAATCCGCTGAGGGATCTCTTCTATTTTGGGTGGTTTCGGAGCTTCTGCTACCGGTTTCTGCACCGTCTCGACGACTTCTGCCTGAGCTGGAGGGGGCTCGGGCTGAGAGGAAGGGCCCTGGCTCCCGGCGCGCCCCGCGGTGCTCTCGGGGGCAGTGCTGCCCTCAGTGGGGGCTGCAGGAGGACAGGAGCTGCTCTCCACCACGGCGGTGGAGGCAGCTGGCTCATCCTGTGCACCCTCCACCTCTCTGCCCTCGGCCTGGGCAGGCTCGGATGGGGCGGCTGGGAGCGCCTGCACCTCTGCCTCCTCCCCTCCTTTCTCCTCCACCCCACTTGTTGCTTCCGAGGCGGCTTCAGGCACGGCCCCATCAGCTTTCTGCTCCTCGGCCGGTGGCTCGGTGTCCGTGGGTGGGACGGGTGGTGCCAGGACGGCCGTGGGCTCCTCTGCCTCTCCGGTGGCAGCGCTGGCCGTGCCAGCCTTCGTGCTCCCAGCGCTCACCTCTGGGGCTGCAGCCAGGCTCTCCTCTGCCGGCTCTGCCTCGGCCACCTCCGCCTCAGTGACATCCTTGGGCTGCAGTGGGAGCTCAGGCAGTGAGAAGGGGCCAAGGTCCAGCTCATCCTCAGCGGTGGTGAAGGGGTCAGGCCACGTCACCGCCTCCTCGCCGCTTGCCAGCGTCGTGCCGTTGTTTTCCAAGTAGGCGTTTTCCGGCACGCTGCCCACCTCCGCCTGAGGCTCCGCCGGCACGCTGGGCGCCTCCGCGGGGATCTCGGGTGCTTCCTCAGGAAGGGGTTTGCAGCTGGTGAAGAACGTGTCCAGCCTCGTGGGGGACATGTACGGAGCCTGCTCCTCAGCATTGGCCATTTCTCCTGGTACCGCCTCCTCGGCATCTTCCTTGGCCTCGTCCAGCCCCGGCTCCGACACGGACAGAGGGTATGATATGGGAGAAACGGGGTAAGAAGCGTCTGTGGGGATGAAGGCGACCGGCGTAGGATGGATGGGCTCCAGGGAGCAGAGTGCTGGTTTCGGGGACTCGGCAAAGCGCTGGGGTGATTTCATCAGGAGCTCAGAGCCCACGGACCAGCCCACGGAGTGCTCGGCCGCGTTCGCCATCAGGCTGGGAGGGATGGCGGCCTCGGGGTTGCGGGTGGGTGGGGTATCCCAGTCCATGTTGGTTTGTTCCGGCATTGCCGAACCAAAATTATTTTCCTCCATCGGTGGCAGGTAGGTGGGCTCCGGTGGCATGATGGAGGCGGTGGCTTGCTGCTCCTCCGTGGTATCCAGAGGCATGCCCAGGTCGGGGGGAAGAGCACTTTCTACCGAGGGAGCCAGAAGCTCGTCTCTGTGCGAAGGGGAGGACTTTGCTTGTAAACCAGAAAAGACACTTTCGGGCGACTGTGAGACCCCGCTGACCGCCGCTGGTGGGCAGTGCAGGGCCTCCACCTTGGGGGACGAAACCCCATAGTCCGGTGAGTAATAGCCAGGAGACAGACACTGGAATTTCTCAGCGTGAACAGAGGGAAGGGGAACCTTCTCCTCCATTAAATGCTGCACAGGAGAGTCGTAATTTGACGTTGCTGGGACGCTCTGCTGTCTGAAAAACTTATCTCCGACACTGAACTCTTCCTCGGGTGCCCTCCTGATGTCGACAGAGATGGAGCGGTACAGGTTTGAGGAGGGGATGGTACGGGTCGGGGTCTGAGCGGGGTTCTCGGGGAGGGCCCCCGCGACGTTGGCGTATCTGTCAAAGAAGGACGGTGAGCACGCGTTCATGGACATGGTGGATATGGGCAGCGAGTGCTGCGAGTCCGCACACTCGAACATGAGGTCAGTGTAGTCCTCGTTGCTGCAGGAGGGCGTGCGTGGGGTCTGCATCACCTCCTCGTAGCTGGGGCAGGACACGACGGACGCCGGCGTGGGGACGCCTGTCGGCCGGTTCTGGTCCGGCCTGGGGGACGCCGGGAGGATCTCCTTCAGCTGTGGGCCCGTGATCCAGTCCTTGGAGTCTGCCCCAGCTGCGGGCTGTGCCTTGCTCTCCGGTGACAGTATGGGCGTCAGCGGGCCCAGCTCTTTGAGCTTCTTGTCCTTGAGCTGAGTGTCCAGTGTCAGTGGCTTCTTTGCTGCCAGATCCAGGCTCCTCTTGCGGATGTCTTCAGAGCTTTTAATTTTGTCCTTCAGTTTGGGGTCTCCGGACCTGTGCCTCATTTTCTCCATTTGCTTCATTCTCTCTTTGTGCCGTTTGTGCCGCTCCTCGATCTCCAGGTCCTTCTGGCTCAGCATCCTCTCAAAGCTGGTCATCATCAGATCCCCGTCCCCCAGCAGCTTCTCCCTCGGCCTGGCATCCTTCTTGCCACTGTCTTTGGAAAGGGTTATTTTTTCATTGCCATTGCTTATTTTTATTGACTCTGTTTTGTCTTTCTCTTGGTTCTCCTTGAGCTTCTCCTTCAGCTTGGTCTCGCCGAATTTGAGGTTGTCCTCCTTGGATTTCTCCTTGAAGGCGGTAACCTGAGCACCATCCTTGTCCTTCAGCACTGACTTTGGCTCATCCTTGTGATGTTTAAAGAAGCCATCTGCGTGTTTGTCTCTGTGCTTTTCCTTCTCCTCCTTCCATTTTTCCTTGTGTTTATCTCGCTTCTTTTTCTCTTTAGCTGCACTGATGGTGCTGGAACTGTAAGTCTTTTCCTTTTCTGCCTTCTTTGACAGTTCTCTTTCAGAATCATTTTTATCTTTCTTTTCGGAAAATAAGTAATCCATGCTTTTCTCTGGCTCCTCATCAGGCTCTGCCTTCATGCTGTAGGAAGTGCCAAAAGCCTCCCCATCCACGGAGAAATCCTTTTCGTAATGAGTGGAATCCTTTCTGCTGCTGGAGTCCTTGAATTCGTCTGATTTTTCCTTCTTCTCACTCTTCTCCTTCTTCGCCTTCTCCTTCTCGTGGCTTTTCTTCGAGGAAGATGAGGAATGTCGGTGTCGTTCCTTCTCCTTGAGTTTGTCCTGCAGGCAGGGCAGGGGGAGAGCGTCCTTGAACTTCTCTTCGGAGGCGTCAGCGAGAGAGAGATTCGAAGACTCAAAGAGGCTGCTGAGGCCTGGGTCCTGCCCTCGATCTGTGAAGCTGTCGGAAGAGATCTCACTGATTTTGTCGTTGGAGTCATCTCTGTAGTCATTGAGAGCCTCCTCCTCCAATTTCTCCAGCAGGCTCTTCTCCGGCTCCCCTCCTTTCGAAGACTTCTTCTCTTTGGAATGCTCCTTATCCAGCTTCTCCTTGTGCTTGTTCTTCACCTTCTCGTCACTGGCATGCTTCTTGTCAGGCTTTTCTGGGAGCTTCTGCTTGTTCTTCTTCTCCTGGTTGGAATCGATGGACGTTCTGTCTTTCCTGTCTTTATACTTCTCCGAGGAATCCTTATCTTTCTTCTCCTTGTGTTTTTCAAAGGAATTCTTCTCCTTCTTCTCCTTCCCCCCTTCCGATGTTCCCTTGTCCTTTTTCTTCTCCTTGGACTCCTTATCCTTCTGTTTCTCCCCGGAGTGCTGCCGGTCGGAGGAGTACTTGCGGTGTTTGTCGGAGTACAGCTCCTTCTCGCCCTCGTCCTTCTCCTGCAGGCTGTCCAGCCGGTGCATCTCGCTCCCCACCGCTTCGCCCACCTTGAACCCCGTCAAGCTGTAATCGTCCCTCTCATCTTCGCTTTCGTCGGTGAAGATGTCCGCAATGCTGTACCAGCTCTTCTCCTTGCCCTTCTTCTCATCCTTTTTCTCAGAGAAGTCTTCTCGGTCCGTGGAAAAGCTTTTCTCCTTCTTCTCTTTCACCTGGTCAAAGGAACTCTTCCTTTCTTTCTCCTTGCTGTGCAGATCTTTGTATTTCTCCTTGCTTTCCTTCTTCTCTTTGAAGCCCTTATCTAGTTCTTTGTCTTTTGGGACTTTCTCAGGAGCTGCTTTTTCGTTTTTCTCCTTGTCCCCTTCTTTGGATTTTTCCTTGTACTTTTCCGGCTTCACTTTTTCTTTTTTCTCCTTCTCCGAAGCATCTTTCTTGTCCTTGTCCTTCCCAGAGTGGTGCCTCTCCCAGCTCTCCAGGGCTTTACCGCTGAATTCGGTGTCAGACTTATCCTTGAAGAACGCCTCACAGCCGTACTCCTTGAAGTCATCCCGATAGGGCTCCTCCTGCTTCGTCTTACTCTCCTTCCGGTCTTTAGAGCCGTCAGAGGAATCCTTTCTATCCTTGATGGTCTCACCTGTATCCTTCTCTTTCTTCTCCTTGACACCCTCTGCGGAATCCTTCCTTTTCTTATCCTTTTCGGGCAAATAACTAGGGGCAGCTTTGTGTCTTTCTGTTTGGTCCTTTTTCTTCTCTGAGCTTTTGTCCACGTAGTCTCTCTCTTTCTTCTTTAAGAAAGAGTCCTTTTCGCTACGTTTCTCACCGTAGTCCTTTTTCTCTTTTGTTTTGTTTTCCTTTTTCTTGTCTTTCATTTCCTCTTTCACCGGCTCTATGATTAGTTTTGCCACAGTGTCGTTTTTAATCTCCCTGAAATCCGTTACCGGAGAATCCCAGCTATCCTCGCCTTTGAAATCGAAGGACGAATCAGAAGACAAGTCCGAGAACCACCTCTCTTGCTGATCATCCGACAGGCTGAACTTCGTGTCCTCGCTTTCGGGAAACGAGGCCTTGTTATTGAACTCCTCAAACCCAGGTTCCTCCCTGTACATCTTTTCTTTTTTGCATTTTTCCTTCTCTTCCTTGAAGGATTTTTCTTTTTCGAGCTTAGCGGCTTTCTCCTCTTTCAGCTCGTTCTTCTTCTCAGATTTGGACTGCTTGTCCTTTGACTTCTTCTTTCTCTCCTCCTTGTGTATTCTCGGCTTCTCCTCTTTGGGAGACTTCTCCTTTACAGGTTTCTCTTTTTCAGATTTGCTCAATCCTTCTCTGAAGGATTTGCTCATGTCTTTACTACCATCTTTGACTTTTCTTAACGATTTCTCCTCTTTAGAGGATTTTCCAGTCTCATCTTTAAACAACCAGTCCTTCTCCTCTGCTTTACCTTTGGGGAGCTTGTCTTCCTTCTTACAGTGCTCCCGCTCATGCTTTAACACTTTCAATTTGTTTTCGACTGGATTTTCTGTCTCTACTATCAAGCCTTTCTCAGGCTTTTGTTTAGAGTCCTCAAACTCAAAAGAAAAAGTTTTGATTATTTTAATGTCTTGGCTGATGGGACACTGCCCCTTCTCCTTGTTTTTATGTTTATGTTTCGTTTTATGCTTTTTAACCACCTTTCCCTCCTTGTCCAGCTTTGGAATCGCTCCGTCCACATTGCTATGGAATGAATTCTTTTTCTCAGAAACAGTGCTGTGGGAGGTGTTTTTCTTTTTGTGCTCTGGTTTCTTCCTGACTGGCTTTAGCGACTCCAAGCTCGACTCCTCGGACGAGTAGTCTGACTCGCTCGTCAGCCTCGTCCTCGTGGAGTCCGACAAGGAGCTGACGTCTGACCAAGCTGGGGAAGATATGGTTTTCCAATTGTCCGTCCTCCAGTGCTTGGAGTGCTGTTCTGTAAGGTTAGCATTGTGTTTCTGGGATCCTAAGCTCCCATGAGAAGAGGTCGATGAGGCAGACAGAGAGTTAAACAAGGAGGATTCCTTTAGCACTAGCCTGGAGTCCTTTACACAGCTAGAGCTCTGAAGAGAGTCTCTATCATCCTCCTCACTCTCCACATTATCGCTCTCTGATTCAGAGGAACAAAATTTGTCATTTTTTTTGCCAAACCGAACCTCTTTGCTTTTCGTCTCCTTCTTCCGTTTCTTTTTCACTTTGCTTTTCTCCTTCGGCGCCTTGGTGCTGGCGGGCTCCCGGATCTTGCTGCTGGGCAGTATCGAGTGGCTCGAAAGGCGCAGCTTCTCCCCCGTCCCCACAGCCACGCTGGTCTCCTCCTCGTCCGAGCTGTCCGACAGGATGCGGTGGGCAGCTTTCTTTGGTGTAATTGTGTTATTTTTAGTATAAGTTTTCACTTCCATTTTGGGTATGGAAATGAAACTGTTTGCTTTAGTCTCTTTCCTGTAATCCTTTTTCAACAAATGTTTGTCGTCGACGGGCGGGACCCGGTCCTGTTCATCGTCCTCATCGAATTCATACTCGTCCTTCACCGGGGTGATGGTTTTGGGGGGCTCCTGGGCCTTGGGTTTGTGCTTCAAACCCTTCTCAAACTCTGAGTCTGTGTTATTGCCATCAACAGAGCTGGAGGGAGCGAAGGAAGGGGCATCCTCCTCTTCTGAGGTCTCTGCATAGAGAAGAACAGCATGTTAAGGCCTGCGAGGAGGATTACAACCACAGACAGTGCAGGCCAAGGCCCCCTATAAAACAGGAACCTCTCCTCCTCTAAGTGCAAATGAAACCTGCAGCATTTCCCACCTGACCCAGCCATGACAGCAGCACATGGCCTGGAAACGTCCTCGTTGCTCCAACATCCTGCTGTCTAGGCACTTGTTGGAACATAACCCACATTTTAATATCAGATATCCATTTACCTGCAACCAACCTCCAATCCTGTATCTCAAATGCACCAGGCCAGCGATCTCAACGTGGGCTTCTGGGGCAAATAGCCTCCGCTCCCGGAGCTCAAGTTGTCTGAGTTGGGTTTATGGCTGCAGACAGACTCCGGACTGCAGCAGCAGCGTGTGGGCACCCTGACAAATCTAAGCTCACTGTCCTCCCAGCAGCACTGTGCTCACAGACAGCTGTGGGCCACAAACAGCACCACCGCACACACAAAGTCGCCCTCACCTGTTGAGCTCTCTTCGCTGGAGGGGTACGTCGTCTTCCCCAGGAGCAGGTTCACCATGGTGGGAGAATTGGCTACTTTTAACGGCGTCTCCCCCTTCCTGTTGCTTTGATGAGGGTTCCCTCCGTAATGCAACAACAATTTCACCACCTGAAGACAGAAGTCAAGATTTTATATGTTCATAAAGATGTTTTGGGCCTTTTTTACTGTATGTTTTTAATAGAAAGCAGAACTAGGCACATCCCCAAGCTGGAGAGCAGCCTGTCGCCAGGGACAAACCCTGTCGTGCCAACAGATATTGGTAAGAAAGAAGACAAAACCCAGCAATGAGGATCAATTTGGGCAAGGAAGGAGGGAGCAGAACCAGATGCAAGGCTATGCTCTCTTCTCCTGCTCCAAGAGGGGTGAACTCTCCTCCTAAACAAGTAAAGCTCTCAGCAGAATGGGGCAGGGAGTTCTTCCCCACTATGTAGCTATCAGCAGCAAATGATAATTAAACACCCAGAATCTCAGAGTCTGCACAACTGGCGGCTTGAAAGGACAAGAAGAAGAAAGAGTCACTAAAAAAGCCCCTATCCATAAAGACCAGCAAAAACCAACCTTGAAGTGTCCATTGTTTGCAGCATCGTGCAAGGGGGTGTCGTCATCCAACCCCTTGGTGTTGACCTCAGCGCCTGCAGCAAGCAACTGCTTTGCAACATCGTAGTAACCCCGGTTGCACGCCTCGTGCAATGCTGTCCAGCCTGCAAGCAAACACACATTCAGAACCAGACATCACCTCCATGGAGCTGGAGGCAGTGAGGAGGAACCTCTGTCTGCCTCTGCCACGCTGCCCTGCGGGACAGCCAGCGCTGAGCACCCACATCGTGCGATGGAAACAGTACAGCCCCAGCAAAGCCAAATGTGGGGCACAGAATTAGGAGACTTGATGTTGTGTGTAAGTCAGGGCTCAAATCCTTTGCCTTTCCAGCTTGAGCTGCACGCATTCCTCCAAAACAACCCCCGCACAGACTGACCTATATGTTCTGTGCTCCCCAGGCGAGCAGCCCTGCACTGCAAAGCAGGGCCTGATCTCAGAGATGAACCAAACAGCGCATCTCCACAGCAACAACGGCCCCAGTTCTCAAACAAAGCTCTGCCGAGCACAGAACGAAGCACTTTCTCATGTTCAAACAAACTATTTTTAAGCAGGCACTGTTTTGAAGTCTCCAGCTCCGGGTGTTTTGCTGATAGCACTGTGGGAGCTCTCTGCAATACCTCCACGGCTGCGTTAGAGGGGCACCTGTAACCAGAACTAATCACCACAGAGCTTCAGTCTCACACTGATGTTCATCACACGGGCGGAGGAATGTGCACTGCTATTTATAGCCCAAAATCGTGCAAAGAGAACAGGAAGAGTGAAGCGGGGCTCGGGGCTGAGCCAGGTGGAGCTGCCCGGTGCCAGTGCTGCAGGGCTGGACAGGGCAGCCCACAGTCAGCACCCTGAGCATGCTGCCAGCATCACCCGTGCAGCTCTGCAGCAATGATCCCACAAGATCCTTTCTAAGCAAAATCCTCACCCTGCGATACTATGGTGGTTTTGGGTTCGCCCCCCACCCCGGCCACTAGCAAACCTGGGACACCAGAGATGGCCTTTCTATGTTAGCAGCCGTTCTCCAGGTGGGAAATCCAATGCGATGGGAGCACACACAGCTCCTGCTGCTGGGGCTGCTCACCTGCAAAGTCCTTCACGTTGACGTCAGCGCCCTCGATGATGAGCTCCTTGATGCGCCGCGCGTCCCCGCGGATGGCAGCTCGGTGCAGCCGTGTCTCCCCTCGCTCGTTTCTCTTATTTACTTTATCTTTGGTTTTGGAGGCAGAGTTAGGAGTTCCCTTCTGACAAACTGTGGACTGAGAGGGATGCTTTGGTGTTGTGTCAACTGCGGGGAGGAGAGAAGCACAGTCACCAACAGCCGCTCACAGGAAGACCCAAACCCTTAGAGGGAGCTGTTGCTCTGCTGTTCAGCTTCACCACAACGATCCCTGCAAGGCACCGAGCTGAGTGATGCAGAGGAGAGCCCCTGTGTGCAGCACAGACAGCACAGAACCGCATGGATCCTCACCCCAAAACTTCCCTTCCTGTGGGAAGTGCCTCTCTACCGAGTGCGTGTGAGCTCCAGCAGCCCTGAGACAGCAGCTGAATGCTCTCAGCACTGCACAGCTCTGTGCTGATTCCCAGGAACAGCGACCTGAGCTGCTGGACTACAGTCACAAAGTGCACAGTCGGTGGCTACGGCTGCAACGTCTGTGTGTGTGATGGGATGGGATGGGATGGGATGGGATGGGATGGGATGGGATGGGATGAGAGGTATGCACAGACCCCACAGCGGGTGGGGTACGCATGCAGCAGCAGGCTGTGAGCCTCACCCACACAAACCATGCTCACGAGCTCACCTGGGCTGTTTGCAGACTCTTCTGCTGTCATCTGCATGAGCAGAGCAACTTGCTGGCGCTCGGAGAGCGGGTAGCCTGCCCGGATTCCTGAAAGGCCCATCCCAAACAGCAAGCCAGGCTTCCTTGTGGCGGGCTCCTTTTTAATCCTCTTCCGCTCTGGACCCTGCTTTTCTGTGACACAAAGCACAACCAGTGAGTGAGTGCTGCTGCTCTGGGAGCTTGTGCTCCTTCCCAAGCAGCGCTCTGTGTCCCTGCTGCTATCTCAGGGATCACTAAGCCTCTGGGGGACAGCATGTCACAGAGCTGGAAGCACTGGCAACAGGCTCATGCTGCCCTTCTGCTGCCACTGGAGGGATGGGGTTAGGGTTAGGGTTAGGGTGGGGTGGGGTGGGGTGGGTGCGACCCAGCACCAACAGTGCTACCACACTGCACATTCCACCCAGCTTCTAGCAGCCTCTATTCCATGCCATGGTGCTTCAAGGACTGCCAGCAGCCTACCACCACCATGGCATGGCCTGAACTGGAGGCACCAGCAGAGGTGCAGGGTGACAGCTGAGTAGTGCTGCTGCCTCACCCCTCAGCTCACTGAACCACGCAGAGCTCGGCCTGCTGGACCACCCCACTGCCACGGCACAAAGCCTGACCACAGCTTTCTGAAGTGTTTTTCCAGTTTTCTCCTTACAAATCCCACTCCCTCCTCCAAGTAGGAGTGTTGGGAACTCCTCCTCTGGTGCTGGTGCTCCCACTGGGTGCTGCCACAGCCGACCCACTGCAGGGATGTGGCCAAGGCTTCCAGCTCTCGTTCAAGGAAACCAAACTTTGGTTTCCTTTCGTGCAGCCAGCCAAGCAAGAGGCAGAGCAGCAAGG
Organism: Odontophorus gujanensis; assembly: GCA_013399175.1. Classification (NCBI taxonomy): domain Eukaryota; kingdom Metazoa; phylum Chordata; class Aves; order Galliformes; family Odontophoridae; genus Odontophorus; species Odontophorus gujanensis. The sequence goes on from VXAB01013289.1 coordinate 12,688, forward strand.
AGACTCCTTGCCAAGCAGCCTTGCTGCGTGCCTCCTACCAGGCAACTGTCATAACCCTGCAGGAAACATCAGGAGATATGGCCACACACACAGAGCTTACCACTGCAGGTGAGCAGTCCCTGCTCCCCATGTGGTACGGGGAGAAGGTTCAAGACAGGGCAGTACACCACCACAAGGCCCCGGTCCCACACTGCACACCCTACAGACAGCAGCCCCAAACCCCAGATCGCTGCTGTTTCCCAATGGGAGGTGACAAAATAGTTGGCAATGTCCACATTTTCCCTGAGACACATCTCGTTGCAGACATTCCCTCTCACACCTGAGCAGAACACGCGCATCTCTGACGGGCTCAGAGAGCCACACGTTCCTCCCCCGGACTATGAATCAATAAGAAATAACATTTCTTTCCTGTTTTTCCCCTCCTCGCTCCCTCTGGCACACCGCTCACACGCAGAGCAGCACAGGGGTCAGCACCAGAGGCCCAGCCCTGCTCCTCTGCTCACTGCTGGGGCTGCAAACCCCGATGTGAGCCCAGAAACCACAAACCCACACTGTGCTCTCTCCGGGCAAAGCCTCAGCACCGCACGCACTGCCACCTGAGCACCAACGGGGCGATGTTTTGGGAAGCATTCCTTAACACACGTGGCCGCTGCAGGCTGTCAGCGAGCCTGCGAGCTGCAAACACTCATTACCAAGTTCAACCCCAAGCCCCTGAACTCCTATTCATTCCGCAGTCGGAGAATTCTCCTCCTCCACAGAACATTTAGCATCAAAAAGCATGTGATTGGCACGATAAAAATAACCCGGGCAGTGCGTGCTGCACGGCGCTCGCTGGCACCGGGCTGCCCGCGGGACGTGGGCTCCCTGCCCCACAGCTACAACCCCTTCCACTGCAGCCTGGAAAGCTCTGCTCAGAGCAAGGCTGCTGCAGGCTCACAGGGTGAAGCTGCATGCAGAGCTTGGCTCCGGGCTCCAAGTGCCCCGTGCATAATGTTTCCTGTCCCTTGCAACCCAAGCACGCTGTGATCCTATGAGCTCGGTGCAGGCAGAGGCGAGCAGCGGGGGAAGCTTTTGGGTTCAGGTGGGTCCGGGAGCAGCTCCCCACTCCCACATACCATTAACACAGGCAGCATCTGCTCAGCCAGCTCTGACATGACAGCACAGGCTTACAAGGTGGTACCTTGAGGAAAAATACCATTCCCAAAGCTGCAGCTTGTGCCGAGCTGCTCAGCAACCAGCACCGCTCACGGGTCGGGCGTTTCGGCTTTATGCACTGAGCAGGCATGCAAACACAGGATCAATAGGAATAAATTAGAATGGCACAGACAGCAATGGAGACTGCACTGCACCCCCGAGAGACTGCACAAGCTCTGCTTTCCCGGTCCCCAGTTTGGCATGCGTAAGCGTGACTCATCCCTGCTGCAGCAGTCAGAGGGCACACAGCGAGGGCAGCCAAGAGCCCAGCACCAAGGGACGGGGCAGGAGGGCAGAGGGTGGGCAGGGAGCACGCAGCCTGCAGCAGGGAGCATGCAACTTGCAGCAGGGAGCAAAACACAGTTTAGAGCAGAGAGCAAAGCACAGTTTGCAGCAGGGAGCGTGCAGCTTGCAGAAGGGATCAAGGCACAGTTTGCAGCAGGGAGCTGGTGCGCGTGCTGCAGCAGCTGCAGGGTGAGCACACGGTGGTGCTGCCTGCACGCAGCCAAAGGGAGGGCAGGAGGACAGAGAGGGGAAGCAGAGCTGACACCCTAAGCCCTGCAGTCCCAGTATTCCCAAAAGCAGGACTGAGCTGGAGAGGCTCAATGCCGTGCCCCAGGCCCCCAGCAGCCCAGGCTGCACTGTTTCCCTGAGCTGTGCTCACTGGGCAGGCAGCACAAGCACACAGAATCTATGCAGAGCGGCCACTGACTATGGGGCTGCTGCAGGGGGAACCCCGGTATTCAGTCTGAAGCCCATCTCCGTGACAAATACACATCACTCCACGAGAGATCCAATTTCAAGGCCCGACTTCTCATTTCCCACGAGGCCAAAAGAACCAGAGGAAGAGGAGGATGAGGAGGAGGAGGAAGGGCCCCCCCAGCAGCCGGGGGCAGGACGCTCTGCAGACAGCGCCGATCAAAGCTCTTCTATGAAAGAAAAAGCCGTCATTGAGAGATGCTTGGCAGAGCTGCGGCCGATCCCTTGCATGCTAAGGAGGGCAGGGGGGGGCAGCCACCCCCCCAGCACTGCTCCCAGTTGCCCAGTGTGTGCAGGGGCTCCAAGGGCCCCGTGAAGGCCACTGCTGTTGGCAGCCCGTCTGCACTGTGCGGCATTACGGAGCACAGCAGCTGCGACACACACTCCCCCCACGGTTGCTAGGTGAGAACGGTTTCTCGACTATTTTAGTCAAAAAATAACAACAAATCAACCCAGAAAGGACTGAAATGATCCAACCAATGCGAAGTGCAGTGCAGCCCCCAGCCCCAGCTGCACACACCCGAGCGGAGCCGGGCGTGAGGCCGTGCAGCAGTACCCAGTGCTGCAGCTCTGGATGCAGCAGTGCTCCTCGTGCCCTCTGCCTCCACCACACAGTGCCTGAGGAGCCCTGAGCTGCTGGGAGCAANGGAAGGGCCCCCCCAGCAGCCGGGGGCAGGACGCTCTGCAGACAGCGCCGATCAAAGCTCTTCTATGAAAGAAAAAGCCGTCATTGAGAGATGCTTGGCAGAGCTGCGGCCGATCCCTTGCATGCTAAGGAGGGCAGGGGGGGGCAGCCACCCCCCCAGCACTGCTCCCAGTTGCCCAGTGTGTGCAGGGGCTCCAAGGGCCCCGTGAAGGCCACTGCTGTTGGCAGCCCGTCTGCACTGTGCGGCATTACGGAGCACAGCAGCTGCGACACACACTCCCCCCACGGTTGCTAGGTGAGAACGGTTTCTCGACTATTTTAGTCAAAAAATAACAACAAATCAACCCAGAAAGGACTGAAATGATCCAACCAATGCGAAGTGCAGTGCAGCCCCCAGCCCCAGCTGCACACACCCGAGCGGAGCCGGGCGTGAGGCCGTGCAGCAGTACCCAGTGCTGCAGCTCTGGATGCAGCAGTGCTCCTCGTGCCCTCTGCCTCCACCACACAGTGCCTGAGGAGCCCTGAGCTGCTGGGAGCAAAGGGCTGGGCCAGCTCTGACTCACTGCACTGCTGACCTCGGCTCAGCATCGTGCTGCAGGAGCGGAGCTGCCCGTTGGATGCTGCTGAGCACAGAGCTGCACAGCTCTGATGCCAAGGGACGCTGCTGCTCCAGTCCCCCAACTCACGCCAAGCCCCCGCTGCTGGCTGGGGCTCCAACCCCAAGGGGCTGGAGGCAGCAGCCAGCAGTGACCCCATCAAGGCAGAGCCGCCCCAGTGCACTCCCCTCTCACCCCAAAGCAGTGGGGCAGGCTGTGCCCACAGCCACCAGCACCTGCTGGCAACTGGGAGCCAGCCCCGCTCCAGTCCTGCCGCTCCCAGGAGCTCTGAGTCCTGCCTCTCTCTGGGGGATGACTGAAAGCCCCAGAACCACACTCCTCCCTGCAGGGAGCAGGCAGAAATACAGCTGAAGAAGCCATGCCCAGCAAGGCCGGTGTGCTGCATTGTGTGTTCCAGGCTGCACCCCTTGAGCCTTGGCTGCCCCCTTCCCCCGGCAGCATGTTTCTTCACATTACCATTTGCTGTGCTGGGTTATTTTTCATGCCAAAGCTTCCTCGCAGCCCGGGGTTGCTGGGGAAGGAGGTGGTGGTGCTGCCAGGCAGCACGAAGGCTCCCGGCACGCTGCGGGCGTGGGAGCTGCTGCACCGGGGGGAGATGGGAGGAGGGAGAAGTGGAGGCAGAGGGATGCTGCTGGGTCTGTATCAGCCACACAGACTGACACTGTTTTTTTCTCAGCACCTGAGGTCCAGGATTTTTGCTCCAGAAACCATTCTGGAGGGTTGACTTGCCACGCGGAGCTGCTCGGGGCAAAGCATCGCTGGGCCTCGCAGCACAGCTAGCTGGACAAGGCTCCGTGCTGCTGTCTGAACATGGAAAGATGGAAAGCATCCCAGTGGAGGCACAGAGTGACCTCTCCCAGCTCCCGAGTGTCCCAGCTGCATTTCACGTGGTTACAGATCAGCCCAGCAAAGCTGTCCTCAGACAAACACGAACAGCCGCATGCGGCGGCCCAGGAAACGTGGCTGCATGGAATCAAGCATGGGAGGTCAGCCCCAGGTCTGGCACGGCACACACGGGTGTTGCCATCCCACTGCTGAAACCCAGGGCCAGGAAGGGAAGGGGGAAGTACCCCAATGGGGCAGTGAGGAGTGCAGCAGCCCACAGCTCAGGGCCATGCACCACTGAGTGGCACAGTTAAACAGGAGCTGTGGGGCAGCTCTGTTACAGGTCTGGGGGGCCCCATCAGCCCCCACCCCACAGGCTCCTTCTGTGCACCTATAGGCCCTGCTGAACCCCAGTGGAGGGTGCAGCCGGTGTCCCAGGTGACGCTGTGCTGGCAGTGGCACAGGGCTGTCCCTGCCCACCCGTTGTGTCTTTAGTGCTTTTTCTCCAGACCACCAGCAGCATTTGTGACATTTCTGCATCCAGAAGACCTGAAGCCCCGAGCCGCTGCTGTCAGGGTTGGCCCAGCCTGGCCAGCACAGCCCTGCCACCCAAGGGTGCTCCAGCCCTGGGAACGGCCCAGGGGGTGGCCGTCCTTCACCCACACACACCAAAGCTTTGAAGCATTCAGTCAAGAATCAGAGATCAGCCCCGAAGTAACAGAGCATGGCGAGAGAGGGAACACACACATCTGTATGTGTGCCATGTTTTAATGGCTCGAGGTGGCTGTATGCTACGTGAGTTAAAATGAGCAGTGCTCCCTCAGAGGGCGCTCCTGTCCGCACCGTGCACTCCGGATCCCGTACCTGTATCCGAGTCCTTTTGATCTCCATTTGTTCCCACAGTGAAAGGTAACTTCCTCTTGGTAGCCCTCTCTTTCACCTCTTTGCCGCCATCACTCCGGTCCAACTTGGGAGTTTTGGTTAGAGAAACTTTATCTTTATCCTGGGAAGAGAAAGCAGAGGGTGGGTTAGCAGTCGTCCCTTCCAGCACCCGGGAGCCACTGCGGGCACAGCAGTGCCCCACGATCCCAAAGCAGAGCCCGGGCTGCACACAGCGGGCACGGGGTGGGAGTGCTGCAGCAGCAGAGTTGCTGCGGGCACTGCAGGAAAAAGCACTTGGACAGAGAGGGCAGCACAGGTTGAAGGATTGAGCTGCTTAACTCTAAGCTGCTTCCTAGCGGGATTTTAAGAGGAAAAGCGACTGTAAGCACAAATCCAATCTGTTGCACGAGAGCGTGGGAGGCGACGCTGCTCGGCACGGGCAGTGTCATCCTGAGGAGGGCGATGGCACAAAGCACCGAGGCAGAAGGATTGTCACAGCGACAGTGAGAGCCGGAACTGAACTGAAGCTCCGTGCAGACCCAAGTCCTGCACCCGTTTCTGTTACACAAACCTCACGGCCTCACGCAGGCAGCGCTGCTCCGTCCTCCCGCTCCCCCCGCCACCCTGCCCCGACCTTTCCGCTTGGCGTCCCCACCCGCCACCGAAGCACAAAGGAGCCCTGTGCAGCGGGAGGCCAGGATGTGGTCCAGCCCCTGGCACCCCGCGGTGGGATTTCCTCGACTGCAGCGCTCCTTCCAGCCGTCAGCGCGGGGGAGAGCTCCGGCAGCAGCCCGGCCGGCCGTGCACAGAGCACTGCTCTTTGTTTGTGCTCTTCAAAGCGGGAGCAGCTGGAGCTGGGCTCTGCCACCAGCCCACCCGGCCCAGGAGCAGCAGCTCCTGGGAAACAGCCGCCCTGAACTCCCTCCATTTTGGGTTTTGATGCTGCAGAGCGAGAGCCCGAGCCTGCAGGACGCCATGTGTGCCCTTCTGTTACAGCAATGCTGCTAAAAGGGCCGTGTGAGGGGACAGAAAGAAGGGGGAACTGAACAGAGTTCCCAGGCACAGAGGAGAGCCCGGCATGGGAAATGGCTGCGGGGCACCGGGCAGGCCTGGGCAGCTCCGCCTGCACTCACAGCTGCCGATCCACAACCCAAGCTGAGGAGTGAGGGACGTGGGGAACCTCTTCCACCCATGGGAGCGAGGAGGGCCCAGCTCTGCCCCCCACAGTGCCACCACCACACAGCAGTTAAGACAGCAGAGCATCACTTTCCTGGAAACACTGCCTGCTGTCGGATTCTTATTTTAAGCTGTACTTCTGTAATCACTTCCAATATTGTAATGACAAATGTCCTTTCTCTGAGCAGAAGTTTTCACTTTTGGGTCATCCTGTACCTCAGCTAAGCTGAACCCATCTGAGCAGTGCAGCACAGAAATGAGTGTGAGCACCCACGTGCAGCACGGGCTGCTGGCACCGAGCAGAGCCTGGGGGCAAAGTCCCTCCCTGAGTGCTACTGGGAACCAGCTGGCAAAGGGCAGGCTGCAGGGCACTGCGGCAGGAAACCCCCCTGCTGCCACCTTACACTCTCAGGAAGATTTACCAGATGAGTAAGCGGGGCCACCTCAAGTCACCCATGCAAACGGAGCTGCCCCCCCAGCAGCCTGCAGCCCCCTCCCCACTGCCCAGCAGCTGTGGGTGCCCACATGGTGCTCACACTGCAACACCGGCAGAACCTGACTCACATCCCCGCCTCTTATGCAAAGCCTCGCGTGGAAATCCCCAGCGCCCTTTGTTCTCCAAAACACATTGGAAGTGTTTCAGGTTGCAAAGCTCATAAAAAAACAAACTGCAGTGAGCAAGCAGAGGAGCTGGCAGAGCTGTGCACGAGGGGGAGTGGGACCACAGCTCTGCAGGGACACACCGAGGGTGGGGGAAACAATCCCCAGCACCACCCCAACCCCTGCATCCTTCGGGGTGCTTCCATACCCAGCGTACAGCACACCGGGTGTGGAGTTCACAGCAGTCTGAACGTGTCCTGATCGGCTGCAACAAAACATTGGGAGCACAGAGGGACACAGCTGGGATTGTGGTATCACTGGGAGCACAGCCCAGGCATCACAACCAGACAGCTTCCCTGTACTGGACCCAGAGGAGGGAGGAAAGCCCTGAGCGAAGGCTGAGCTCCTCGTTTTGTGTCTGCTGTTCAGGCTGTGCAAGCCAAGCATTCCCCACACACACAGCACCGTGAGCCACAGCCCCTGAGCACAGCTCCCAGCAGCCGTACGGGACGTGGCTCCAGCGGGGGCTCTCCTTGTGCAGCTCTGGGCTGGGCCTCAGCTGTGAGCACGCAGCCGTGGGGCAGCACAGAGCCGTGGAATTCCTCATATAAGGCGTGCATAGCTCTGCACAGCCCTCGGGCCGCACTGCAGCCCGGGGCAGCAGCAGCCCTTATAAGGCCCCGTGCCCAGACCGGGCCCCAGCTCCCCACGAGGGCCTCTGGAGCCTTCACGGAGCTGCAGCACAGTTAACATTGGGGGTGAGGAATCCCCATGCTGCTGCTGGGCCGTGGGGAGCAGCGCCGTGGAAAGGAATGGGTGAGGACCCCCCAGGGTGCAGGCCGTGACGGCCGGGGTAATGCAGGGTGGGGAACCCCACAGTGTGGCTCTGTATGAACTCAAATGCACGGGCAGGGGAATGGGGCCAAGGCTGCCAGCTCCACGAGCACATTTCTGACAGGGATTTTCCTCCTGGTTGGTTCTCCTTCGCCTCCTTTTGCTGATAACGTGGCAGTGTGGTGGAATCAGAGCATGAGATGTGGCGACAGGGGACAGCAGGACTGGAGAACACCCAGGGAAGGCTGGGAGGGGGGGGCAAAGGGATGGTGGGCCACGTTTGTTTCCATTGCAGAATACAGCACAGGCGGAGGTCGGATTTTATTTAAAGGTAACACCTGAATGCAGCTCTCTTCACTGGAAGCTACACCAAGGAAAGGCCAGGGAAAGCCGAAAGGGAGGAAGCACAGCACAAGTCTAGAGCAAAGAGCATCTGGGTGTGGGAAAGAAGGGGAGAAGCACGTACTTACTTACCCTTACACTCAGATCTCATTGTAGCAACCTCACCTCAGGCCCAGTCAGGCCCCCAAATAAACCCCAACAGCAACTGTGCAGAGCAGCTGCTGGACAGGCCGTGCTCAGCCCCCTGCACTGGCAGCCAGGGGGGAGGAGGAGGACCCCCTCCCTCACACAGCACTCACAACACTCCAGTGCTGAATGGTACTCCCACGCTTAGCAGAGACCCCCACAGAGCCCCAGTGCCAATGGAAGCCTCCCCACACACTCCCATTGCCCACTGACCCAGGTCTGTGCAGGTGCAGCACATCCCAGGCAGCACTACCACTGCTGAGAAAGCAGAGGGGACCTCAGGCGCAGGCAGAGTGCCAGCAAGCAGGTCTGGTCCGGGAGACACAGCCCCAGGCAAGGCACTGCCGTGGGAAATGGTGTCACAGCTCAGAGGCAGCGGGCACAAGGGGCAGCGTTCCCAAAGGAAAGCAACAAACAAACCACGCTACCTTTTTCCCCGTTTGTTTCTCCACCATGTCGTTGCTGAGAGAGAAATCTTCTGGCTGTGGTGTTTTAGAACACCCACCCTTGGGCATCGTTCTGCCTTCCTTACTTGATCTTCATTTATGCTGCCATCGCCTCATCATCAACCGTCTGTCGGAGAGAGGAAAAGAGAAGTCAGACGTGGCAAAAGCATCGTTTCAAAGGGGACGAAGGCAAGCACTTCCTGGGGGATAAACCACACGGAGCTCTCCCAGGGTAGCAGCACCACGGCAGCAAGCCAGGGCCTGCCCTGCACACACAGCCTGGGAGCCTGGGACAGGCTGTGTGCCCTCACTGCCACCAAGCCTCCCCCAGCACTGGGATGAAGTCGGGCACACTGCAGCGCTCTCGAAGCACGCTTCTGGAACGTGGGGAGGAGGGGAGAGCCACGCACACGGGTGGGCGCTCACCGTGGGCTCCCCCCTGCAGCAGTGTGGCTGTGTGCCTCGGCCTAGGTACGGCGATTCGGGGAATAACAAAGCGCTGCCTGCTCTGCCATGTGTTGCCTGGTTACAGGGCTGAAAAGGCAGCTGACATCTGAAATACGGCGAGGCATGAGCTGGAACGGGGATCAGAAGTGGGGGCTGCAGCCAAGGCCGGCGAGGCCTTTTTAGGTGAACAAAAATACCTCCTCTCTTGAGAGCGGAGGCTAAAAAGCATCTGTGCAGCAGCAGTGCCCCGAGCAGCGACCCGTAACTCCTGCAGCAAAGCCTTCCCTGCACCTACACCGAAACAGCCGCAGCAGCAACCATTTGCAAACTCCTTCCCCAGCTAATTGCCACCTGACAACGCTGCACACTGCTCCCATTAACTCCTCCGAACGGCAGCCGCGTTTCTGCACGGCTACAATTGCAGGAAATGGTCCAGGAACAAAGTCACGCAGAGCTGCATCACAAGACTGGGAATCCTGTGGGCGGGGAGAGGGAAAGAAAACACCAAGAGCGCAGCGGGCGCGGGGCTGCAGCACTGCCCGCAGCGGTGGTCCCGCACACTCGGGGGGGGGGCCGGGACCCCCAGGGCAGGAGGATGGGGTGTGGTGCTGCAGAAGGACCCTGGCCATTCCATCACCATTTACTTCGATGATTCCCACTTGGGCTTTGCAGGCCCTGGGGGCTGCTCTGCGGGTTGGTTTTGTCTCTAAAGAGCTTCAGAAGCGATGGACAGACCCCTCCCAGGCCTGCAGCAGAGGCAGCGTGAGGACAGCGTGGAGCTGGGACACACTCCTCCTCTTCCTCCTCCCACAGCTCAGCGTGCTGTGCCGGTGGCACCGGTGCAGGGCCGGGCACAAACTCAGCACAGCCACACAGTGAGGATGGAGAGCATCGCCTGGGTGAAGAGTGGCAGCAGAAAGCTGCACCTCTGCTCCCCACCAAGTGCCACGCACCACGAGGGCTGCCTGGGACAGGCACTGGGCTCAGCACAGCCCTGCTCTCAGCCAGGGTCAGGCCCTGGTGGCCCAGCACTGCGGCTGCAGCTATTTAGAGCCCCAAGAGCCCCTGCCAGGAGCCGTTCCTGATCTGTGATGCTTAAAGCTTTTCTTTCCCCTCGGTTCCAGCTGCAGCACAGGTTGCTTCCATGCTCACCCAAAGCCTGAGCAAAGGAAATTCAGCCTGCTCATGGCTCCCGTGTGCTCTGTGAAGGACCCGGCTCTGCCTTCTGCCCCAGTGCAGCAGCCCAGCAACGTGCTGGGAAGGCTTCGTGCCCCACACCCCACGCACGGACCCTCGCAGGAACCTGTTCTCGCCGCCTTAGGGGCCGCGTGCAGCGGGGCGGGCACCTCTTCACGTGGAGCCACGAAAACCCGTTTAACCGCGAGAAGGCAGACGGGTGCCACATTAATTCTGCGCCCTTCTGTTCCCTCTCGCTGACTCATTACGCTTGGAAAGCTGCTGACTCTCGCTGCGCACGCAGCCCGCCCGACAGCTTGCGGGGAGCAGCGCATTTGCACAACAATCAGCAGCAGCCCTCCATTTGGAGCAGCTCAGCGGAGGGGGGGCCGGGCTGGGGGCTCTGCTCACATCTGCCACTGCCCCCCCCCCTCCCCATAGCAGCCCCCCCGCCCCGCCGCTGCCCAGCACCGCCGTGCATGCTTTGTGAGCAGCCAGGCTCCGAATGGGACGGCGGCACGTGTTTCGCACAGCAAGGAGTGGGAGAGCATGGGAGCGCCGTGGGGTGGCAGCCCCTGTGCTTCCCGGGATGACAATGAGCTGCTCACCTCTGGTCGGCAGCTGGGGCACTGCACGGGTGTGAGCACTGCACAGAGTGTGAGACAGCAGCCTCCAGCCCTGAAACATCTCCCAGCACACACACTCGCTCCTCTCCCTTCTCAGGGCAAGGAACCAGCTGAAAACGATGTTTATTCTGCCCAGGGCAGGCCAAGCCCACGGCCACACACCGAGAGCAGGCGCGGCTGCAGAGGACCTCAAAAGTGACGGTCCCAAAAGGGAAACGGGTGGGAGCCTTTCACCGCCTGCATTGCACAACGTGCTGGGAGCAGCAAGGGTCCCTGGGATGACCCCCAGTCCCATAGGAGCACAGCCCCTCGTGGATCAAACCCGGCCCAGCTCTGATGGGCAGCACCACGGCCGTGACATGTGCTGAAGCCTCGGGGTGGGCTGATGCCCGCTGCCCACGAGCTGCAATGTGCCCACGTCCCACCAGCTCGGAGAGGCAGAAGTTGTGCAGACGCCTTCCAGCGGCAGACAGCGCGAGCAGAGCCGGCTGGAGGCTTCACCCACTGCCACAGCCCCAAGGCAGGGATGGGAATCGGGTGCAGATGCTCTGTGCACAGACCCGACACGTCTGTTTGGTGCGTTAGGGCTGCAATGGGAACAATGGGAGCACACCATTCTGGAGCGCTCACGCTCCGTCCCAATAAAACAGGTGTCCTCGAATCTCTGAAGTTTGACTTCAGCTGTCAGCTCACAGATCACATCTGCATGGGGACACCTCTCCACTCTGTGCTCTGTGCGTGACACCGGGACGCATCACCGCGTGGTCCCCAACTGTCAGCACTGCACCGTGAGCCACTGGGCTCCGAGCCCCCCCACCCTCACCCACTGTTCCCCCCCCCCGCTCCCTAGGATGCTCACTGCCCTCCTGCACTCCAGACTGAACATCAGCACCTGATCCCACCGTGACCCTCTGCTTCCTGCCTGACCCCACAGTGCCCCCAGCACAGCCACTGCTGGGAAAGGCTTGCACAGCACTCAGGAAGGGCACAGCCGCGGGGATCCCCTCCCATCCTCAGCACCTCCACCATGAGCACATCCCCATCTGCTCCTAGGACCTGATCAAGGCCAGGGCTGAATCCACACTGCAGTCCCTGTGAGCGCCTCCTCCCATGTCCTGACAATAACCCCACACTCTTCCACGACGCCGAGTGCTGCTGTTTAACATGAATGTATTAGGAAATCTCTGCCCCACTGCCGCAGGACTCAGAACATTCCAGATGGGACCGTTCTCAGGATATGTGGCTGGGATAAACACGAGCCCTGGCCCCAAACCGGCAGCAGTGCCATCCAGGAGCATCTTCCCAGCGAGCCACCCTGCTCCCACAGCTGCATTTTGCAATGTCCGGACAGGGTTGTGTGCTGACAACACTTCCACGGCCCCCACCACCCACCCCAGAGCTGCAGGTGAGGACCCGCACTGCCTGCACCCCCCCATGGGGGCACCCACCCAGTGCTGCCTGCCCTGAGCCCGGCGCTGCCCACCGTGTGGGGTTTGCACGTTTCTACTGCCATGGGTTACTGCTGCATGCTGCTAGCACTTGTCCCCACGTGCACGTTTGTGCACATGTATGGACACACGCAAGAACACGCTGCAGAGAAAACCCAAAGGGTTTTGCTGTCTTGCAGTCCAACCTCATCCCATGCTACAGCACAGCGAAGCTGATCACGAAGCCCAGCTCCTGCTGCACAGAAACACTGTTGGGGTGGAGGGCTCCATGTAGGAACCAGCCCACACCTGCGGGTTTCCCCTCCCATGGCAACGTGGCCGGGCATCCCAGAGCTCGTACCATCGGGGCTGGGCCTGGTTCATTCCGGCCACCACGAACCCCTTCACCTTTCAGACTCGTGACTGAGATTGAGAGCGATTAAACCCGGCTTTAGCAGCACAAAGCGCGGCTGTTCGCTGCCCGGGTTGCTCCCGGTGGTGGCAAACAGCCACAAACACAGGCAGCCACAGCCCCGGGCCGTGGGACCCCCAGCACCCACATCCCCTCAGCCCACTGAGATGATGCAGCCCAACTCCTGCCCAGGTTTGCCCGTGTCTCCGTTCCCGCTTTGGGAGGGAGGAACTCTGCCACCAGAGCAAAGATCCGACGGAGAACCACTGACAGCCACGCCGTGCAGGAGGACGTCACCGCTGCGGGGACCCCGCCGGGCTCAGTTTTGGTTTTAGGGTCAAGGAGACGGAGCAGCGCTCGCCCAGCTGGATCCCCACTGCTTCTTACACCTCAACCCCTGCACGGCTGCACCGCGACAACAGCACCTACCACGTTCCCTCGGCACCGCGGTGTGCAGGACCAGGACGGGCTGCACCCCCAGCACAGCCAACCATGGAGGGCCGGAGCCCCACGCCCGCTCCACCTCCATTGTGCCGCCGTGAATGGGCGCATTGTGTCGCGCTGGGCGTTCTTCATACCATGCCCCTGCAAATGGGAGCCCCGGTGCTACGCAGCAACAAAAACAAAACCCCAGCAGAAGTCCATTAGCATCCAAAGGGCCGGGCAGCCTGAATGCATCATCACGAGAGCTCTTTGGAAAGTGAGAGTGAAACGAATGCAATAAAACGCTGCGATGAAGCGATGCTCATTGTCCGAATTAAAGCATCAGGAGCGCAGACCTTGACTCCCCAGCTCGGAGCAGCACATGCTGCAGCACCCAGGACAAGGTTATTAGGAGTTTTAAGCCCTGGATTTGCCCCAAGGATGGATTACTCCAACTCATCATGAGCACTTGATCACATAGAGCTATATTTGGACTCCCAGAACAAAAACCCAGGCCTGGGGGGGATGCAGCACACCCAGCACGTGGCAGACTGTGAGGAGGGCAAAGGGGAGCCCAGCACCGACCTGAGGGATAAACCCAGCACCAGCCCCACGGGGAGAAGTCCAGGAGGGACCCATTAGAGATAAGTCTGACACCGACCCTGTAGAGATAAGCCCAGCAGAGTCCCTATAGGGATAAACCCAGCAGAGACCCTACAGGGAGAAGCCCAGCAGGACCCCGGGGACGAGCCCTGCAGCAGCCCCAGAGCAGAGCAGCCAGCAGGTCAGCCCTGCACTGCCACATCCCAGTGCACCATCTAAAACAAAGCTCTCTTCTAACCCGGCTATCCCTGGAGTTCTCTTGAAATGTACCCCAGAAAACAAAGAGGTGCACATAAACACAGCCTCCTGGGAATGATGGTCAGAAAACTGCTACGGGGGCACAGCAGGGCCCGGCCCCCCTGCACTGGGACAGACAGCACAAATGTCACCCCATGGCCCTCACCTCCCTACTTCCTGCACACTGAGTAATTAACAAGATTCATATTTTATGCTAAAATTAGCTACCCAGGCTCTCGCTTCCCACGGCGCTGCCTGAACACCTGTGCCATGGGATAAATCCTGTCCTTAGGGGAGGGGAGGGGAAGGGAGG
>VXAB01013291.1:4349-16903 GCA_013399175.1 Odontophorus gujanensis
GAAAAATAGAACTGAATTCAGAAAACTTTTTGGCAAAATTCAGAAAAGGATTATTTAAGGATACTTGTCCAAAAAATCTTGGCGTGCTACAGGCATTTAATCCAGCACATGATTATTAATGGCACATTTTTCTAACCCCTAATACATGTTTCTTTGAAATACTCTTAACCATGGTTAGCTCCAAATGTAATGCCTCCTATTTGTTTACATGGAAACTGCAGCAGATGCTTAGAGCACAATAATGATATTTGATAGAGCAATTCTGGGGAACCAAGGCAAATATCACTTAACTCATCTTAGATAATTGTACGTTCTCTCTCCTGTGCACACTTTCTCAGCTATTAAAATATTCTTACTCATCTGTGAGCACTCTTTCAAGATTTAGCAGAACTAAAGAGGGCCTTCTTCCTATAACTTTAATTTTACAAAGTGAGAAACATGATCACTAGTGTATATTTCTATTACTGAAATAATGGGAGAAACAGGTGCNATTGAGCAATCAAGGTTCAGTTATAGTGGGACTAGGATATGTTGTCCAAAGGAAAATTAAGGTCATCCATTAGATTTCTGCTGAGAGAAAGTTTGTGGTGCAAACCAGAGGTTGGATCTTCCTCTCGGACTGAATAGGGCTAGAGAGATCATCTAGAGACGTGGCTGTAGTGGGGCTGGAATTGTTGTCTGAAGAAAAGACCGGGCTTCCAAGAGATCTGGTCTGGTATTAAGCCTGTAGTGTGGGCTCATGGTGGAGATCTTAGTCCATTCTTCACCTGCAAAGCACTGTTTGGGTTATGGTTGCACATTTGAGATCTCCAAGAGGTGTGGCTAAAGTGGGACTGGAGTTGAATGTGCAACCAAATGCTAGGGCTTCCAAGAGGTCTGTACTGAGACAAAGTTTGGGGTCTGGGCATCTTAGTCCCAGATTAACCAGGGAGTAATGCTAGTATTAGGGTTAGTGTTGAGTAAGACAGAAGAGAATCAGCTTACTGAAACATTTGTTAAGTGCCCCCCAGTCTTTTTATTTATTTATTTATTTATAATTTATTTTTTAAATTTATTTGCTGGGTGAATTTGTATCACTTTTTTGCAAAGTTATAAATATCTTTGTGGAAAAGAAAACCACGAAGTTCAAATCAAATATTAAATGAAGTTGCATGGACTTGAAAAATCATCTGTAAAGTAATTTACACAAAATGATCTAAAGGTAATTTGTATTAGACAAACACTGATATGTAGTTATCCCACCTGCTTAACTCTTATCCTTTGTCCTTCACACATAGGTAGTGCAGTAATGCTCAAAATTTTGAGAAACCGCACTACTAGCTACAAATCTTTGGTTCTGGAGAATTTATTTGCTCCTGTAATGAGAGGCCATTATTTCAGACTACCTGGGACTGTCAGGAAATGACTCTTAAAAATGGCTTAACTTTTCAACAGCTTTTCTTTAAAAGTATTTAATATTATTGTATTTGCAGAGAATTTTTGCTGACCTTTCATCCAGCAGTAAGCATTGTTCAGCTCCTTTTTGTTTGATTCCTCATTCAATTTCTAATCTGAAAGTAAAACCATGATCAAACTGAGGGCAACTTGACAGATTGCATGATAGAGGTGTATCTCAAATCAGAAAGGCAGAGAAGACCTGTTTGCTCAGCCTAGAGCACATCATTTCTATTGAGAGTCAAAGTATAAATTAAGTATGATAAGAAACAGAGGCATGCAGTCATTTTTGATAGGAAGCAAAAGAATGTCATTCAAGAGGAATGGGAATTTTCTTCAGCACTTTCTCTCAAACATTCAGCAAGAAGAGGGTTATCTTTTTAAGTAACATGCTACTCTAGTAGCACAGAAGGGAAAAATGCAAAACTAAAAATCTCTATTGCCGAAGGGACAGTACTATTCCAAAACAACAAGGAGATATTTAAATAATCCATCCTCTTTTCCCTGAATTTCTGTCACAGGGATCTCAAGCACTGGGTCTCTTAGGAGAAAGAGATGCCAACTGTTCTCCTCTTAAGCAGACCCTAGCTGTTTATTCATGGAGTGTCAGTGAAAGACTGCCTGTTAGCAGCGTCCCTCTGGCTAGCTGGCTGCAGTGGTGGGTGGTGACTAGTGGGATGATGTAACCCAAAGCAGCTATCGGCAGTAGGTCATGGTTCATATGCTTCCACTAAGGAATTGCAGCTGTGCAATCTATAGTGTTTACTTGGGAGAAGATTGGCCATATGCATGAAAGCATCCTGTAGCTGTTACTTCTATCTTCCCCAAAGAAAGACACAGGAAAAGAGGAGATTATAGTGAATTGCAATGGGTCACTGGTATGGCTGACATCCAGCCTCAATGAGACAAGGGCCATTAAACAAAGTAATCCCAAAGTAGTAAGAAATGCAGGTGAAAACTTCAGGAATATGAGCGCTAAATCAAGCAAAATGTTTGAAAATTAAAGACACTGCTCAGATTTGCCAGCCTCCAGGTACAAATCTATTTTCTGAACACCGATACAACAGATAAGCAGATTACAGTGCAATGCCAAACATAAAGTCT
This sequence comes from Odontophorus gujanensis, assembly GCA_013399175.1. Taxonomy (NCBI): domain Eukaryota; kingdom Metazoa; phylum Chordata; class Aves; order Galliformes; family Odontophoridae; genus Odontophorus; species Odontophorus gujanensis. Next base: position 6,888 of record VXAB01013291.1, read on the forward strand.
ATAAAAAGGGATTTTAGTTCTGAAGAGAGGGCATGCAATTGAGACCAAAAAAAAAAAAAAAAGGAAAGAAAAAGAAAAAGGAGAAAGACCAAATCTTGAAAAGATACTGGAACAGTAGAGTTGGGAAAGTGCCGACTGTCCCCCTGCATTTCATAGGCAAGCTAGGGCTTTTCTTATTTCACTGTCTGTGCGTTTCTTTAATTCTCCCCATGGATATCCTAGAAAAAATCCAATAGAGGTAGTTGTTTTTTTTCTTTTCTCTTTTTCTTTTCTTCTTTTCTTTTCTTTTCTTTTCTTTTCTTTTCTTTTCTTTTCTTTTCTTTTCTTTTCTTTTCTTTTCTTTTCTTTTCTTTTCTTTTCTTTTCTTTTCTTTTCTTTTCTTTTCTTTTCTTTTCTTTTCTTTTCTTTTCTTTTCTTTTCTTTTCTTTTCTTTTCTTTTCTTTTCTTTTCTTTTCTTTTCTTTTCTTTTCTTTTCTTTTCTTTTCTTTTCTTTTCTTTTCTTTTCTTTTCTTTTCTTTTCTTTTCTTTTCTTTTCTTTTCTTTTCTTTTCTTTTCTTTTCTTTTCTTTTCTTTTCTTTTCTTTTCTTTTCTTTTCTTTTCTTTTCTTTTCTTTTCTTTTNACGTATTTACGTTCAGAGGGGAAGATAAAAACTGTCTGCGGTCACGGGACACGCTTTTTCCTTCGGGATGGACTCAGCAGTGGGTGCTCGCTGCCGTCTCGCCTTCAGCGTTAGCGTAAGGCCTTCGGTTTATCGGACACTCTCTCTTGCTCATTTTATTTGATTTATTAGCTTTAATTCCAATTATATTGTATTATATTGTGCTATTTTGCTTTCTGATATCTATTTAGTAAATTAGTTTTCCTCCTCAGATCGTTGCCGCTGTTTTGTTTCTAGGCCCATCTCCCTATTCCCTTTTCCCTTTCCCCCTTCCCCTTTCCTGGGGCGTGGGTCCGTGGGTCCCCCGCACCAATCGTCACGGAACCGGGCCGAACCTGCCCGTAAACCGTTGACAGTATTGTACAACTAATCATGTAGCAAAAATTCTCCCCATCATCTGAAGTGAGTTTCCACAAGAAGTATTTAATGTAGCCAAGTGAGAAATTTCATGAGAACTATTTTAAGGCAAAAAATACAAACTCAGAATTTGGTAAAAACATTTGGTAGGGACATCCTGGTCTATTTCAAGGATGCTCAGAGAAAACTACTGAAGAGTGTTACTTAATTTAGTGATTTCACTTAAAATGTAACGTAAAAACAAAGAAAAATTACATTGAAAGACAATCAGAATGTAAAGAAAAAAATCTGTTGACCTGTTCCTTGATATTTAGAAATACTTCTGAGAAGTGTTATTTTGCAAATGACTTCCAATTGTTTTACTTTGAAAAATATTTAAAATACTTAAGACTTGCTATCAAAAAATACCCCTGAGTTGTGTTAATTTACGGTGGCACAGTAACATTATATACATATATATAGGCTTCTGATCACTCAAATCTAGGAACAAGAAGAGTTGTGTAAAAGCAGAGGTGTCTGCAAAGATTAGTGAGATACTGGTAGACAAGAAGAAAGACTATTACAGGCAAAGCTACTAAATAAAGTGGATACCTGCTAGAAACTAATTACATCTGAATACATTCCAAAATGAACTCATAATAATAATGATAGTCAACAGGAAATGAAGTAGGAAAGCATGTGAATTTGAAAATAGGATTTCAGAAACCCACACAACAGAAAGATAAAGTAAGAAATGAATATAGCTAGTGGCTGACACACAAGTGCTACCCTGAAAATATTGCCTCCTATTTTATTATGTTGGCCCAGAATGTCGGAGGCAGATGTTGGTGGTATAGCACTAGAGGCTGAACCTTTCAACCAGTATTGCACTACATGTTGTTGATGTTTGACAGATGGTAGCAGAGGGACAGTCTGACACAGCGGTGTCTGAAATGGAAGTAAATATGAAACAAAGGTGCATCACTGAATTCCTCCATGCAGAAAAGTGGTACCCATTGACATACACTGACACTCGCTGAACACTTATGGAGACCAGTGAATGCAAGCACAATGAGGCAGTAGGAGATACGCTTCAGAAGTGGAGGCGGTAATGTGAAAGACAAACCATGTTCTGGATAAACATGCATAGTTGTTACACTGAAATTCTGACTCACGGAAATTCTGTCCATCTTCAGACTGCTTCAGGTCAGAATTTCAGACTGTACTGAAGGTGCTTCCTGAGATGTGGTCAGCATACACTGACCAGACAGTATGTTTCAGTGTGTTGATTAACATCCTGTTTGGAGAAATCCCACCCTTCCTTCCCAATATTCCCTAGGTGCCTCATCAGCAGAACTGAAAAATTATGTGAATAAGACAATAACAAATAGTAGAAACTCATGCAAATGTGGTCAAGTTCCACATCCTATGCACAGTGCATATAGTTAGGAGATACTTTATACATAATCCTTGACAGTCATTAATTAGTGTTGTGTATCCGCTAGAATTGCAGAGTCACAGAGTTATAGTGGTTGTAAGGGACCTCTAGAGGTCATCTAGTCCAGCCCCCTGCCAAAGCAGCTCCCTAGCCCAGGTTGCACAGGTAGGTGTCCAAGCAGGTCTTGAACATCTCCAGAGAAGGAGACTCCACCACCTCTCTGTGCAGCCTGTGCCAGTGCTCCGTCACTGCACTGTGAAGAAGTTCCCATGCACATTTGTGCTGAACATCCTATGCATCAGTTTGTGGACATTTCCACCCACACTGCTGAGTCTGTCCTTGTCCCTTTGCTTCCCACACCTTAGAAAAGTATAGATGTGCATCAGATCCCCTCTGAGTCCTCCTTTCTCAAGGCTGAACAGACCCAGGTCTCTCAGCCCTCCCTCATAAGGGAGGTGTTCCATGCTCTTTATCATATTTGTAGCCCTCTATTGGACTCTTTCAAGGAGATCCCTGTCATAGTCACGCAAGATCATGAGCCGCCTAGATACAAGAAATAGAAAAGTAATGCATTATTTATGTTGCAGGTGCCCTGCAGTAAGGACAACAGTTGCTGTCTGGACTGTAACTAATAATCTAACTTGAGATACTTCATGACCATACTACCATATGTCAAAATACCAAGAAAGCAGACCTTTTTTTAAAACCAACTCTCTGATTATATCAGTACAATAGTAGTGCATTAGTTAAAAAAAGTGACCAATCAATACAATATTAGTGAATTAGAAAAAGTGACCAATGAAGTATGTAGCCACAAACATAGGCAACGCAATGAACAAGCTCCTGGAAAGCTGAAAGCTTAACATGTGAAAATGAGGAGGAACATACTCCTTTGTTGGTAATTTATTTTGGATAATAAACTTCGTAGCAAACAAAATTCCAAGATATTTTTATCTTGGAAAATATTTTACATATATATAATGATATAACATTTTCCCTTGAAAAAAATACACATGGTCACAAAGGGCTATGAAGATGATTAAAGAACCGGAACTTCTTTCATACTGAGATTCAGAAATGAGGTGTTTCTCAGCCTGAAGAAGAAAAGGTTGGGAAGGGTTTCTTCTCAATGTGTATAAATACCTGATGAAAAGGAATAAAGAAGAGGGAAATCAACTCTACTCAGTAGAACATACTGACAAGACCAGAAACAATAGGCACAATTTTAAACCCAGAAAATTCCATCTGAACACAAGTGGGGAAAAACCTTAATAGTGATGGTGATCAAACACCAGAACGGGATACACAGAGAGACTGTGTAGTCTCCTCTTTGTGGAGATAATAAAACCTGACTGGTCCCTGACCAGAGCAGCTTCATCTAGCTTTCTCTGCTTGAACGAGGTTGGTTGGACTAGATGTCTGCAAGAGGTCCCTTCCAACCTGAATGATCTCATGATTTGTGATTATTGCTAGAGTGGAAAGTATGGGTAAGAATTGTGTAATTATGGAAAATAAATATCCCAAGCATAGCTTGGAAAACACAGAAATACTAATGGTGGAACTGGCACTTATTTCTAGGTGCAATAGTCAGTAGAATTTTCACTGAAACTTTCAATCAGCTAACAGAAAGTCTATTACAGACCTAGTTTGGTAAAGAATAAATTAAATAATGGAAAATATGTCTAGATTAAGTCCCTGTATGTTTACTTATTTAAACAAACAGATGAAAAACTAGAAGTTAGTAGCATAGGTTTTATTGGAAAATTATAAATCTGTGAGGAATTAAAAGCACTGGTAAGTAAATTCAGTCATACTAAAGTTCAGAGTATCAAAAGATATAAGTTAAGACTACACAGAAATCCTACTTAGAACACAAATCTCAAGAATGTAGAACACCCAGAAGTAGTGTATATGAAGTGATACCAGTGATAGTACGAGCACCTACAAAAATGAAAAGGAAAATAAAGGAACTTCAAAAAAAGCTAGGATTTAGAGCTGTGAATATATAAAAATATCACTAAAAGTCAAATTTGATTAGATTCTTAGGAATGAAATAATATAAATGATGAGATGGGGAGAAAAGTGGGAAATGCTACAAGCTTGAAGACAGCAAATTTCAGCCTAGAAAAACAAACTGTTGTATAATTTTTAAACAGAATAAATTATATTGACCACATGGGCAAAGGCATAGAGTGAAGTATTATGAAGTGAGAATGTGTAAATGTGACTGACAAAATGTTGAAATGTAATTAAAGAGTATTCAAGTTGTAGAGGAATGTGAAGAGGGAAGAAACATCAACCAAGCTGAATGTGAAGATACGAACAAATTGGTATTTTTCCCATAATGTTCAGCATTTAATAATACTACCTTAACAATTAATTAAAAACCAGCACATTTAGGACAGGGTAGGGCAGGACAAGAATGGTTGACCTCTACCTGTTAGAGGTATTGAATATTTTACTCTCAATCATGATATTAAAATTAAAATGTGTTAATAAGCATTATGTGACCATGAGAACCAATGAGATAGAAAAGGAATGGTAGTGGTTAGTATGAAGAGAAAACTGCACACAGGCATCCTTTCCACAACATTCAGAAAAAAGAGCCATATTTATGAGAACTTCTGATCCTACAGAGAGAGGAGCTAATACAGAACCACAGACTTCATACAAATAATAGAAAAAAATGATATTTAAATTAAATATTTCTTATCCTCTGTAACCACCAAAGCCCAGGAGCTTTACATCAGTCCCAAGAAGACTTAAAAACCACGAGCTTCATAAATGCCTTATAAAAGTGTCGGCTTTGTTTTCATTTAACTTTTCAGATATTTTTACTCTGGGACAGCTGCTGCCTCCCAGCCCAATTTGCAAGTACCCTGTGGTAAAAACTACATCTGACCAAAGAATGTTATTCAATTTCATTAAAACTTTAAAAATATATTTTAATGTAGTTTTATACGTATTTTGCAGACAAATAAACTTCTGATTAATTCTATACTTACTAAAGCTAATATCACTTTCTATAAAACAGTTCTGTGGAAAAGAGGAGTCCCAGATCCAAGATTCTGTCTTGCTGATTAAATACTTTAGTTACAGAAGATAGATGAGAACTTCAGCTCAGTCTTACTTTGTCCTCTACTCATTTTGGTCTCTCATCTATTCAGCAGTCTTCTATCAAATCATGTCTTTCTGTCATCAAAAACAAATGGGTCTCCTGCTCTATAGGAGTTTTCAGTAATTCTCAGATCTAACAATTTTCAAATGAAAAATTCAAGTTCAGCCTCTCAGCACACAAATGCCTGTAATTAATGTTGCAACATGCAAGACTGTCCACAGCACAGGTTCCCAGGAGACAAATCAATAGTCACTGCTCCATGTGTACAGTAACAGGAATGGGAAAATTCAAGGGACTATATTTTCTGCAATCAGTTTGCAAAAATTTATTTGCCAAAATGTTCCATAAACCTTCCTTAAAGGTAAGAGCCACAGCAATCCCAAGAAGTTTTTAGTTTGTTACAAAAGAGAGATGACATGCTGATAGACAGGATGTCCCATTTCCCTGATTTGAAGAAAATTATTTCACTTTATTTAAATAAGATGAATAATGGAAGCAAGATATGTTCTTCCCTTACCAAATTTAACACAATTTATGTGAACATATTGTCATCTCATAATGACAAAAATATTTTAGAATCCAGATAGACATACTGCAGGCATACAAAAAGAAGTTAAAGCAATCCAATATTTGAAATTAGTTTTTTGAGCAAATTGTGTGAGACCTCTCCTTTTCCTCTTTTATTTTATTTTTTTTAATATAACTGTCTTTAGTGATATAAGTAGAATGAAACTACACCTTATCAATATATAGCATAAGCCACCATCTTTTCATGCCATGTACTTTTTCCAAACACATTAAAGATCTTACATATGGTAATGCTCTGAAATTAACATAATGAAAGTAAAAATGAAATGCATTTTCAAACTGCAAATATCAGGAAATAGCAATACTCATTTCTTCTACAGATTTTTATATTGTTAGGCCTGATGAAAAATTGGGATTTCAGCACTTACAGTTTCATATTTATCTTTACATGCTGGCAATACAAATGTGCAGTTTTTTGTTGCCTTTTGCAGACAGCTTTGGTAAATTTCTCAAGTTGAGGCTGAGAGGTCATACAAAAACCTTCTGGTCTGAGGAAGCAAAGTATGTATTCCATGTCTGGCACAGCCATTTGCGCCTGCTTTCTTCTTGTTGTTTTCAGAGTATTGAACACAGGTCCAGAAACATCACGTTTCCCTCTGGCTCCTTCTTGTTAATGATCTGAAGTCTGCCAAAGTAGCTTAAACCTCTCCCCTTTCCACACCCAATCCCTAGGTCACTAACCTTCCCAGTGCTGACAGCAATGACTCCCTAAAAAAGAATGACAAAATCTAAACCATTTTTTTCTGTACTCAGGGAATGGCTTGCTAAGAATTCAATCTGTGGCAAAAATCAGTTCTTCTGAGTCTATCATTATTTTTAAAAGCCTTTCAGTTATGGAGCGTGTTATGATTTTTCACTCTGCAATAGGAGAAAAAAGAACCACCAACAAATTTACAACGGTTTGTTCAACTTGCCCTCAATTCCCCTAGTCTTTTCTCCCCTGCACACCCACAAATATTTTATATCTTTATTACATCAGAGAATGCTGTCTCAATGATGTAGTACAGTATAGTACAGTACATCTGGTGGCTGAGGTAATAAATCACAGGGCTATTTTCCTAAGCTTTTAAATAAAATTGTTTTATCATCTGCTTCTCCCTACTAACAACTCCATAGGTTGAAATGGCTTGCTTGGCTCTGCAAGCTTTCCCACTAGCTCACCAGGCCTGGCACAAAAAATTCACAGCTGTGCCATATGCTTGACAGTGTTAACAATGAGTCCCCAGTTACACAATGAAATTTCATTTTGCACTCCTCGATCTCCACTCCCCACATTCTGTGAGGATGACAGACAGTTTGGAAGTCCAGCCCTGCCCCCTTGTCTGGCAACTGAGGTATTAGCAAACAATAAAACCAAACTTCTTTTTTGGGAACTCCCAAAACCTTTTTCAAAATACAACTATAACAAACTCCAAGGCAATATGGGCCTTTAGCTTCATGTTCTGCTCCTTTATATCTTCCCCCTGCTGGGCTTGTGAATTAAAAGTAAAACATGCAATCATGTAAATTTAACTACTTGCTGAAATAGTGCAAATATGAGAGACATTTATATAGACACCACTTGCCTAAATGTCAGAGTATTTGGGGGATCTTAGCCCTCTTCTATCAGTGCTGTGTTAAAATGTGCTTTTTTGGTTTTAAATTTAGTCAGACCCTCATTTTACTTCTTCCTGTGGTTTTGTCAGATCATTATGTTCTTCATGTGCTTAAAATTCTATAGATACTGCCAGCCAACTGAGGGAAACACAGAGCAACAACTACAGCTGAGCCCAACTATGACAGCTGTGTAACCAAGACACCTACCACTGGTTATGTGGATATACACTTGTACGCCAGATTATCTGAAAGAGGAGATAGGAGTCCAGACTTTACAGAAAAATCACTTAAAAAAAAGTGCAGAATATTAATTATAATTAAGCCAACACATATTTTAGATACAAAGTATGGATTCAAGCACCTACTTAAAAAAATATCTGCTGAAGAAACATGGTTACTTAGCTTTTAATCTGGCAGTCACTAAGGGGTTTGAAAGTAGTGCTCGACTATATCAAGGCTCTTCAATTAGTTTCATTATTTAACAGTAACAGTCAGTAGCATGTTGGGTAAATACTAAGGAATTAACGAAGAGTAAATATTACACTTATTTAGTAATACATTACGAAAAGAATCATTCAAGACTTTGGAATATATTTTGTTTTTGTTTTCTGAAAGTAGTAGCTAAGCAGCAGACAATGACTATTTTTTTCTTCCATTCTTTGCAACATTGTTGATAATCTCATTCTAAATCTATGTTGTCTAAAGATCACTGTGCAGAAGGATGCAGACACTAACCCCCAAAAACATTAGTGCCAACTTCTGCAGCTCTCCCTATTAGCATAGTTTGTACTATAGTTAGAAAGCAGCCTGCAATTTTTTGCTGTTCAGCTCCTCCACTCATCTGGATAACAAACACACTAAAAGGAAGGTATTCGATTTTCACTTGAAAGCAGTCCCACTCATTTGAACCTGAAACCATTACGCATTAGAATATGTTCAGTTTTCAGAAGCCCCATCTATTCCTAAGCTTTGAGAGTAGCTGGATCAGGCCATGATGTCCCCATTACGTGATTAAAACAGACTCTGACCATGCTGTTTCTATGTTTGTCTCTGTTTTCAACTTCTGTGGCTCCAGAGCATTCCCCTTCACCCCCATTAAAGGAGATCACGGACTGAGAGTTGGCTGCTTTGCTTTTTCATACATACCACTTGGATCATGAGTAATGAGGGGCATTTCATTTAGGGTGTTCCTAACAACGGGATCCAGTCCAACAGCTATGTGTCTGTTAACTGAATGTTAAAACAAGATAGGTTAGCATTAGACAAGAGTCCTTGGAAAGTTAATAGCAAAAGGGACTGTTTCTTTCTAAACGTTCATCAGCAAAAAAAATAGAAATATGTCTAATACTGTGCACTAAATTTCCCATGTACATCTGTAAAGAGAGTGTTTTAACCCCTCTTAATTCCCTTCAAAAATAGTTTCTAGCTGGTCTGAACTCTCTTACTTCATTCCAGATCCACTAAGATTTGAAAACAGTGGCATCTTAACACAAAAGTAATCTTTCAAGTTTTCCCAGTTTTATATGTTTTCTCAAGTTACTAGATACTAGATACTACTAGATACTACAGATCTATTAGTTCAAAAATCAACTTAATTTTATTTTATTAATTAAATTATCTTTTATAGCAGGCAAGAAATCTTAAAAAATGACTTGATTAACATATTAGTGAAGCATCAGCAAACTTGTATCACTGCCTTACACATCTGTGACAAAATAAGTTGAGAAAAAAATGGAAAAAAAAAAAAGATAAAAGAAAGAAGATAAAAATGACTCTAAGCAAAAAACTGTAGAGGAAAGAACTTGAATTTTATAATTTCCTTTTATGATGGCTGTAGCTCACAAGTTCATAAGCTGACTGGATGAAGCCAAGATAAATACACTGAGTTGAATGTAATGTGCTTTATATATAGTCAAATTATTTACTTTCATTGTTTATATTTTATCTGACATCCCTGGACTCAAAAGCATTTCAGAAATGGATGGCATCCTGAGCTCACAAACATAGCTATTTTCTGTTCTACATGTATACATTTTTCAAAAATTATGAAAATATCCTAGGAAAACACATACTTTTATAATTTTTTAAAGATTAAGGACTGGAGAGGAGCTCTGAGGAGAAGAACCTGAGTGTCCGGTGGATGACAGGTTGACCATGACCTAGCAGAATGCCCTGGCAGCCAAGAAGGTCTCAGTGGTTCCCCGGATTGCATTAAGAAGAGTGTGGCCAGCAGGTCAAGGGAGGTGATCCTCCCCCTCCGCCCTAGTGAGGCCTCACCTGG
>VXAB01013293.1:1685-37589 GCA_013399175.1 Odontophorus gujanensis
AAAGAAAGAAAGAAAGAAAGAAAGAAAGAAAGAAAGAAAGAAAGAAAGAAAGAAAGAAAGAAAAAGAAAGAAATAGGGAACTTTATCTATCAGAGAATCATGAGATTGGTCTTTTAGCTCATTCTAGAGCTAGAATGGTCTTCTAGTTCAGGAGTTGGCAAGCCTCATTGAGGAGGCTTTAAACTAGGTTTGAACTGGAAAGGGGATAAAACTAGAATCACTAGACATGTGTCTTCAGGCAACATTCCAGGGTTAGAAGCAAGATCAATAGCTCAGATTAAGAACATCTACACTAATGCATTCAGTGTGAGCAAGAAAGTGGATCTAGAAGCCATTTTGCAACAGGAAGATTATGACTTTGTTACCATCACCAAAATATGGTAGGATCATTCTCACAACTGGAGTGCTGCAATGGTGGGCTATAAACTCTTTAGAAGAGGTAGGCAAGAAAGGAGGAGTGGTGGCCTAGTGCTCTAGGCTAATTCCAAAGTTAATGCTACAATTATATTTTTAACATATTTGCAGCTTATTTCACTGATAATTGTAAAAATCTTCATGTCACAGTCAAATACTGCACAAGATTTTGGCAAACCAAGTTAATCCGCTGTTTCTGAAGAGGGAATGAACTTCCAGAGCTGAACTTTAGAAAGAATATTTCTGTATAAACACAGAAAATGATTTCTGGAAAGATAAACATGTTAAGAAGCAAAATGTTAAACCAAGAATAATGAAAGGAACAAATCTGAGCTTTTAACTTTCCCACACTTAAAGACTCAGTAGGAACTGAGTAAGATTTCATGTATATATAACAAGAAAGAAGGGAGAGATGTTTTGCCTTTATTTCAAAGAGGAAGAAGTAACATTAATGCAAGAAGAGATAACTTGGCAGATCTTTGTTTCTATTGCATAGATTCACCATAGAAATATTACATATGTATGAGGGCTACTTTTAAAGTAACACCTCCTATTTTGTCATGCTGGTCCATGACATCAGAGGCAGATATCTGATATGTCAGTAGAGGTTAAACCTTTCTGTCAATTTGCCATTACATTTTACTGCCATGTGACAAATAACACCAGAGGGGTATTCTGACAAAATGGCATCTGACATGAAAGTGCGGATAGAGCAAAGATGATTTAATGAATTCCTCTTTGCAGAAAAAATTGCACCCACTGACATACACCGATGCTTGCTGAATGTTTATCATCACCAAACAGTGGATGTGTGCACAGAGAGGCTGTGGGTGATGCACTTCAGCAGTGGTGACAGCAATGGTGCGTCGCTTTCACTGTTACAGATTTTACAAGCATGGCATGTGGGCAGTTCATCACTGGTCAAAATCCTTAGTGGATGGTGATGACTCTGTTGAGAATGGTGTTTTATAGTTGAAGATTTTCACTGTTAAATATATTTACTCATTTGTCTTAGCATAAAAATATAAGATTTTTTTTGTCATTTTTTTTTGTCATAATGCACATTGTAAATTATATATCGTGACTAAATCCTTAATAGTGATTCTAATTTTAACAATATGTGGCATTTCTGAAAGAAAATTATTACCTCCAATTTCAAGCCGTTAAAAGGTTTTGTCCTATTTTCATACTCTAAAATTTTCTACTTTAATTTTTCTGTTTCAGGGTTATATTCTTTCCTTAATGCTGAGCTATTTAGCTTAAGCAAAAGAGAAACATTGGAACCTTGTGATATTTAGGGGAAATTATTAATCTTGCATTTATAGTCCAATCCAGATAGGATTCTTTAAAAACAGCTTAAACAAAATGACCTTCATGTGGTTATTTAAGATGAAAAGCACAGCAAAGCTCCCAAATGTAGATGATTATTCAACTGCATTGCATGAAGCTAACTAGTTATGAGGTTTCTGGTAAGATAGGTTCAAGATAATGTCATGTGACTAGCTAGTGGGTAATTTATGCTGTACAGTGAAAGAAGTCGCGAGGAAGATTTCAGTTTCACAAAATATGAAGAATTATTTTTTGTTAATTTCTTTGCTTCAAATTTCAAAGTATGGGGAAAATGCACTTTCTTAATCAGAAAAGTATGTAAAAATTACTCTTACAGTTCATGCAGTCAGTTTTCAAATGAGGCAGGACAGAAGGAGAATTGGAGAAAGCATGTAAATTGACATCTTTAGAATTATTTAACAATGAAATATTCACTACTTTCAGATGATCTCCCTACAGGAAAACACAGGCTCTAACTCAACTGCAGTGTTTGAAATCAGCTTTGATCCTTCTGACAGCCTTCACAGAAATTCTACTAATGAAGAATGTTTGTTGATATGACAACACTATGACATACAGATACCTCTAGATGTGACTGAATTTTATTTTATTTCTTCTACTTCCTTCCTCTTTCCAGGCTGCAAGTTACTCATGTTAGGTTTCAAATTTTTGATGCAGCAGTATCAGTTCCAACAGAGGTTATAGGATTACTGAATTAACATCTAGAAGAAAAAAACATGTCAGTGTTTATTTACTTTGCTTATCTTTCATTACCCTATGAATTTACCTAATTAGACAAAAGTTCTGTAAATTTATCACATATGTTTTGTCTTGATGGGGTAAATAATCTTAGCTTCTCAAGTTTATATATGTATTTTTAATTGCAAGTTAATCTTTCATGTACTAGCTAGACTCCTTGTAATTCTACTTAACAGATTATTGTCAGGATTTTTTGAGTTGAAGTATGTTTTTTTTTGTCTTGCCTTGTCTGTCATTAAGGAAATATGAAAGGAAAGGAGTAATCTGGTGTATAAATTATGCAATAATAATAATAATAATAATAAATTTTCAACTTGTGAATCCAAAATGGAAGTGCTGCACTTTCGGTTCTAAACTTATCTAACAATTACAATTTGGGTTCTAAGTTTCATGAGATCCGAGAAATAGGAGATTTACCATTATGTAGAAACCTAGTCAGAGAACAGAACCAAGTCACAAGTGTTTCACTATTTCTGTTTTTGAGGATTAATTCATAAATTATAATTCAATTATTATTTAAAAATCTTGCTTCTAGTTAAAAATAAAAATAATTAAAAAAAAAGGCACATTTCCATAGTAAAAATGCATAAAACCATGATTAAAAAAATACTGGAGGTCATCTGTGTTCTGTAAGATGTTCTATTGCACAGAGATGATCAAAATAACTTACCTGCATTTTTGTTTGTATATATCTAGAATTTAGGAAGTACCGTACATTTACTTCTGCCAAACAAGACCTGTGACTTGGTGAATAATTGGTCGTCATTAAATAGCTAAGCATACTGAGCAATTTCTCTGAATTTGAACAAGGAATTGTCATTGAAGTCCGAAGTAATAATGCATACAGGAAAGTCTTCTTTACCAATTATTTCATTTGAATTTAATAGCTGCTTTCAGTTATCAACATGTGTACTTTAAAAGAAAGTTTAAATACAGATGAAAATATTTCCTTAGAGAAAAAGAGTGCTTGACTTTAGGTTTTATGAGTCTGCTTCCATGTTATGAGTTATGGTCCACTAACGCCTATACTATATTCTATATAAATATATAAATATCATATAATCTGTGTGGATTCTGAGACTATCTTATGGTATATCCTCATCTATATGTCAAACAAGGTTGTTTTTATTTTTGTTTGTTGTTGCTGTTTTAATAATGTAGGAAAGATTATAGAAGCAAACAGAAAAACTACTGTCTGCTATAAGACAGTAGTCTATGCTACTCCATTCTTTCTAGTGGTTACAGAGTGCTCCATTAAGGGAAATCTCATCATTCAGTGACAGATGAAGTGGAAAAATTTGAATCTTATACAGAAAGAAATACAAATGATGAATCAAATTAACAGTTCTATGTGGTCAATGACCGTGTCTAATCTTTCATGACAGCTGGTACCTGACAGTGAGTTATTTAACCTAGTCTGTGCTTCACTACTTGTTCAATAAGCCTTTTCATGGAACTGAGATTTGCTGAGTAATATAGTTCTTCTATCTTACCTTTCTATTCTATACAGTATAATTGAGACTGATTCAATTTATTTTGTTGGGGTTGATATACTTGTAGATGATCACCAATAGACTAAAAATAAGTTTAGGCATTCAAACACATAACCACAACACATCACAGCAATAATAATAATAATAAAAATTTGTTAGCTTCAACTCTTCAAGTCACAGTGATAGAAATCACAAAAGAGAAAGTACTATAGTTATAAGTAGAAAGACAAATGATCCTGAAGGGTCAGAGATAAAGCCTCAATATAAAATGCCTTAAATATGTTGCTATGGTTTCCAAAAATGTGAGCTACTGATGAAGTTAGTACAAGATATAGAACTGCTCAACGCTTTCAAAAGGAAGCCTGTTGTTACTTTTATTAAACAAAGTATACTGTCTATTGAATGTATGCCCTGTGGTACGGATAGATCAGAAAACATGAAAGTTCTCCATATTTCTGCATAGCAGAAGTACTGGTAGCAACAAGAACGGAATCTACAGAAGTATCAAAAAACAGGAGTGTTCATGGGTAGATTTTAAAGTGTTTCACAAAGGGACAGAATCTTCTGAATGTCAAAATAGTTAGAAAAGAATCTCTTGAAGCAGCTGTCGATATTTATAACACATTTTGCTCTTCATTTTAAAACTTTTAGAACATAAAAAAAATTTCTTTGCATACTAGTTAAAAATAATTTTAAAAAGTCAAACCATTGGCAGTAATAACAAACATGATGATTACCCATGCTTTTCCTTACTACTACTGGCTCTGCTAGAGCACGTTAATAAATTTTGCTACAAAAGACAGAATAATCTTTATTTAATCATCAAAGGGAACAATGAGAAGGTGACAATAACCATGTTTGAATGACTTCAATCCTCTATATCAATCTCTGCCTCCACCTTCCTATCGGCAATGGGTATGGATTCAGTGTGTACAGGTTGCTCTGAAAAAAATGCCTCTATTTATTTTCATGGAAAGTACAACAGATACAGAAATCACAACATACTATTTATTAGAGCCAGTTCTCATCTACAAAACAATATTTTTCAATATAATCACCAACATTTGCTAAATATTTATGACAGTGACGAACAAGGGCTTTACTGCAAGGTGCTCAGCTTCAGAGCAGACACATTCTGCACAAACGCAAGGAATTGCCTCAGTGGGAGTGAGGAGTCCTTGTCAGGAAGAATCTACTGAATGCCACTAGCCCTCTTTGTGGTGGCATTGCTCTGATGTGGCTGAGGCAGTGTCAGGAGCAACAGGGCCACCATCCACAATACAAGGAGGCTGCTAAGGAGGGCAGCATCCAACGTGGCCTTGAATGCCTCCAGGAACGGAGTAATCACAACTTCTCTGGGCAAATTACAATGACTCACCAACCTTCAAGTAAAAAAGTTCTTCCTAACATCTGAACTAACTCTCTCTTTTAGGTTAAAATTATTCCCTCTATAGCATAGTCACTATGAGAGAGTGTAAAAAGATGTTTCCCTTCCTGCTTATAAGCTCCACTCAGATGTTGGAAGGCCACAGAGGTCTCCCTGGAGACTTCTCAAGATAAACAAGCCCAGATTCCTCAATCTTTCCTCACAGAAGAGGTGCTCCAGCACTGTGATAATCTTCATGTCCCTCCTCTGGACCAGCTCCAACAGCTTCATGTCTTTCTAGTGTTGGGGGTCCCAGGCCTAGATGCACCAGATAGTGACTTACAAGAGCAGAGTACAGGGGAAGTATTCCCTCCTTCATACTGTTGCCCAGCCTTCTTTTGATACAGCCCAGGATAGAGTTGGCTTTCCAGGCTGCAAGAACACACTGCTGGTTCATATCCAGGACCCCGAAATCCTTTTCTGCGGGGCTGCACACAATGAGTAAACAATAAAATAAACAATGAAACAAACAAACAAGCAAATAAAGCAGCGTCACTAAAGATAATGCATAAATACCTACATACAGCAGTGCCACAGAAAATTTCTGGGCACTGGAACAGGATCCTTTGAAATGTTTATCTCTTAGATAAATTATTCTTATCATTTGCACTAAGCAGTGCTATCTTAAGCAATCACTGACCAAGATTTGAGTCAGGAATTTCCAGAGTTCAGGATTAACAAGCTTTTTGTCTGTGTGTACAGCAATTTAGAGTGTAAAAGGTCCTCCTATCACAGGCATAAATATATATGCAAATAGAATGATAGGTAGTACAGAAGTGCATTCATGAACTGGAAAACTACAACAATAATTATCAGTAAAATTGAGAACTTTATTCAATTTTTGATTCTAACAATAATAAGAAAAGTTAGCCTAACTGAAATCGATGTTCAAGAGAACTGAGATTTTGTTGTTTTTCTTCTTTCCAATGATGAATGAAATTCATATATATCGTACATTGCAGGTTATATTGCCAAATCAGATTCTGATGAACTATTTTTATATGGTATTACTTCTTTTCTATTTTTTGTCATTTTAGTTCCTATCTTTCAAACTGAGTTTTTGACACAGGAGTTGTAATTATGAGTCTTGCTGTGACAAGTGTGTGTCTGCTTCTGATTGGAAGAACATTAATGATAAAATGAGGTGAAAACCTGCATAATGATCGCTGAGGCTGTAAATATTTCATATTGTATGAGATTTGTTCTTCATTCCAGCTTGAGTTTTGCCTTAACTTGAAAGTCTGTGTCAAACTCCTCTAACATTGAGCAAAACACTTTTATGATTAATTTTCTCACTCAGAAAAAGCGTTAGTACATTTTAATGTTTAAAGTTTTAAGCTGCCTAGTAGGCAACAGGAAACATGAGCTACGCACACTTTACCTTTTTAACTCCACACTGACATAGTTACTGAGTGAATTAATTCTAAATGTAATCCTAACACATCTCTGATTTTGTATTATACTAAATTAAGAAATTCTCATTTGATTCTCTAACCACTTTTCAGGGAAATTTATTTAATACATTATGTCTCTCAACTTTAGCTTTTATGCTCTCTCTGCAATTAAGACGGCTTTTGTTTTAGTTAAATGTTCTCTACTATTTTCTTAATTATTCATTTGCATATGAGTTGGGTTTGTATTGAGTTTCCAGCAATGATACTGATCTTTGAAATGGATTATTTTTGCACATAACATCAATTAAAACACATTAATAAATACTTATTCCATATTTAAATCAAATAGTTAAGATATCAAATAGTTTGCATATTTGGGCTTTTACATTTAGGATTTCTAAATTTGAAAACTCACTTGAGTGCTTGGAAATTGTAAGATCCTTCCTTACTTTGTTTCTCTAGAAAATTGCACAACAGCTGAATGAGTGTCCATATGAGAGTATTTCATCTGCATTTGATTTGAGTTCTCTTGGGTACAATGATCAAAGAAAAATTTATATTCACATAATCATTGGAATAGTTTGACCTTGAATCTGTTACACTGCTAATTTTAAAGGTCAAAGTCAGTGATCAGAAGTAACAACACCAAAAAATTATTTCATTACAATCACTATACAAAGTGAAGTAATTCAATATATATATGAATAACAATTGGTATAAATCCAGTCCGAAGTCAGTTTCTTTTGGACTTACTATAATACAACAGATAAGAATTTCAGTATAAGTTGGAAAATAAAAGGTGAGTTTGGGTTTGTATTTTTTTCTTTCTGAGAATCCATTTACCCAAACTTAAATTTCCTGTTTTCAAACTAAATAAATTACAAATGGACTAAGCTGTAATTATTTCAGTAAAATTATCATATTAGTTAAAGAGGTGTACAGTACTTTCACAAATTTTCCAATCAATTATCACTAAGATTTTTCACATTATTTCAAAAAAATACATAATTAGGAGTTTATTAGATGAAACTGTACCAAGTCTTACCATTGAAGATTTCTGATAAAATACAAATAAACTAAACTTCCAGGAAAGCAGATTTGGACCAAAATACCTGAAGGGAGAGTGTCAATGGGTTGTGGACAGTCTCTTCTCAGTGCTGCCCAGCAATAGGACAAGAGGCAACAAGCTCAGACCTAAATATGGGAAATAGTGGAAGAGGTTGCTCAAAGAGGTTGTGGAGTCTTCTTCCTTGGAGATATTCAGAAGATGTTTGGATGTGGTCCTGACTAATGTTCTCTAGAGGATCTTGCTTAAGCACAGGATTTAGACTTGTTTCACTCCAGTGGTACCTTCCAACCTCAGCTGTTCTGTGATTCTGTGTTTTTTGTGAAATATATGAGTTATTCATGAAGAAAAACATTTTTATAATTATGTGTTATCTTCCAAGGTTCAGTGAATCAGATTGCTATGTATAAACATGGAAAAAATATATATAAATTCAAAATTTTGCATGTCTTCCTTTTTTTTCCCTTGGCAGTAAGAGTGCTTCCAACTGTTGATTTGGAAATATTTGACAGTACTGTTGAGTGTGAATTAGGACTTCTGTTTTATCTAAAATCATAAAAATAAAACTGAAATCCTCTAAATTAGATCAAAACAGACCTCTCTAAATGCCCAGTTTCTGAATACAGAAGTGATATGAGGAAAGATTGAACAAGTATAGTGATCCTAAAAAGTGAACAGTATGCATTACCGAGAACTAATAAGCATAAAAGGTCAAATTCCATATAAGAATGGGATCAAAAGTTTTGATTCAAGAATGCTTATTTTATTTTTCCATATAAAATTCGAATTAAATCTTGAAAGAAGATGACAGAAGTTCCTTTTCTATCCTGTTTTAGGTAAATACTTTAAATTTTGAATGTTACTAGGTAGCAGATAATATTTTTTTGTGTGTGAGCTTTTGAATTCTCAGGTGGAAACCTCCTACTTCCGAGCTGCAATGGGTGTAGGCTGGCTGTAAATTTCTTAGCATTCCATTACTACATAATTATGTCATGTAAGCACGCTTAGGAAGGTGATAATACATTATATTTCTGTACATTGAGTATTTAGATTAGGAAAATATGGAATTTGGGGCCAAAAATAAGGGCATACAAAAAACAAGAAATAGTCTCAGAGAGAAGGGTTTTTGGAAAGACAAAGGTAAAGATTCTGGTTGGAGGAAAAATCCTGGAGGTCAGAGAGCTGCAAGAGATGAAAGCCAAGGTATGACTAGGGTCAGGGTGGACAATAGCTCTGCATGCTATGACATTCTGCCCAGCTCTCTTGGACCATCACCGAGTTTTCTTAAGGGAAGAGAAGCTGAGACCTAGCAAACACAAAACTGTGGACAAATAAGTGAATGTCCAGTTCTTAGCTCCCCAGTTCAAAAAAGACAGAGATCTCCTAGAAGGAGTCCAGTGAAGGGTCACAGGATTTGGAACATCTTCCTTATGAGGAAAGATTGTAATCTGGGTCTGTTCAGCATGGGGGAAAAAGACTGATGAGAGATCTGATTAATGTTTATAAATTTCTAAAGGGAGGTTAATTTTGTTTGTGTTTCCTTTTTTTTTTTTCTCTCTTTTTTTCCTGTGAAGTATTTTGTTGTGCATGTGCTCATAAAATTGAACTAAATAATACTTCACATGTTTATGCCTTTTTTTAACCCTCTCCTTAACTAGTCTTTGATCTCTGTGAGATAAAAAGTGCAACACAGTACAGTATCCCTGTGAAAAAAAGTCTTTAATTGGACTGCTAGGTTTATAAACTTGCAGCTACATGCTATGTTGCTCACCTTTTTGAATTCCTTTACAGTGTTTGATGAAAAACATACAGTTTGTTGCCTACTTTATCCAACATAGGTTCAAGCTCTAATGTCCCGTAACATATGAAGAAGAGACCATATCTTCAACTGCTGTATAATATGTTCAGAGTAAAAAATAAGAAACAAATCATTACTTGTTTGACTTGAGGTAATATAACTTAGAAGTGAAAGTGGTTTAGTCATGCACTGGGAAGAAAAAGTATTGAGTTTTGGTTAATATATGTAGGATTTTTGTATCAATCATTGAAAAAGATAAATAGGTATCATTTGATGTCAGAGAAGAGAGACTGGGGTTCTCAGCAAAGAGAGAAACTATTAAGTTCTAATTATGTTCTATTTACTCTTGTTCTTTGGATTGGAATATCCTGAATTATTTTCAGTAAATTTATAATCTGACAGGTAGGGCATAGAGAAAGCCTTTGACTGGAATGGTACAGGGAGGAAAGAAAGATATCTAACTCCATTCTCCAAGACACAGAAGTTCTGGACAAAATTTTCTGTTTTCTATCTTGATCATTCTTCCTGTGTGTTTAAATACTTCATCTGGATCTGACCCTAAGTGATTTGTCCAAAGATATCTGCAAGTTAGTGGCTGAATTTGGATAACAGTTTAGAAATTGCTGATCAACCCGCCTAATGATCAATCCATCAAATGAAGCTGAATAGAAAAATGCATCTCCAGCTGTTAGAGAACACATGCTGTAGTAAGAATTAAAAGGAACCAGCTGTCTATAGCCTCTGAGAAATTTTAATAGATCCACATTTTTCTACACAATCATGCTGTAATTACATGTCACCCCAGGTGTTCTCAATATGATTACACCCTGTAAAACTATAAGTGAGGCATGAGACAGCCCATACAGCTGCAGAAAAAAAAAATAATGAAGCAGCAGGGTTTCTCTTTTTCTGTGTGTGCTGGTTTGGTGCTGTTTATATAGCCAATCTGTTCCCTGGGAATGCTGAGAGAGCCCTTATGGTCCTAGGCATCCAGGGACCATAGATGCTGATCTGTAGTAACAGGAACAAGGAATCCAGCTATTTTTTTGACAAAGCTATCTATCACATATTTACTGTAAAAGTCATTCTGAGAAGCACAAACACTTTTAGAGAAGAATATGCCAACAGAAAGAAAAGGTATCATTGTTCCCAGTAATTTCAAAACCAATATTTTTATCACAAAGAAACGTATACAGTTTGAAAATATAACCTGTTGTATGCCTATTCTTAGGAGGTTTTGAACTGTCATATACTGCTTCCCAAATAGGCACCCAAGTCCAAAGTATCTAGATACTTGTAGTTTCTCTAATTAGCAGTCTTTCATTTCACCCTTCAACAAATATTTAAAACATCCATTGGGCACGTAGGCACATGAAGAAGCTATATCCAAAGGTCAGAAACATAGGTTCTTTTTCCTTCATCAAGGTGAGAATTCTAATGGAATTCTAATTCTGATGGAGTTTGCCTCTGTAAAATGCAAAAATACCTTATCTTTAATTACAAAAATGTCATTTCAGTCTTAAAAACGGGCTAAAGATATTATAGAAGTAAATGAAGGATATCTGTTTTTTATTTTTTTATTTTTTCTTAATTTGCAAGTATAACTCAAGTACAGGTAAAACATTATTACAGTTGTAAAATATTTGAGCCATTTGAATTTTCTGATGTACATTCAGCTTCCAGAAAAAATGTAGCAAATATAAGAGATATTTTTATACTTTTAACTTAGAGTGGTGTAATTATAAAACTCCTTGTCTTCAATGTAGTAAAAAATTATTTTTAAAATTCTAGAAACGTGGGTGACATTATTTGAAGTATCACCATATAAATAATTGTAGTAGGCGTCTTAACTCTGAAATAAGTGTCAGTAATAAAAATGACTAAACTTTTAAATATAGGTTATTATATTTTTGAAGCCCGTTCCTTTACAAATCATTTTTATTTTTACATGAACTATGGATTGGCACCCCGGAATATGATATTTTAAAGACCTCTTAATTTAGCACACTGACTAAAAAGGAAGCTGAATTACTTCATCTGAGAGTTTCTAATGGAAAAAATACTGTATTCCTAATTAGTTTCTGAACATATATTAGACCTTTCTGCTTATAAAATGAGCTACCCAAAATATTTTATTATATGAACTATAAATAATGTGAATTACGTATGATTTTGTAGTGAATATTCTCCAATAAAATCTTTTATAATTTGTAAGAATTTCCATAACCATGGGAATTAATAATATCACATTGGAATGGATTTATCAGACACTATTATTCAAATTAATATCTATGGACATCCCACCAACATGATCTGCCTTTCATTTCTTGTTGATTTGGTTCAAACTCTGAAAACACCGATAGCAAAATGATCATGGATGAACTTTGTTTGAGTTTCACTGAAGTTATAAGGTCAAAAAAGTATATCTTATGAAAAAGAATACCCTTTTTTTTTTTTTTTTTTGTTAAGCTGTTCATTTAGAATAACTTATTTTTCATGCTTATGTACGACATGTTAAACCTAACTCTTACCGTCAGTACTAAAATAGATACCTTTCTGAAACAAAAACAGAAAACTTTCCAGTTTGGTAAGTGGTTCTATTCCTGCTTATTGAATATAAGTATTATATATGGAGGTCATTTTACTAGTATTATACTTTTTTATTTTTGTACCCTTCAACAACATGATGCTTGATTTCACAATTAACTTGTATTTTACTATGCTTTCACTTCTGAATGTTTGAACTGTCTTGAATTAGATTTTAAAACATTTTCATTTTCAATTAAATGATTGATTTTTTCCTATTTACAGTAGGTCAAATCTATTTTTCATGCATTAAATAGCATTCATTTGAATTTTATTTCATATCACTCTACTGAACCCCTAATAACTTAATGCCTGTCCAGATCCTGTGTCTTTCAATTCAGTCACTCTTGTTCTCAAATAAACGTTTCTGTCTCAAGTATGAATCTTTTTTTCTGAAACCTAAAAAAAGCTTCAAATGTGTTCTCTGTATGCAAGTGTATACTATATATTTCAAAAGAGAAAGTAAACACACTAGTAGTCTGATCAAGTATCAGAAAATTATTCTTCTTCAGTTTATTGCTGTTAAACTCAAGTAAAGGAAACTTCAATCTGTCTTGCAATGGGGGCAATAATCTATACCTAGTATGCAAAATTGACAACTTACATATTGTGAAGGGGAAAGCTACTAAATTTCTTGGGTAGTGATGTTTTCTCCAAGTGATTTTAGAACTAAGAAGCATTTTGAATATGAAACAGCAAAGCTGGAAGAAATTCATGTTTTAAGCTGCACTAATTCAAAGGCTGAATATACAATGTTAAATGAGTAAAACTCAATTATATAGAAAGAGACCTTTTGAGTCTTCATTTTTATGTGTCACTATTATTTTTTACAGAAGAAATCCAGTTTTGTCTGCTAAAAATGTATTGGCTGTTGTTGTTGTTGTTGCTGTTTTGTTCTGTTTTGTTTTGATTTGTTCTTCCTTTATTTTCCCAAGGTTTAGTACGTAAAGTGTCAGGTAGTTGAGAAAGCCTGAGTCTAGTAGGTGACTAGTAGTCACCATCTTTGGCTCCTATAAATCAAAGGAAGATGTCTAAATCATTTCCCTGTATCCTTTGTTCTCACATCTTAATAGATTTACAGTTTTAGGGCTACAGAAACAGGAAATGTAATGACATGTAGAACTGCTGTTTATTACACATTATAGGATTTTGGAAGTAAAATAAATTTAGAGAAATACGAGAAGATATAAGATGGGAACTCATCAGTTGTGACAGCAACAGAAGAATTGTTCTATGTGTAGCAACAGGATGCATAATGTTTATGAGCTAGAAATAAGACACAATTATTCTTAAAAGTGTTCTTACAGAAATGCATCTCTAATACAGATAAGGAAGTATTAATGACATTTTATAAAGGAATTCATTTGGAATTTCCTTATGAAAAGCAAATGTTACATAGTTGTAAGAAGACAACATGTATAAAAGTTTTGAGAATACTTGAGAGAAGGTATGTTTTAAGAAAAGGAATGAAGAACACATGAAAAGACTACATGACTCTCATTTTATACAATGTTCATACTGATTTAAACTGAAGTCCAGTAGCCTCTTAGAAATCCATTAATTTTCACATGAAAAAACACGAGCTTATTAGTAGGCTGAATGAAGAACTTTTGCAAATAAACAAACAGTACTAAATTAAAAAATAAAAATAAAAAACAACAACAATAAAACAGACCCTTAGTTAAGGCAATGGAGGCAATGTAGGTGGAGTGCTTTCAAGGTTACTGCATATAAACTGCTTCCAGTTACATATTAAAAAACACATTGTATTTTCTAGAACTCAAACATAGAAGGATGAAATGTTTAAAATACATTGTTAAATAGAAATTATTCAGAGCTCAACCAAAGAAAAAGTTTCCAACAGATTATTTGTCTAGAACTACTAAAAATGCATTAAAAAAAAATCCCAAATATGTGTACCACTGCTTTAGAAATAATAGTAAAAAGTCATTTTAAAACACTTATTTATGATTAATAATAACAACTATCTTGCTGCTTTCTTGTTAGTGGCCCCTTTTGTACAGTGTTCTATGTCTCCTGATGGCTTCTCACCAACAGAGCACTCTTCTGAATCATCTATTACCTACTGATTGTGTGAAACATCCCAGCTAATACTAAACTACATATAATCCCTGCATCTAAGAATAAACCAAAACCAGGTTATGTGGTATAAAATATTAGCATGCATAATAAGACTATGAATTAGGTTATTTTTCATTCATTTCTGCTTTCTAATTGGGAAAACGAACAGAAAGGATAAACATGGACTTATGGTTCATATAGAAGGTAGAGTATGTTACATTAAAGATTGATAAAGATGATAAGAACCAGAACAAGCATCAGCTGGCTGTAAAAGATCAGCCAGGGCAATATAGTAAGTCCCATGTGAGAGCATCACGTTCATTAAGTTATCCAGTTATGGAAATAGCAAGGCAAATGATAAACAAATGCATACATAAATCTGAGGAGCAGAAGCAATAACCAAGACCAGAACTCCTCACCTGCTGATTGACTGGTTTTTAAGAACGCACCCAGTACTGACAGGACTTGATAGGAACTTATTAACTGATAGGTATGAGGAAACATGGTTAATGCAGGATACTTACCATTAGTGTTGGAGGCAATATGATGCTTATCAGCGGGTACCAGAAGGGATCTGTGCAAAAACAAGAACTTTGAAAAACTTATTACGGGATGCTTAGGGAAAACATCAGTGGTTGGGAAAAGGAGCATCAGATAAAAACAAGGATGGAAAAATAGGGAGATGGAAGACAAGAGTTAAGTCACATATAAGTAGTCACCAGTCAGTAGGCTTGCGTAACTAATCTCTGCACTGAATTATTATGATCTGTCCTATCTTCTCATTAAATTCTTTCTAAAGTATCTTTCTATGTAACTCACCTTACCCGTGAGTGCTGCAAAGTTTGTGTTTCAGTGAGTAGAGAGGTTGGGATAAACAAAATAAAGTGTCAGCAACTAGTGTGTATTTTTCCCTAGTAAATTTTCATCAGATTTAAAGTCTCAGCTAGAATTTGTAAGGATGCCCACAGGAGTCACTAGAATTTTGAGAAGCTTATGTGCAACTTTAAACAAAACGCTGTACATACATATCCAATCAGACAGTTACACAATGCTTTAGTATGTGAAGTTATGTTCCCTTATTCACATGCAAAAACAGATTTTCCAGTACAAGACAAGATTCAGGTTTTATTTATGTCTCCCTGTGATTATTTTATGCTTTCCTTTTCTCCAGTGTGGACTTCTTCTCAAAAAAGAATTTATTTATTTATCCATTTTGTCATAAGATCAGTTTATCTCTCCTAGTACATCCAGAAAGTGTTCAGGTCAGTGTTTAGAATCCTGGGTAGAAATAAAACAATCAATTCCTAACTTTTAGGCTGAATAGTTGATTTTATCTTTACAGAACAAACAATATAAAGCAGAGGACAGAAGTTAACACTTCCCTCAAAATTTTAAGTAAAAGAGGACCTCCAAAGGCTATCTATTCCTACCTCCGTCTTCAAGAGAGGCCACCTACAGCAGTTAGCAAAGGACTGTGTCTAGGTCTGGATATTAAGCAGTTTGAGAGACCATAATAATATTTGAGGAATCTCTAATTGTCTCTGTGTAACTTAAGAGAAGGAGAATGTACTCTCAGATGTGAACCTCAATCTTGATTAGAAAGACAGGAGGATTAGGACTTTGTTAACTGTCTTTATGATTTATGTGAGTGTGCTCTTTCCAGCAGTTGATGTGGACAGTTTTTCAGCATTCTCTCTGTGACTATATTTGTACTTGTCTGGAATACATTTTCAGTCTCCCTAGTGGACCAAACTTCTAAAAGGGAGAAGAGCAACCATGACCATTGACTTGGGACAGAGAACCCAGATATTATGGTATGCCAGGTTTTCACAGGATGGCTTTATAATACCCACCAAGGAGAGCTTGTTGGATATTAAGCTGCTTTTTAAGACTTGGATACATTTTTTCTCTTTGCAGCCTTCCTGATTTCAACTTATTATTTTTCTTTCTAAGTGTTACTAAACTTTATAGTAACTGTAAGATGTGCTGAACAATAATGTGTAATTCTTCTGCTCTACATGACTATATTAGAATAAAATGAATCATATCCAACAAGTATAAATCATACCTTGTAAATATGTGTTTTGTTTTTTATTATTATTATTTTTTTCCAACTGCTAACTATAAAGGGAGTCTAGAATAATGATTTCAGACATCAATGTTTCTACATTAGATGTCTGTATTTGTTCAGATAAATCTCACTGTTACCAAATAGGTTCTGCCCTAGTAGCTCCCTCAAGGTTGAATGAGAGAAAAAAAACAAAACAAAACAAAAAAAACATCAAATTATGTGCTTGCAAGAGCAATATTGCACTACTGTAAAAATCGCTAAGCAAACAATCATCTACAAAGTACACATATATTAAAAAAACAAACAAACAACTCTTAATTCGCAAAGATTTTAAAATAAATAAAAAAAAATGGCAAGCAGTTTGCTAGAATGAAGCCACGTATTTACCATGTTTGTATGTGGTGTAAAGTTTTAATAATAGAGCTCTTCAAGTGTTTGATATTGTCTTTCCTTAAATATATAATTGGTATGCAAGCATACTATCAATGTTTTATGGGCTGATTCAGCACAGTTCCATGACTAATGGGGTAGGGAACACATGGAGCCACACCCCAGGAAAGCGGAAGGGGAAAGGGAGAGGGAAATGGGCCTAAAAACAAAACAGCAGCAAAAATCTGAGGAGGGAAACTAATTTACTAAATAAGATATAAAATGCAAAATAATACAGAATAATTGGAATTGAAGCTAATAAGTCAAATAAAATGAGAAAGTGTCTGAAACCAAACGCCTTACTCTAAAACTGAAGGCAAGATGGCTAGGTAATTCCCACTGCAGACGATGCAGCAAAAATTGGGAAGTGGAATTGGACTTGCGTGGAGTTCTCTCTTTCCCTCTGGGTGGAAAACAGGAACACAAAGTCCTCCGGTGTATGTAGGTCTTCTCTTCTGAGAAATTTGGCAGCTCAAGGACTTAAAGCATGAACTCTTTAACTCTCAGTGCCTCACATGATGTTATGATGTGGAATACCAATAACAAAAACCATAAAACCATGACACATACCTTGCATATCAACTATAGAACAATATTATTCTGTTTAATAGCATAATCACCTTTCCTGTTATGTATTCAAACACATCATCTTTGTTAAAGTCAACAGATATCTTACAAGGAGATCTTGGCAAATAGAAGGGCTGGACAATCAACAAGCACATGAAGTTTAATAAGAGTTGTTGCCAGATTCTACACTGGGGACAGGGCAAACCCAGATATTTGTGCAGTCTTCACTGTGAGAGGATGGAGCCCCGCAGAAAGTGATTTTAGAGTTCTGGTTGATGACCAGTTGAATATGAGTCAGTAGTGTGACCTTGAAGTCAAAAGAACCAACTGTACTCCGGGGTGCTCCAGGTATAACATTCCTGGATTGTTCACTTCTGCTCCATGTTGGTGTGGCCTCACTTTGAACACTGTGCGCAGTTTTGATTTCAACACAGGAAGGAAATAAAACTATTAAAGAGTATCCAAAGGAGGGCTACAAAGATGGTGAATTGTCTAGAGGACAAGATGTATGAGGATAGTCTGAGGTTCCTTGGTTTATTCCACGCAGGGAGGCGGAGACTGAGGGGAGGTCTCATGGCAGTCTAAAGTTATTCATTAGGAAAATGAAAGGACAGTATTTAACTCTACTCTCTGGTGACAATGATAGGCCTTGAGGGGATGGCATGGAGCTGTATCAGAGTAGAGTCAGATTCAGTATTAGGAAAAGGTTCTTCACTGAGAAGATGGTCAGCTACTGCCAGGTGGTCACACTGCCAAGCCCGCAGGAGTTTAAGAAATATTTGGACAGCACCCTCAGAAACATGATTTGATTGTTGAGTATTCCTGTGTGGATCCAGGACTTTGACTTGATGATTTTTGTGAGACTCTTCCAGTTCAGGATATTCTATGATTCTATGATCTAGGTGTAATTTTGACTTACACCTGAGACCAGATGCATAGGATTTTGACTTATTTTATTGAACATCATGTTGATTAATGAATAGAACTAAGAAGATTTAAGGCCTGCAAATTTTTCTTAGAGGTGTGATGAATTGGTTAGCATTGTGATATGAAGCAGCCTTTACAGAATAAAATATTGTTTAAATGTAAATAATAACAACTAAATAACAAAATCTGAATACAACAAAACTATATTGCTTATGTCATGATTTTATAATTTTTATTATCAGTATTACACATCATAACATCATATAAGGCTCCATTTCCATGGAATGCTGAATTTCCAGGTACCTGCCTCTCAGAAGAGAAGAACTACATACCCCAGAGGACTTTGCATTCCCATTTTCTACCCAGAGGGAAAGATAAAACTGCATACAAGTCCCAAGACTTCCTGTTTTTCTTTTCATCTCAGTAGTGGAGGTTACCTAATCATCTTGCCTTCAGCTTTAGCATAAGGACTTCGTTTTTGGGACACTCTCCCTCACTTTATTTTATTAGCTTCAACTCCAAATATATTGCATTACACTTTATTGTTTTGCATTCTGATGTCTTATTTTGTAAATATATATATATATTTTCCCTCCTCAGATCCTTGCTGCTGTTTTGTTTTAAGCCTCACTTTCCCTTTTTCCCCCTTCTCCTTTCCCAGGGCATGGGTCCATGGGTCCCCTGCCCCATTAATCACAGAACCAGGCTGAACTGGCCCATAAATCAGCTTATCTATCCTAGCTGCAGACTTACACAGGGCAAACTTAATTGAAGATGTTAGGTGTGCAAGCTTGAATTCAGCTAAACTTTGAATCCAGTTTTACAATGAATGACCTTTACAAAGGTAGCAAAAATCTTCCTTTTTCACCTGTAATTTGAGCTTGATTGAAGTAGTCTGACAACTCCACAGGTACTCAGGGATAGATTTCAAAGCATTCAGTTTTCTGCACTGTCTCAGGTATTTGCTGGAACAGCTGCTACCAAATCATTTTCTCCCTTAGATATATTCTGTCAGCTTCTGCTTCAGTTAACCCCTAAGAATCATCAATTAAACAATACTAAATAACTAACAGATTGAAAATACATTATGTATTAACTATTATACAGCTCTACTGAAATAAATAACAGGATCTTAATGAAACAATCTAACGTGATTTGGTTTTGAATTATAACTACGTTTTTATCTGTATGTGATATTCAAATTAAGAAGAGGAAACTAGCTAAAATAATCTATAGTGCGTGAATTAAACTGAATTATTTATTACTGTTTCAGTAATCATTGTGTCTTATGTTGTGATAATCATATCATAAAAGTTCTGGAGGGTCAGATCAAGTTAACACTTGAATGCATAACTTAAGTGATATGCTAGAAAGGTGCTTCTAAAATGTGAAGATGAGGGCTTTCATGAGAAAACTTATTTTGTTTCCTAGAGTTGCAATGTTTTACATTTTTCATAAGTTCACTTCTGAGGTAGCATTTCAAAAGCATAACAAGTATTCTTTTTAAATAATAAATAAATAAATAAATAAATAAATGAAAAGAAGAAGAGAAAGAAAATCTTAAAAAAAATTTCAGAAAATAAATATTTTAGTAACCTTCTCTTACGTCTACAAACCTTTTCAAATGCAGTATCATTTTAGATTTCCAAATACAGAAGTATCATATAATAAACATTAGATCACATTATATGCTTGTCATTTTCACTTGTCTAGTTCTTACCACTCTTCCAGAATTCCCCAGCAGAAAGAAGAAAAACAGTGACTGTCAATTGGGCAAACTTAAACTTGTGCAAATTATTCATTTTGTCAAAAAGATATTTCAAATTTCGCTAAATTCTTTCTGTAGGCAAA
The DNA here is from genome assembly GCA_013399175.1 of Odontophorus gujanensis. Taxonomy (NCBI): domain Eukaryota; kingdom Metazoa; phylum Chordata; class Aves; order Galliformes; family Odontophoridae; genus Odontophorus; species Odontophorus gujanensis. Next base: position 21,878 of record VXAB01013293.1, read on the forward strand.
ATATAGACAAACCTAATTTAATTTTTGTTATGTTATATCTGAATAAACATGAGGTAACCTTCATTTCATTCACTTAGTGCTGTTATTTTTTTTCAATTGATCAGATTAAAGCTAAACCACATTTTAAACATATAAAAATATATGTTTTTATGTGTACTTGTATTTTTCAACTACTTCATATAACTATTTATAGCTGTTCTACATAGAAATATATCCTGAAATTTCATTACAGTATTGGTGTGCTAGATTTCTGATATAGTAATTATAAGCACTACCCTCCCACAAACTGAGGCAATCAAAAGACCTGTGATAGACTATTTTAGCTCTGTTTTGACAGCTGTAATGTAATTTATTTATAAATGTGTCTTCTCATTCTCTTCTGCAATCAATCTTCATATAAAGAACAGTTCAAAATCCAAAAGAAGCACATGCAAATCCTACTACAGTAATCATTGTAGTGTCATTATTTTTTCCAACTTAGTTTCACTGACTGATTCAGGGCATGAGAACTGAATATGAAATAGGAATATATTTCAGTTGTGGAGGACAGCAGTGCCATATTTTTCAAATAGTAATTCCACTCAGTTTTGTCACTTTGGACTCTCAAGTTTTATTCAGTCTTCTCTGATTTATTTCTTGACATTTTATAGAATCATAGAATCACAAAATCATGGAATGGCCTAAGTTGAAAAGGACCTCAAAGATCATCCAGTTTCAACCCTTCTGCTATTGGCAGGTTCACCAACCACTAGACCAGGCCGCCCAGAGCCACATCCAGCCTTACTATGAATGCCTCCATGGATGGGGTATCCACAACCTCTCTGTGCAACCTGTTCCAGTGTGTCACCAACCTCTGATGAAAAACTTCTTCCCAACATTCAACCTGAATCTCCCTGTCTCAGTTTAAAACCATTCCTCCCTGTCCTATCACTGCCAATCCATGTAAACAGTTTTTCCTCCTCCTATTGATACATTCCCTTCAAGTATTGGAAGGCCACAACAAGGTCTCCCCAGAGCCTTCTCTTCTCCAAGCTAAACAAGCCCAGTTCCCTCAACCTTTCTTCATAGGAGAGGAGCTCCAGCCCTCTGATCATTTTAATGGTCTTCCTCTGGACCTATTCCAAGAGCTGTGTCCATTTTCTTGTGGAAATGTCTTTCTTGCCTGGACATAATACTCCAGATGGTGCCTCACAAGAGCTGAGTAGAGGAGGACAATCACCTCCCTCTCCCTGCTGGCCACCCCTTTTTTAATGCAGCCCAGGATATAGTCGTCCTTCCAGGCTGCAAGCACGCAATGCTGGCTCATGTCCAGCTTCTCATCCACCAGGACCCCCAAGTCCGTCTCTGCAAAGCTGCTCTCCAGAAGTTCTTCCACCAGTCTGAAGAAATACTTACGATTGCCCTGACCCAAATGCAACACCTTGCACTTGACCTTGATGAACCTTGTTAGGTTCACATGGGCCCACTTCTCCAATTTTTCTGCCTCAGTCTTCACTGGCAAGTGCTCTTCATGCAGATGATTTGAAAGGTGGAAACTGGGGGAATAATGCCCTTCCCACCGCCAGTGAAGACCACTTTCATAACCACCTGCGGAATCTGTATATCCATAATTCTATGGATAACAATCAGATACATCCAGGAGTCCTGAGGGAATTGGCTGATGTAGTTATCATGCCACTCTCAATGATATTTTAAAAATCAGGTCTGTCAGGGGAAGTCCCTGGTTACTGGAAAATAGGGCAATGTCACACTCATTTTTAGGAAGAGTAGAACTAATGACCCAGGGAACTACTGATCTGTCAGGCTCAGTTCTGTGCATGGAACAGGTCCTCCTGGAAGCTGTGCTAAGATACAAGGAAGAGAGGAAGATGATAAATAAAACCCTCATGATTTCACCTACGACAAGTCCTGCCTGAGAAGCCTATGGACTTTTATGAGGGCATAAATACATCAACAGATAAGGAAAGAGCCATTGGTGTCATCTGTGTGGACTTCAGTAAGGCCTTTGACATGGTCCACCACAACATCCTTCTCTCCAGATTGAAAAATTTGATGCCTGGACTCAATGGATGAGGAATTTGTTGCAAGATTGTACCCAGAAGATTAGCAGTCAATGGATCATTGTTCAGATGGAAATCAGTAACAGGTGGTATCCTTCAGTGATCAGTACTGAGACAGGTGCTGTTTAACATCTTCATCAGTGACTTCAGCGGTGGAATTCAATGCACCCTCAGCAAGTCTGCAGATGACACCAAGCTGTACAATGTGCTTGACATGCCTCAGGGATGGAATGTAATCTAGAGAGAAACCTAGACAAGCTTGAGCAGTAGGTCCAGGAGAACCTCATGTTTATTTTATAATCTTTTGAAGTATGCATGTACCTTTGAGCTTTGTTTTGTTTGTTTGTTTGTTTGTTTTGCTTTGTTTTGTTTTGTTTTGTTTTGTTTTTCTCAGCAACTTACCACAAATAGAAGGAAGTTTTGATAGCAATTCATATATTATAGTCTAATTTAATAGAGTATGATGTTTTGCCTTTCTTTTAAATTAAAGAAAAAAAAAATAGAAAGAGAGGTTCTATGGATAATTTTTCTGTTTTTGTTCCAGTGTATTAAATAATTCCCTGTTGATAGAGATATGATATTAGTTCTACATTCCCCTTAATACTTGAAGAAAGAAAAGATAATCTTTTAATTAAATCATTACAAAAGATTTAAGAAATCCTTTGTTATTTATAAAATCTCAGAAAAATCACATAATCACAGAATTGTAGGGGACCTTTACAGTGGGACCTCTAGAGATCTAGCGCAAACCTCCTGCCAAGGCAGGTTCCCTAGACAGGTTGCACAGGTAGGCATCCAGGAGGGTCTTGAACATCTCCAGCGAAGGAGGCTCCACAACCTCACTGGGCAGACTGTTCCAGTGCTCAGTCATCCTCACTGTGAAGAAGCTCCCACACACATCTATGCAGAACTTCCTATGCTTCAGTTTGTGACCATTTCCCCTCATCCTATCACCACACAATGCAGAGAATCCACAAGGTTTTCTGAAAGTCAAGTATGTTACAATTTACACATTAAAAAACCCTTTCGTTGTTAATTTAAAAATGATAAGAACAATTTTTTATTTAAACTTTTTAATAAACATCAATAATAGTAATAGTAATGGTAATAGTAATAATAATAATAATAATAATAATAATAATAATTTGAATGGATTAAACCTAGTCACCATTTCTGAGAAATCTTCTTGCATAAAAAATTACTATGTCAGAGAATAAATAACTTTTCGTATTGGAAAAATGCGTTAGATGAATTTCATTCATTTCACTCTTCAAATTCAAGAATTAGGTGCTAAAAGAAAATGACAAGACATGCAAGCTTCAATTGTCCAAATCCTTGCTGCAAAATGCCACTATTAGGTTTGTGATCTAAGCCATGTCCCCATTTCAAACAAATCTGAACATATCTATCACAGATATGATGTGATGATTCATTGTACTATGTCCCTCCTGACAATAATGATGACATTTTTATTCACATTTAGAAATACTAAAGGTTTCTGTCCCTTTAGTAAATTACATTAATCAGACAGAATGTTATTCTAATGCTGTGACATTTGCTACCAATTGACTATATTCCTATTAAAATGTAGGAGCATTGTAACGTTTTAAAACTGGTGAGGAAAGAAATAAATTAGGAAGAAAATTTAGCTTCATGGATTCCTGAAAGCTATCTTACACGTGTTCAGTGAGGAAGTTCTTCAGTGTAAAAGAGAGATAAGAAGTTTTTGCAAAGTTTTCAGAGGAAACAGGTATTCCTTGAATGTTCATTATGGAAGATAGGTGGGACATAAGCAGTAGATCCACATTTTACATATTTATCCACATTTATCTATGCATGGCCTTCAACAGAATGAGAAGAGTGCAAGAACAAGAGTTACTTGTTTCTAAACTACACTCTTTTTGTATTTGTTTTTCATCTATAGTTGCAATTCTTCAATATCAAGGTTGTTTGTTTGTTTGTTCATTTTTTAAAATGTTTAACATTAATTTTATAGTTAATGATTTGTTGATTTGAAGCTCATTATCAGAAATGTTAAAATACTTAATACAAAATAATGTGTCCTATGTCATCAAGACGGTAGTATTTAAATAGTGATAAATCTCTTTTCTAATTTTAATGTTCCTGCTTGCTATATTTGTGGGATTATTGTCTTGAGAAAATAAGGAATGAATAAAATGAACTCAAAAACTTTACTTACAATTTTGTGATATTCGTATTTTAAAACCCTGAATATTCAAAACATAGTTCATAGAAAATGAATGCTTTAGAAACTGAGTAATATAAACTGAAACAGTTTGTGAACTTTATTCACCTGGGTAAGAAACTGCATAAACTAGAATTGAATACCTATGGGTAGAAACTCTGATGTGGATACAATGAGCTCAATGATGGCACAACTGATATATTGAAGGCCTTAAGATTATATGCAACAATAACAGAGCNAGAAAAGATAATCTTTTAATTAAATCATTACAAAAGATTTAAGAAATCCTTTGTTATTTATAAAATCTCAGAAAAAATCACATAATCACAGAATTGTAGGGGACCTTTACAGTGGGACCTCTAGAGATCTAGTGCAAACCTCCTGCCAAGGCAGGTTCCCTAGACAGGTTGCACAGGTAGGCATCCAGGAGGGTCTTGAACATCTCCAGCGAAGGAGGCTCCACAACCTCACTGGGCAGACCGTTCCAGTGCTCAGTCATCCTCACTGTGAAGAAGCTCCCACACACATCTATGCAGAACTTCCTATGCTTCAGTTTGTGACCATTTCCCCTCATCCTATCACCACACAATGCAGAGAATCCACAAGGTTTTCTGAAAGTCAAGTATGTTACAATTTACACATTAAAAAACCCTTTCGTTGTTAATTTAAAAATGATAAGAACAATTTTTTATTTAAACTTTTTAATAAACATCAATAATAGTAATAGTAATGGTAATAGTAATAATAATAATAATAATAATAATAATAATAATTTGAATGGATTAAACCTAGTCACCATTTCTGAGAAATCTTCTTGCATAAAAAATTACTATGTCAGAGAATAAATAACTTTTCGTATTGGAAAAATGCGTTAGATGAATTTCATTCATTTCACTCTTCAAATTCAAGAATTAGGTGCTAAAAGAAAATGACAAGACATGCAAGCTTCAATTGTCCAAATCCTTGCTGCAAAATGCCACTATTAGGTTTGTGATCTAAGCCATGTCCCCATTTCAAACAAATCTGAACATATCTATCACAGATATGATGTGATGATTCATTGTACTATGTCCCTCCTGACAATAATGATGACATTTTTATTCACATTTAGAAATACTAAAGGTTTCTGTCCCTTTAGTAAATTACATTAATCAGACAGAATGTTATTCTAATGCTGTGACATTTGCTACCAATTGACTATATTCCTATTAAAATGTAGGAGCATTGTAACGTTTTAAAACTGGTGAGGAAAGAAATAAATTAGGAAGAAAATTTAGCTTCATGGATTCCTGAAAGCTATCTTACACGTGTTCAGTGAGGAAGTTCTTCAGTGTAAAAGAGAGATAAGAAGTTTTTGCAAAGTTTTCAGAGGAAACAGGTATTCCTTGAATGTTCATTATGGAAGATAGGTGGGACATAAGCAGTAGATCCACATTTTACATATTTATCCACATTTATCTATGCATGGCCTTCAACAGAATGAGAAGAGTGCAAGAACAAGAGTTACTTGTTTCTAAACTACACTCTTTTTGTATTTGTTTTTCATCTATAGTTGCAATTCTTCAATATCAAGGTTGTTTGTTTGTTTGTTCATTTTTTAAAATGTTTAACATTAATTTTATAGTTAATGATTTGTTGATTTGAAGCTCATTATCAGAAATGTTAAAATACTTAATACAAAATAATGTGTCCTATGTCATCAAGACGGTAGTATTTAAATAGTGATAAATCTCTTTTCTAATTTTAATGTTCCTGCTTGCTATATTTGTGGGATTATTGTCTTGAGAAAATAAGGAATGAATAAAATGAACTCAAAAACTTTACTTACAATTTTGTGATATTCGTATTTTAAAACCCTGAATATTCAAAACATAGTTCATAGAAAATGAATGCTTTAGAAACTGAGTAATATAAACTGAAACAGTTTGTGAACTTTATTCACCTGGGTAAGAAACTGCATAAACTAGAATTGAATACCTATGGGTAGAAACTCTGATGTGGATACAATGAGCTCAATGATGGCACAACTGATATATTGAAGGCCTTAAGATTATATGCAACAATAACAGAGCTTAGCAAGCCTGATATGGCAGAGTAAATGCATTTATTTGTAAAATTCTTTCTGACAGAATATAAGAGCTGATATTTTCAATTTACTAAGGTATCTGCATAAGAACTAGATATCTTTATTCACTGTGTTCAAAGGCAGACTAGAAATCTTTAGCTGTCTGTGTTTGAATGACAGTTATTTCTCACATACACACCAAAATAAATGTTTAAACTTTGTCTTATGGTGAAGACTGGTTACCAGGATCAGTTTTTGTTGTTGTAGTTGTTATTTTTATTATTATTATTAAAAAAAAAAAAGGAAAAAAAAACAAAGATCCTGCATGTCAGTCAGCATGAGTAGCAGTTTCATTTTGATACATGAGTCTGCAATGTCAAGAAAGCAGTAGATGCTGAACAAGTTTCCTCTAATGCACACATTATGTGGAGTTATTCTGTACACATTCAGAGTCACCAAATTCTACACACTCATACATAAAAGCTATTTAGGTTATGTCTCTGCTAATAAATCAAACAAATGTGGCGAAATTTTCCAGTATCATAATTGAGAAAACTGTAAGATCACACATGTTGTGGTGCAATACAATCTAAGTACAGTGGTCATTATTGTGTTCTTGAAATCAGTAAACTAATTTAGAAGTAACCCCTAGAGTTCCTCAGGTCCAAGTCCTTAGTGGAGCACAGATATCTAAACCTGGTTGCCCAGGAGTGTGTCCATAAAACTTTTTAATATCTCTGATCACTGCTATCTGGTTCTGGCTTTTGAGCTCTTCCTGATCATCAAGCCCAGATCACCAGTTTCTTCAGAAGAGTCTTACGTGTGAATTATCTCATTGACATCATAGTGGCTTCATCTTCTGCGTACACTGTACAGGAGAAAGCTGGAGTCCAACTAGTCATACTACAGAACAGCTATTTTCACTGTCTGTATGATCTGGAAAGTGTAACTAGATGTTCCCATAATTACACCTCATGTGACATAGGTGAAACTTACTCAGGGGATTTCTGTCCTGAGATCTGTGACATCTGCATGAAGCTGGCAGACAATCTAGGGCACTTAAGTGTCTCATGTCTTTCCCAAAGGGAACCACTGGTGAAGACACCTTGAAGTACAATGGCAGTGCTGATTTTTTTCAGCTAGTCTGTACCCCTACCAAGTGCAGTTATACTTTCCATTTTATTGTTGTGTGGTGTAAGTCTTCTAAGCAGTGAAGAAAAAGGCTCAGAAAGAGTTAAGTGTGAGTTACAAAGTTCTGTTGCAGCTGAAACCACTATACCCAAGGCAAGAGCCACCCTTGCTCAGATCAGACATCTCTTGTGTGAGCAGAAATCAGGTTTTAGGCTATAGAATTTAATCCCTTGTCAGTAAGATTCATAAGCTCTTAGCCTCCATTGGTTGTACTTCTGACAGCAATTACACTAGTATTGATGTTTAGGGCCACCTGAAGTGCCCCATCGTGGCTAAGACTATGACATAGAGTTGAGAGATAAATCCTACAGGGGACTGTCTAATGCCATAATTCATTTCTTATGAAAATTCGTTAGTGAACTTGCCTTGAAGTAAATAAGCTTAGAGCATTAGTTGTTAACTCCATAGTCAAACAATGAGACTCTGAAATTATTTGAAGCTTTGTTGCTTTTGTAAGAACTTTATATCTAAACAAAAAAATAAAAAAAAACAACTTTTTTTTTTAATCTAGTGAGATTCCTATTCCAGATGTATTTGTTATCTTGTTCTGTAAAAATTCACTTGTCATTTGGATGATTGCAAACTGCAAGTAATGGGAGTCATAAAAGATAGTTTAAACAAGTAGAAAAAAAGTTTTCATCAGAAGGAAGCTAATAAAATGAATTTGGTGACAGTGCAGACTGGGGTAGTAATGGGAAGTAGAAGATATACTAATCTTCACTTTTCCTACTTATTTTATTCTTTATTATCCATAAAATTCTACAGAGCAACTCAATTTCTTAAGCTTGTATGTTTAAAACTCTTGACCAATTCTCATTCTTTTTCAGTAATCCAGCAATCATGGAACATAATTTACTGCTTTGCATTCCTAACAAGTTTCAATCTGTATTTTTCCCTTATATTTTACTTCTGGAAAGAAAAATAAAAAACTAATGCTACTTTGACTATAGATTTAACTGTAGCTGGTTTATTGTCTGTAAGGGTCTCTGTTTCCATTACTGGCATTTGTATTTTGTTAAGCAAACTATTGTGCAAACTACTTGTTTAAAGCTTTATATATTAATTATATTCATTTGAAACTAGAAATAGGTGTGAAAAAGTTAACACAAGGTAAGAGTTAAGCTCAAATGTTGATTGTGTGTTTACCAGCGGCAGATATGATCTGCTTTAAAGATAAACTACAAATAATTATTGTACAACTACAACTAAACTGCTACAAATTATAAAAGAATTCCTTCAACAGCTCTGAAACACTAATGGAAAGATAATTTTCCAAATCAAACAAAATAATAGAGAAATTTATTACAAGGCTTTGTAACTGGCTTAAAATGATCATGTTCCCAGAAGTTCGTGCCATACATTCTCTTCATCTCTCTTATTATACTTCTAGTGTTGGTGCGATTCCTGTGATGAATTGAAGCAATTAATTGATTGTCAAGAAAAAATAAAAATCATTCATTCCTAGCTGGGAATTTTCAAAATGATCAGTAAGTGAAGACAAGTGAGGAAATGACAGAACAGTCTTAGATCAAGTCTTAGATCTCCTCAAGGCAATCACATAGTAATGTTCTCCAGAGAATTTGGAGACATCAGAGCTGGCATAAGTTTCTTGAAGTGAGTCATGAATACAAAATACTGTTTTAAAAATTCATCTCCTGTTTTAAAATAGTTGGATCCTCCCTTCTGTTTTGTGGAAAGAGGAAGAGAAAGAAAATACAGCAGTGAAACTGAATTAAAGCCATGCCTCAATAACTGGTATCTTAACATTTGTTGTCAAAATTATTTACTTCTATCAACATTATTGCTGAAGTAATTTGGTCATAACAACTGAGATCTGTACAAGGAAATCTCTATTTATTAACTGTTTTTGAACTGGAAAAGGACATGACACTGTGAAATATATATATACATATATATATAACAGACTAAACCTTTAATTGTAAATTTTAGAAGATGCTTAAACAATAGAAAAAAAGAAAATAAAATACGGTTGTGGCAAACACTTCCCAAGGTATAATATGTTGTGGATCAGATTATTCCCAGATGTAGAGACTAGAAAAAAATTGCTATACACTTCTGTGTATCCCATTCTGAATTGAGCTGTCAAGCACATATCAGGGGACAGTAGATGTTAAAGACCACAGTGCTTCAAATGTCAAAGAAATTCAACCTCTGTAACAGTTTGAAACCATCTGTTGACATGTCGGTAGGATACTGAATGTCAAGTAAGTTAGATTTTGAGTTTGCAGTTCAAGACTTTGGAATCTGCTCTGCCCTTGCACATTTCTTGTGAATTGTGGGTTTACATTTAATTTAAATAAGATCAACTACAAGTTGCTTTTTGAAGTCCTACAGTCAAGAGCATATTGTGGATGTTTCTTCTGGTGAAATGAGGAAAATAAGTATAGAATCTATACATGAATGTTTAAACTGTATAGAAAAAGGAAATTTTAAGGAAAATACATCGACTTATGTTAAGGACAACTCTGGACAATATTAACTAATAACAAATGCTGGAGTGAAGTCCGTTAATGGAAAAAATAACACTGCAATTCATAACTTACAATAGACAAATGATTATGATTTGATTATTGACCATAATAAAAACAGTAGTGAATTGTCATTAATATGCACGACTACAAATATTGGGAGATGGTGACATGAATTTCAAAATTAAATTCATACAGTTATCTAATGCTATATATTAGAATAACTACAAAATGTAACAATATTTGCAAACAGATGTCAAGGTTATGTTACAGTAAATACAAATCTGATTGCTAAATTATGCATGTGATGTCCAGAGCATTGCATTCAAATCTGAATTCATCTGTAGGAGTTTGAGAAATAGCCACTGAGATCAAACATGTCTGTATAATATTGTGCTGAGAATTCCACAACAGTTGAAACATACACACAAAGAAAAGAAAAAAAGTAAAAAAAGTGAACAAAAAAAGTGAACAAAAATAATAAAAACAAAAACAAACAAACAAAAAGCTCTTCAGTAACTCTATATTTAAAATTTATTTAAGAACATCTATATAGTAGATTATCTCAGTAAAATGTTTTCAATATAGGAAATACAGAAGTTTATATACATATTCAATGTAAGTTTATATTCTTTTAGGATCTACTATTTAATTCATTTTGAAGGATAGAAATCCACATTTTTAAATGAAGAATCTGTTAAGATTCTGGACCTTGTCTTGTTCCAATTAATAGGAGGGTATGGAGGTTCTTTTCGTATATGTGTACCCAACAACAGGATTAAGACACAATGGGACAAATGTTATCATAACCAGTTTATTACAAATCCGAGTTGCTTTTAGGGAGATGGGGAAGGGAAGACAGGTGATAGATAAGAGACAGGAAATAAAAGCAAGGAGTCTTTGCAGGAAGCAAGAGAGATAGTCAACAGCAGGATTCCAGCTTGCTGGTTTGGTCGTTGATCTTCAGTAGTGATGGATCATGGGTGGTTGTGTTGTTCGGTTGACGGTGACTTCTTTCTTCTTAACGGCACTACAAACTTATTTTTAAATCCAGAGTGATCGAGTCAGCTTTCTTTGGAGCAGCAGCATCTGGTTTGCGGACCTCAGCAGGAACTGCTTTGTTCCCAACTTCCAAGACTAGCCAGCAGATAAGAGGGAGCAGGAAGACACCAGATTGTATCTTTCCTTCACAAGATACATTGGGTATAATCCCCCAATCTCACTTACCAGTTATTTGTTCACAGGCTAGATCTTTCCCCAGTAAACACTTCTGAGCACTCTCTTTCAAAGGCAAATAGCTCCAAAGAAATGCTTTCAAATATAAAACTGCCCACAAAGTGATTTCCAACTATTCGCCTCCTTATACACGCAGAATAAGTGCTCTTCAAGTCTTCAAGGCAGCTAAAATATTTAAGTATGCAGCCTGTTAGTGCATGTCTCTGCTCTCGTGAGATCCTACCTGGAGTACTGTATCCAGTTCTGTAGCCCCCCAGCACAAGAAGGATATGGAATTGTAGGAGCAGGTCCAGAGGAGAGCCATGAAGATGGTTAGAGGGCTAGAACACTTTCCCTATGAGGACAGAGAGTGTTCAAGGCCAGGCTGGATGGGGCTTTGAGCAACACAATGGGAGGTATTTTTGCCTGTAGCAGGGGGGTTGGAACCAGATGACCTTAAAAATTCCTTCCAATACAAACCATTCTATGATTCTGTGATTGTATGCTTTAGACCAAAGTTCCTAAGGAAACGTTATTACTTTCTTACACATCTTAGGAAGGTGACAGATTTGCATAGTCCCAAGGAAGATCTTTCAATAAACCATATTTGCTTATTTCTAGACATACTATTAGGTCTTGTAAAAAAATACTGGTTTTACATACAGAAAGGTCTGGCCAATATCCACAGATCTCACAGCTACAAATATTCTATTATTGTAGAATATAAAACAATGATAACTGACAAATATGGTGAAATTATCTGGATAGATAACATTTTATATATTTAAGCTTCTATCGAAAATTTTAAAATGCAATTCAGCCTTTTGCAGTGGAAAGCCTATCCTTGTAAGTCTGCTAATTGTACACTCAACCATACCATCCACACTGCTGACAAATACGTTACTAATCCTCAAGGTACACCATTTGTTATTCATCTCCATCTGGACATTTTGCTGTTCATCAGAACCATCAAGCCAAATTCTTATCCATCAGTCAAATCNAAGACACCAGATTGTATCTTTCCTTCACAAGATACATTGGGTATAATCCCCCAATCTCACTTACCAGTTATTTGTTCACAGGCTAGATCTTTCCCCAGTAAACACTTCTGAGCACTCTCTTTCAAAGGCAAATAGCTCCAAAGAAATGCTTTCAAATATAAAACTGCCCACAAAGTGATTTCCAACTATTCGCCTCCTTATACACGCAGAATAAGTGCTCTTCAAGTCTTCAAGGCAGCTAAAATATTTAAGTATGCAGCCTGTTAGTGCATGTCTCTGCTCTCGTGAGATCCTACCTGGAGTACTGTATCCAGTTCTGTAGCCCCCCAGCACAAGAAGGATATGGAATTGTAGGAGCAGGTCCAGAGGAGAGCCATGAAGATGGTTAGAGGGCTAGAACACTTTCCCTATGAGGACAGAGAGTGTTCAAGGCCAGGCTGGATGGGGCTTTGAGCAACACAATGGGAGGTATTTTTGCCTGTAGCAGGGGGGTTGGAACCAGATGATCTTAAAAATTCCTTCCAATACAAACCATTCTATGATTCTGTGATTGTATGCTTTAGACCAAAGTTCCTAAGGAAACGTTATTACTTTCTTACACATCTTAGGAAGGTGACAGATTTGCATAGTCCCAAGGAAGATCTTTCAATAAACCATATTTGCTTATTTCTAGACATACTATTAGGTCTTGTAAAAAAATACTGGTTTTACATACAGAAAGGTCTGGCCAATATCCACAGATCTCACAGCTACAAATATTCTATTATTGTAGAATATAAAACAATGATAACTGACAAATATGGTGAAATTATCTGGATAGATAACATTTTATATATTTAAGCTTCTATCGAAAATTTTAAAATGCAATTCAGCCTTTTGCAGTGGAAAGCCTATCCTTGTAAGTCTGCTAATTGTACACTCAACCATACCATCCACACTGCTGACAAATACGTTACTAATCCTCAAGGTACACCATTTGTTATTCATCTCCATCTGGACATTTTGCTGTTCATCAGAACCATCAAGCCAAATTCTTATCCATCAGTCAAATCCATGTTTCTTCTTTTCATACAAAATGACTTTGTGTGGAACAGCATTAAAATGCTTTGCAAAAGTGTAGGTAGATAATGCCAGTGTGTCTTCCCCTACCTGACTACAATGCATACCCCTTTCTATAAGGCCATCAAATTTGTTAGGCATGATCTGCCATTATGTTGGCTCTCATCAGTCACCTCTTTGTTTTCCATTTGTATTAACATAGTTTCCAGAAGTATCTATCCCGTGATTTGCCTGGGCACAAAGATGAGATTTTCTGGCCTATGGCTCCCTGGGTCTTTATTTTTATGCCTTTTTAAAAATGGAAGTTAAGCTTTCCCCCTTCTAGTTACTGGGAACTTCTGGATCACTGAAATGCTAAGACTTTATAGATGAGATGAATAGTGGCTTAGCAACATAATTCATCACTTCCCTCAAGACACTTGGATGAATCTTTTCAGTTCTTGTGGACTTGTGCAAATTCAAGTTCCTTAGTCTCACAACCAATCTTGTCCTACAGTAGACACTACTTCATTTTCCCAATCCTTGCTCTTTGATTCTAGCATTTGCTTCTCTGACAATTACTTACTAAGAACTCATTCTGTGAGGAGGATTAATGAGGTTAAATATATGGTAATAATACATACTCCATAACAGCTAGTGAATCTCCAAATTAAGTACTCTGTAACACTAATGTGTGTGTACGACTGTCGTAGAATCATGGAATCATTTGAATTGGAAGGGACCCTTAAAGATCATCTACTCAAACTCCCTTGTAATGAATGGAGACATTTTCAGCTAGGCTAGTTACAACTACATTACAGCTCAGAGCCTGGTCCAGCCTGACCTTGAATGTCTCAAGGGACAGAGCATCCATCACATCTCAGGAAACTTGTACAGTGCCAAAACTGTGACTCCATGTTTAAAATTGCAGTTAGGATATTGGTTCCTTTTATGGATTTCTCTTCCTCTGTCACCATCTGGGAAAGGCAGCCTTGAGAAAAAATCTGCACATTAGCCTTTGTTTCTTTAGGACATTTCAGAATCTGTAGAAACTGTTTGCTGTCAATCAAACACTCTTTTCATCTTTGCATAAGATCAATTTTCTAGTTAGACATACTGACTATGCTAGTCTACTTGGGGATTTGAGAAGATTGATTCACTTTGAAAATGCTTTAGGCACAGTGATTTCTTTCACCTTCTCTATCTGTGCTGGGTAGACTAGGAGTTTTTAAGTTTATATTTCCTAATAAATTGCATAGACTTTCTGTTGGCTTTAATGTATAAGAATATATGAACAAATCAAAAGAAATATTGACATTCATTAAAAAGCAATTTTTGAAAGCTGTGACTAGAATACAAGATGCTTTTTCCTGAAAGAAAAATAATATCATAGAAATAATAGATAAAACAGCATTTAAATTAAATCTGACCATATTTCCACATAACTAAAGATAATCAAATTACATAACAACATCTTCAGAAGAAAAAAAAAAAAGAGATTCAGTTCTTTCTTTGAAGTTACCTAATTTGATGACAATCTTAAAGATATTTTGATCATCATATAATTTCTTATACACCAAATAAATGCCTTCCTTTTCAATTTATAAGTAATCAATAAAACAATAAGCAATCTACATTAATATACAGCCCTTGTTCAAAACATTAATTTTAAGAAAGATGAGTAGAGTTTACCAGCCTCATGCAACCAGCAGAATATGTTTTAGAGTGACCAGAACAAGCAAGCTATAAATAATTTATGAATGCTTTGTATTCAAGGTATGCGTACTCTTCACAGTAATAGAATCATATAGTCACAGAACCTTAGAATCACAGAACGATTTGAGTTGGAAGGGACCTTTAAAGATCAACTAGTTCTAAACCCTCTGCCACAGGCAGGGACACCTACCAATAAATCAGGTTCTGAAACATTACATTCAATTTGACCTTGAAAAATTCCAGGGATGGGGAAACCACAAACTCTCTAACTTCTTACAAATATTTTACTTAAATATACTCTCTTCCAGTTTAAAAACTTTACCCATTATCACTTGCAGCCTATCACTACACACTCTGATAGGGTCTCTCCTTATCTTTCTTGTAGATCATCTTTATGTACTGGGATGCTGCAAGAGCCTTCTTCAAAACAGCACCAACTCTCTCAATGTCTTCTCCTAATAATCTAAAGATATCTTTTCAATATAATTGTTTTTTATTTTAGATAGTTGTGTGTATGTAAACATTTTTGCATACAAGCACATATAAAAATCTTTATAGTTAACTATTTTTTATTTATTTATTTTTTTACATTTCCTGATTGGAATACCTTGTTTTATTGTTCAGAAGCTCTGTGAGTTATTTTGCAAGATGTAGAATATAGAATATAGAATAGAATATTCTATATATAGAATATATATATTATATTAGAATATATATATATATAGAATATA
>VXAB01013294.1:0-86265 GCA_013399175.1 Odontophorus gujanensis
TGTTGTTATGCAATATGACTAAATTGGAGTCAACACTTCTTAGTATTGCTGGGCCCAGCTAAATTATGAAAAATGTCTCAAATTCTGTTTCTTTATTTTTTTCATTTCTTATGTATATTAAAATATAAATATATATAAATGGCTATTAAAAAACCACAAACATTTCAAATTGATATACATTTATCCTGTATTATATTTTAAGCTTTAGGATAATTATCCAATCTTTGTCTGAAATCTGAAAATTCTTCAGCAGAGCAACAATTGAAAGACACTTAATGACAGCTCTGCTGCCCCATGCTCAGAACATGTTCTCCTTACTGTGACAGCAATTACAGCTGTAACAACTGGGACTTCTTATGTTTCTCATACAATATCAAGATTAGCACTCTATGGGCAGAACTTACTGCGAATTACTGCACACACTGCGGTTATTGAAGACAAGCTCACATCGCCTCAGATGGAATACTTTGTATCATCAATGTGATAGAAGCGTCAAGTATTAAGTGATACAAATACACAATTAGCAGAAGAACGTTTAGCGTTTGGAAAATGCTTTCCTTCCCTAGGCCTCATTTTCCTCACAGAAGACCATTGCAATCACAATGTCTGCTGTGACACGTTAAAGCCACCACACCTTAGTGCTGACTACAGCTTTCCTATCTCAAGTAGCAGTACTACAGTTCATTTTCTCAGGTTTTAGGAGGATGTTGATTCCCATGTAATGAGAGTCAGAAAGCATATGGCAATTATACCCCAGAGAGAGGCTAACTGATAAATTAGCAGGCCCACTGCAGCTGGCAGGTTGGCAAAATCTAGTCTCTAAAAACAGTTCTCAGATGATCCCTGGTACACATGAGAAAAGTTTATAAAGAAGCAACACCTACCATATCTTGAAAAATAAAAATGTTGCTGGGATGGTATACAATGCCCCAGAACAAAATCCTGCCCACTCCTGGTTTTTTTTTTTTTTTTTTTTTTTTTTTTTTTTTAAACCCCATTTTCCAGGTTGCACAGCTCCCAATGTGAATATGCAGCTTTACAGAGAGAAAGTCAGGAGCACAGGTGATGATAAAATACATTCACATGAAGCCTCAGGTTCACTAAGTGTTTCTGATAACATTCCAAGGTTTTAATCTGCTGGCTAGAGTGAAAAAGCAAAGATCAAAATAACCCAATAATCAAACTAACGAATGGCCTCACAAACCAACTGCTTCACATCCAAGTACCAGGTGGTCTGTCTGGAGAAATACAAACCATAGCACTGCTGCCAGCTAACAGAGCTGCCTGATGCAGAGAGCCTGAGCAGCTCACTGGAGAGAGCACTGCTGTGTTGCTCTACTTCAACATATTCTTCATTGCAGAAAGTACTTCTCAAACACTGAGTCAGAAATAAAGGCCAAGCAAAGAAGAAAGGAAAAAGGAAACAAGGAAGTATGTAACTGAAACATGCTGTCACAAGCAAGTTTTTGGTGTTAAACAGACCTGTAATTCACCGGAACACATTATGAACAGTGTTTTGAGAACAACCACTTTTAAAACATAATTATCTGAAGTTATTAAAATATGAATGTGTAATCATGTATAAGCATTTCAAGTATTTCTGAAATAGTGCCATATCTTCAAATAATACAGAACAGGGATTATCTGCAGCATATTAAAGTAGAAGCTCAGCAAACATTGAATTTCTTACAGTACTAAGTAAGAAATGGCCACTGCACTTTCCAAGGAATTGGGTGGAAATTCACCTGGTTGCACAGAGAGAAAAAGGTTCCAAGAAAGATGCAGACATGACTGGTCACTTTTTCCTGGGTTAATGTGTATATTTGAATCAGGGTTACTGAGAAACAGGTGAAACTGGAAGTTGACCTGGGGGCACTGCAAAAGACCGAGTGCTCAACAAATAGAAAAGGAGAATAAAACTAAATAAACCTTTCCACTCAGCAGCAGTAAAACTAGAGGGCAGAAAATGACATTACATTGTACAAACTTGTTGCATCAACCAAGCATAGCAGAAGTTACAAAACATCTGTCTCCAGGTAACCATTCCTATGCTACATATAAGCAGAACAATGAAACAGTTGCATCATAGCCAAGTTGAAGCTACATAATGACTCACCCTGTGAAACACAGGTGCTGGCAGAGGGCAAACGTGGAAACGACTGTGCAAGGAACACAACCCACCAGAAAGTGAAGCATTGCACAAGCATCACATTAGAAAAGTGAGAAACAAGTTGAGTTAGTAAAACACACAGCACTCTGTCTTAGCTAACTAACAGCATAATCTCCACAAGATGAAGGGTATTATGTTATTTCAGTAAGTTTCATGCACAGTTTGCAGCTGCGTTCATCAGACACTAAGTGCAGACTAAAGTATATGTTTAAACTAAGGATAAAAGTATGTCAAAATTGCAGAGAAGGCCTGGACTGCATTTATCTGTAATAAGCTCATAGCAGTCCAAATCAGAAGACAACTCCTGTGAGTTAAAGAAGACATAAAGAACTTCAGGAAGTCTTCACTCACACAGAGGCAGTATACTTTCCCATAGCAGGAGGACAAGTAAGGGCAAGCACAGGATAGGAGCAGTTGGTATGGGCCATACAGTTCTACTGGTAAGCAGAAATGCTTACCCACCTGTTTCCCCAGAAGCTAAAGCCATCTTGTTGGCACAAAGCAAAGACATGGTTTCCCCTCAACTGACTGACCACCACCAGACCTCAAGGACATGCACGAATCAACCCCTGGCATTTCTCAGCACATGGTTCCAACTGCAACGTAATTTTTTTTTGTCCATATTCACACTCAGCTTGCATGCATCCACAATAAAGGTGGTCTAATTTATATGATTCAAAGAAGAAATCCCACAACACCATAGATAACTTAATTGTGTATTTGATTCTGCACATGGATTATACATACAATGCAATAACTCAAAGTTTCATCACTTGCTTTCATCTGCAATTATATTCTCTCTTAAGGAATTTTCCTGAAGGAAAAAAGCTGCTTTCCCTAACCCATGAAAAAGCAGTCACTGAACTGTGCTCCGAACAAAACAGAAAACCTGAGCCGTCATTGTAAATCAGAGCAAGCTGCATACAGGCTGCTCACATGTACATAGAAGAGGAGAACATCGCTTTATGCAGAAGATACACAGCTGCCTTCAACTTTCCAGTTACTTTAGTGAATGGGAACACTACTTTCTTGTTATCTTCTTCTGGAAAACTGTGCTACGCCGCTAAGGAGCCGGAGTCACCCTGATTCTTAGTAAGGGACCGTTTTTGGCATACTAAATAAGTCCACTCTGCATACTTCCCAACTAAAATAGTTGGAAATGCACATTCAGAATTATTTAGAATTCACTAGATCTCCCTTCTCCAATTTACAAGGAGCAGACTCCTAACTTATCCACTTGAGGATAACAACCAAAAAGATGTAGCTGAACACAAATGCCCCCGAATATGAATACAACTTTTGAAAAGGTTGTTATTGGTTTTGTTTTGTTTTTTAAGTTATTTGGGCTCAAAAATAAACAATACTTGTATCAGAAATCAGGTACCAAAGGAATAAGGTTATATAAACTCTTATATTGATGTCCCTATGGAAATTGTTTATATCTCCCAAGTGATTCTGGAAGAAATGTTCAAGATATACATTAGGTTAATGAAAAGGAAACATTCAGGTCACTGGGCAATATCTATTAAATGCAAAGAAAATAGAAAAAAAAGTGTTTAAAATTATTAAATAGCAGAACAGAAATAATCACACTGTCAAAGACTGAATTTATGCAATCTGAAGGAAAAAAATACATCTAAAATGATTAACATTTGTACTACTTGAGAAACTGTCCACTTCCACTTGACATGCATTTTCTGCTTCTTTTGGTCTCTAGGCAGCATTTAGACAGATGTTCACCACAGACAGCTCTAAGTCCCTTCATTCTTGCAATAACAAATGTATACCTGCAGTCTTACGCACAAACTTACTAGAAAAATAATGTGAAAAATACATCCATTGGGTGGACATCCTTTCACAAAGGAAAAATCTCCTATTCCTCTTGACCACTCAAGCAGTCTTGGAGCTAGATAGAAAGGAAAACTGGAGAGTTTGAGAAATACCACTCTTTTAAGTAACTTCAGCCAAACGATAATTTTTAAGTAGATGAGCTCCTTCAGCCATTTTGTCAAACCGCCCTACGAGGGCAAGTGAAAGGAGAAAAAGGCAGGGCACTGGGCAGTGAGGTAAGTAAAACAACCCCATCTCAGATCCCATCTGCAGCTGCAACCATTCTCCAAATACAAGGCTGCAAATGTTACAAAGAACAGAGCAAAGCAGCAAGTCCTGCTTTTCCCCAAGCTCAGCAGAGAACAGTGCACTCTGCAGTAATACTCTAAAACCAGACAGACCACAATCAGAGCAAAACAAAGACAGAAATGATACAGATGTTCAAATCCATCTTTCTTAAGACAAAGTTAAATTTTAAAGGAAAGAAAGCATTTCTTGCTGAATGAATACAGGTTACTGTAAGACTGCCCTTACTACTAATTTCAGATTGTGGCTACAGCAGATGACATTAATAGCACCTCATGGTACTTTTATATTCTTAATCCTGAGATTCCTACAGCCAGTCAGTCCCACTTACTCAGATTTTCTTCATATCCTTGCAACTGTAAGTCAAGCCACATTCGTCCTTGATAGCAAAGATTTTTTTTAAGTACATTTGATTTGGTTCCTACAGAGGAGAGAGATCAGGGCTTGTGCCTGCATTTTGTTTCTAGCCCCATTACAAACTAGTGTCATCTAAAAGATTTTTAAATGTGATTACTGAAAACATAAGCCTTGAAAAATGGTAAAACGTTACTGTGCATCAGACCAGACTTGAGAAATCTCACAAGATGCTCATTTCCACTTGTGCAGATGTCCAAATACAGACCTTTAAGAAGAAAATATTGTACTAATAATAAGCAAATCGGAAAGTAACAAATGTCAATTTTTTTCCTGTTTTAAATGAAAAAAAGATGTTTCTTGTACAACAGGACGGAAATTCCCAACATCAAACTGGACAATCAAATTAAAATTCCAGAATCGTTCTACTAATAGAATTTCAACCTCTCTCTCAGTAAACACAAATATTTGTGTATGACACCTCTGCAAATATCCAAGTTCCTTACATTCCAGCTGTCATACTCCTTCCCATCATGCTGTGCCTGAAAAATGATGCAGGGAGTTAAAACAAAACAAAAAATTGACACCTGAGATGAACAGAGCTAAGGCACCTTCCTCTACAAGCACAAAATCCAACAGTATTATTTATGAGGGGCATAAATAGGGGGACACAGCCTGACATATTTTGGCAGCAATCACAACTGCAGTGGAACCAGCATTCTGGAGAAACAAAGCATTTTACATTTACATTCTTTCTGCTCTTCTTTAACCTTCAAGCTGCTTAAAAACAAGATAATTTTTAATCTGCATATTGCATGGCATCAAAATAGCACTTCTGCAAAGCTGAGAAAACATATGCTGTCAGCAAAGAACAAAATGATCTCTTTGATTCTAATACCTGTGATAGTAGCATGATAATAACTACGTGTGACAACTTCTCCCCACTCTCAAAATAATTATGGCTCTCTAGAATTCAGCATCTGCGTTACCAGATGTTACTGTCAAACACGTAAGCAAAAGCACTGCAGAAACCTGGCCAGCCTCCAGAGTTTTTGTCTCAGTACCTCAGTAGATGCAGGTGGTTTTCAGTGGCCCAATATTTGGAGCACCAACCCATGCAAATCCACTTATGTAAACAAGAAAACAGCAGTAGCATATAATGCATCATACGCAAACAGCTTCAGCGGATTCACTTCAGTCTGACTGGGAGTGACATTTCTGCTAACCTACTGAGAACTCAGATAAGGTTTTAAAATTTGTCTGACATAAAAACAAAAAATAATCATGTCACTACCCATTTCTGAAAGCCCCTTGCTCTCCTAATCTTGCATTAGGATACAATTTGCTTTAACATCAACATTCCTACATACATACAGTATTTGCCAGATGGATGACACACTAGCTATTAAAAAACAGACATGTACAGCAAAATTTTAAAATCTTATATCGAATCCATAAATCATTCACTCTTAAGACATAACTTGTAGCTCAGCACCAAACTCTTTGCCCGAGCATGCTGATTTACACACGGTATGGTTTTTATGGAAGATTTTTTCCTCCATCTATGTAGCTCCAAACTGCAGCAATTTGAAATCAAATTATCTTCAATAGGGAGGCAATGCAAACTCTAGCTGAACTTTCAGAGTAAAAATAAACATATTTAAAATGAAATTAACTGTAGCCAGAGGGTAACAATCTTTCAAAACCGTGCTTGAAGTGCTACCAATGCAGAAACTTTCTGATGCCACACACCTTAGCTAAGAATTCAAGATGTTTAATACAAAATGAAATAAGAACAAGCCTCTTCCTACAAATGACTCATGCACCCTTTCTTTCCCACAAGCAGCCACAGATCAGCTTTCCCTCTGCCATCTGGCTGCACTTCCCTACATTTCTCTCAACACGCCAACCACGCAGCAGGACGGTTACATTTGGAGGGCTTTCTCCTCACAGTTGCCCCAAAGCATTTTGCAAAATCAGCAAGCAAGGTATAGTGTGCCACTGCTATCTGAATTAGGGAGGTGAGCACATGTGGGGTGAACTGCTTAACTTAGATGTGAAATATGAACAATATGAGAATCCATCTGGCAGATTCCAGCAGAGCTGTGCAGCTGGAGAGGTAAAGCAAAACCAGTCTTGCAGCCAAAAAGCTCATCCAGTATTTAGTATTTCGACATGAATCTCGAAAGGTGCTGGATACGTATCAACCATAGTGTGTGGATACAGGATTCAGGCAGGAATCATTACGGCCTTTATAACAGCAGGACTCTAGCACTACAGTAATAAAGTCAAGGTTTCAACTATAAAACTTTTTCATGTCTGTATAACTTAGCTGTCAACAATTTCGTGGTTCAAATATTTCTTAAAAGCCCTTCGCTTCCATGCAAACAGAATTATAGTGAAGTACCCAATCATTTTTAAATAGCATAAGCAGTAAGTTTAAGGCGGTTTGCAATCTCTTCCCTCTGAATATTCAGCACCTAACCTCAAGTTCAACAATTAAGGCTGCATTAGCAGCCATATCTTCTTCATCCTCCCTCAAATTCCACGATTCAATTTCAATAATGTCTGTGCACACGCTACTACTGTTTTGTTAAGGATAACAACCAACTGTCACACTACTATTCTGTTAAGTCGCAGTTTAATGTTTACATGTACTCAAGGCTGGTGAGATAATTTTTCCAGTAAGTCCGGAATTCTTTAGGTAAACCAGGTAAAAGCAATTCAAAGGCAATTTTTGTTACATTTCCTTCAAGATAAGATAAGGGCGTCTCTATCCTGCTCTCCTTTACTGCATAAAATCAGAACCATATAATTAACTGTAAGCAAATATTCACTTTAATTTTCAATATCTCATAGAATATAGTCTCTTTCTAGTATCAGCTTTATAGGCTCAAATAATACTGTAAGTAAAAATCATTTGATTTTACCACTTCTTTTGAATATTCCCAAGGCAGTTTAAATACTGTTTGAAACATATGCTAAGAAGTATGGATTCTCTCTCTTTCAACTATAATAATTACAAAAAGAAACTTATTAAAAAGAGATGAAAGACCAAAACAAAACAAACAAACAAAAAACCTTTAACAGCATTCTTAAGTGAAAGTGAAGCTAAAACAGTTGTTTGCAATCAGAAAGTATAAAGATGCACCTTGAGCTGGATAGCAATTTAGAAAAGAGCACTAATTTTCCATTAATGTGGTATCACCTATTGAAAGCAATATATGGTCAGTACTGTGATACCCATTTTGTCGATTCAGGAAGAACAACCCAATCATTTCCTATAAGGTTGCATTTCTTCTCTGAGGTATCTTTGTATTATTTCAATTTACACGCTGTATTGTAGTCCACCAAGAGAAACCAAGAAGTGCTTTGTGTACAGACTACAATAACACAACAATTACTACAAACCTTTACGTGTAAAACCACTTTCATTCTAGAAAAAGTAACAACTTCTCCTTCAGGATAATAGATACTGATTTATGAGTGCAATATCACCACTCTCATCTCAGTGAAAGTGATTACTCAGGACACTAATGAATAGCGCAACGATACACAATGGTTGGACTTATCTTCAAATAAATCTGTTTTGTATCTGCTGAACCAGGAATCACGCAGTATAACACAGCCTGTCACCAGTGCTTAACTACCTTTAGTAGTTGTATGGTGAAGAGTCCTCATGCACCAAAGATCTAGTACCTAACCTAATCTTAACATTAATTACTTTGGGCTAGACTGAAACGCAGTTACTGAATAACCCAAACTCAATCATCCGGAATTGTTTAGAAAGCACCGGGTAAGTTTACAAAGAAATTTACCTTCCTGTGCTGAAAGATGTGGTGGAAATGTCAGTGGCTTTTACCTGAGTGGAAGCAAATGGGACTTGATCTCAGGAGAGCCAGCAGTTGTGCAAAAGCAAACAGCCCTCAGCAATGCAGCTCAGCTGCCGTGTGCGAGGCCCAGGGGGTGAGGAGCTCCGGCAGGATGCCTGTCAGGGCTTTGGGACTTCCCTGAGGCGGTTCAGCACAGGTAACTGAGGAAAGGCAGCCCATTGGCAAGAGATTTAAACCTGGCTCAGGCACTTCTGCATTCCTGCTAGAAAAAGAATTGACCGGACCAAAAAAAACCTGATTTTAAATCATCAGTGTCCAGGATCAGTGATCAGACCATGCTGGGAACAAGGAGCAGGCGGCCCGAAACAGAACTGTGAGCTGAGTCAAAGCAGCAGCAGGTCCCTATGAGCAGGGCCACATACACTTGCCATACTTTCCAGACACTTCTTGCACCTCACGAAGGCCACCAGGACAGCTTTCGTCAAAGTAATGCTGACCCATCTGCACGAGGCACCCCAACGAGCACTGTGCCCGGGTGCTGAGGAGAAACAAGATGGCAGCTCGGCCAGCTCTGCCCCTGTGGGGCACCGCGCTCCTCAGGCAGCAGTCCTCATCCCAGCACAGACAGCAGCACACAGCAACGTCCCTGCAGAGACTCTCATTTACCTGGGGTGCTAATTTTGTACAGGATAATTTGATCTTTAATGTCAGTCTTAATTATGTTAACAAAGGGGATGGGATCCAATCACACTTCCAGCATTTAATCCTGGCTATGACTTATCCTGAGCCAATTAACTGTTTCCCAAACAGCGAGACCTTTTTAACTTTGAGACGTATGAAGTCAGGAAAAAATGAGATGCACGCAAAAGAGACTGAAAATTGGGCAAGCCTTGCTGTTCCTCAGGGCAGCACTGATCGCTGCTGCAGCCTCAGTCTGTACATGCTGCAATTTCTGCAGCAGCAGTGCCGGCAGAGCCGTACAAAGAGAGCTGGATTAATCCAGTCAGGATGTGATGAAAGCATGTAAAACAATTTCCAAATCCATAGGATTTAATTTATTTAGCTTTGTATTTCTGCAATAATTTCAAATGATTCTTGTTTTAGCAGCGTCTGTTTTGTCGTCAAGGAAAAAAAAAAACAAAAAAAAAAACAACTACATAAAAAACTTTAGCCAGTTGAGAGCTGCAAATCCAAGATAATGCCCTGAAGGCCTCGCCGTGCTATAAACAGCTCTGTGCGTGTTCCAGCAGAGCAGTATCGAGCTCGGCCCCAGCTTTGTTCCTGCCAAGCCCCAGAACCTCTCTTCTAGATCAGATTACAAATCAAAAGAGAAGGCAAAGCTCAATAAAAAAAGGAAAATAAGTGGTAACTCCAGAAATTTAGAAGTTTAAGGCTAACAACAGAGGAAGCTCTCACTGCCCTTTCCTTTAGAAGCTGGTTGGTGAAAACTTGAAGAATCTGATCTCAACTTCCCAGTAATGACAAAAAGCAGAAGGAAAGGCATGCACTGCAGCCTTGAGCTTTGATGTAAAGAGCTGCTTTTCCATCTGTCAGAAACCCACGTGAAGGCAGTGGGCTGGTTAACAGAACAGGCCCAGATTGTCACCAGTACAATTGAGCAGAATGGCATCTTTTAATTCTACTTTATAGTTTCTTTTAGTTTACTTGACCCCCACTGTAACAAGTCTGGACATACACTGCATTAACACAGTCCTTTTCACTTAGAAGTGTTAGGACAAATGCTACAGAAACACACACAAAGTTCAGCTCTCCTGTTTCTCCGGGTGTCATCTCCAACTCCTGCACTCAAAGGTCTGCACTAATGCCTGCACACTGCATGTCAGCTCCTAGACCACAGATGCAAATTCTGATTTTAAAACTTGGTCATAATTCAGAGTTTGCTAATATTAGTGAAAGGAAAGAAAAGCCCTACCTTCTGAGGAGCTCACCCCACTGCAAAGGTGCTACGAGTTTTCAAAATCACACTCCAAGAGATTGTTTTTGTAACAAATTTGAGCTAGGGCCTTTCTGTAATAATCTTGGGAAAAAAAATAAAGATAAAAATGCACAGATTAGAAAAACTTCAGAAAGGAACAACTAAAGTAACTTCATCTTTTTTTTTTCTCCCTACTTTATAACCGCTTTCTATTTCTAATATAATGCTTCCTCTCTTTCAGCCATTGATTCTTACTATATTGTTTTCCCACATCAGACTAAACAGCTCACACGCCTATTTTAACGTGGAAGTACTTCTGCACTGTGACCAACTTAGTATTTTATGTTGCCTAACACCTACTTCACTATGAAGGAAATGAGTCCTCGAACTTGTATTTAACTTTTATTTCACATATACTGCTAAAGAAACACTACCATCTTCTTCAGGAGTTGAGACCCATCCTCCCCTGCAGAGCTGCATCCTTAATAACTTTCTAGGTTCTATGATAACATAGTCATCGTAACATTTCAGTTCCTACAGTTTCAAAGGACTTATAAATACAGAAAATACCTCCGGGCCTAGGATTAGAATGGAAATCAGGTTTCAGCCACAACCACAGGGAGAAGAGATACTGAACACTAGAATATATGAAACTTCTGAGATTCGTAATACAAGTAACAGAACTTCAGCTACTTTGCAAAAGTAGATACATGTTCACATACGTGCAAAGTCTCATATATAAGTAGATGACTGTATAAATATATATACATTTCTGTCCGTAGGAAACAGTAATCACAGAACTTATTTTAAGTTACAAAAAAAAGTTCCATGAGAACAAAAGGGACAACTATATTAATTTCCAAAATACAATGCCTTATCTATTGTTTTAGCATGGATGAGGGCTGAATAATTTAGAAATAAAGCCCACAAAGAGACCATGTTGGGATTCTCAAAAACTATAGAAATTGGACTTTTTATTTTTTTTTAATCAGAGTTTAATTTTCTTAAACAGTTTCTAGAAATATTTGCAAAGAAAACCCAAGCATGATATTACAGAGGAAAGCCATTTGTATTTTAAGTCACTTTCTGCACTGCTAGCAACACAGCAGCAAGTTCCATTTGCCTTACACTGAGTATATAATGAATAATTCAGTTGCTTGCTTTGTTCCCCACATAGTTGATAGGGAATGGTAACTTTATTCATGACCGTATGGCCTTTTTTTTTTTTTAAGCTCATCTATGTATTTAATAATGCACATCACAAGGCCCATCACCTAGGTTGGCCTTTATTAAAAATAAAAGCATTTAGTAATCATTGCAAACGAATGGTCATGAAACAAGCAACTTCCCAGAGTCACCACCTTTTGCTCACAAATAGCACTCACCCAGCTATTTAAATAATTAAATGGTCCCAATCTGCACTGCATCAGCGCTGTCTCACGTAGCCTTCGACAAGAAACAGATTCCAGAACTGCTGGGAACATGTTCCTGCCTCAGCCATAATGATAACCATAAATATGTGAGCACTCTGCTAAATCACAGATGCCCTGCTGGAACAAAGAAAATGATTTCCATGAAAGGTGACATTTTCATGGACTCCTTATCCATTTTAAACTATCACTGCTTCCTCCCACCATCTTCCAGTGTTTTGAAGAACTCCTGGGCTTCTCTAGCTTACAGGCTGCAGTTCCTCACTTGAACAAAAGCAAACCAGCCAACAGAGTTTGGGCTCCCATTAAAAAATGTAAGAAAAAAAAGCATATATTGAGCTTTTATGATTGTGGAAGCACTTGTACAAGGAAATCTCCATAACACCAAAGAAAATAAAGAAAAAAAATGCACAACAGTTGAAAAGATGGATGTTGTTAAATTTTCTCCAGTTTTCACAAAAGCGAAACAAAGAAATTAAGCAGGTTGAAGACCAGAGGCTCTTTTATCAATGCATGCAACAAATTCCAAACTAATAATAAAAAATACTTAATTCAGGATTTCCAAGCAATTTTACTTCTGAGACATTCGAACACTTTGTTTTGGTAGTGACAATTGAGCTCACTTTTCCTTTTTTACTAAAAGAAAAGAAATAACAACTGGGGAAACAACCATCCAACTGGAATATTTCAACCTCTTCACCCATGAAAAAAATAGGAAGAAAGGGTGGTGTGACACAATATTTTAGCCTGGACCAGCACTAGTTCTTCAAGAAACCACCTGCATGCATGTAAATTTCAACCAATTACATGTGTCCAAGAGAAACATTAGCTTATATGAAGAATGAGACTTCACTCATAATTAAAGATTATCACCTCCTGAGACAGAGAAAATTCAAATACATACACACATCCCAAGTTATTTAACTTCTTGTCTACAAGGAGTTTTCAAGAAATTGTGGAAAAGCCACTCATGAAATCAACTTGTTTAATTTTGAAAGTCTAACACGGGACAAGTTCCAATATCACTGGAAAAGGATGATCTTTTTAACACATTTCATGTTTGTTTCAGTATGGCAACTACTGCACTTCAGAACCTCATCAGTTTTCAAAGGAATTGCAGTGAGAATAGAAGCCCCTTAATGCAAGACTACTGCAGAAGGGAATTATTAAAATTGATTATTATTCAGGCAATATCAATTTCATTATCTCTGATCGATTCCTAGTGTTGCCCGTTAGTAGCCTTCAATCCCGAGCACTGAATGAGCAGTAACCTAATACTACATAACAAATTGCAGTCCCGCTGGTCTCAGTGAATTTGGTAACAGCCTGACTTATTAGTAGGCTTATAGATAGCTGTAGATAGCTGTCATAGGTGCTGACTGCAGGGAACTGAATGTCAAAGCACAACCTTAGAGGACTGAGAAAACTCTTTCCCCTCAAGGCTTCGCTAATTTGATTTATGTGGACAGGGAGGAAACTAATTGCTAATTGCTGCAGTGCATACCACGGAATTGCAGCACTCCATTTCAAAAGCTGCATCTCATGAGTACCAACAGACTTCAGTTTTAAAGACTGCTGATGACAGATGCATTCCAAACAGGAATCTTTTAGTGCTGGTGCTTGAGAAATGGTACGAAGGGAACTTGCAATGCCCTGTGCCACCAACTCCTCCCTGGGGAAAACAGCCAACCCTACGCACACCATCATGCTGAGAGCCAACGCAGTTACCTCAGCATGAACACACTCTTCCTGTTGTTCAGGCAATTAGCAGATAAGGCATCTAGTGCCAGTAATTAAATCATTAAGAGTCTTTGTTCTGGAATGTTTGTTTCTTAGTATCTTTGTTAGTATGTTCCTGGGACCACTAGCCAAGGTTGCCCTTGTATTAAGGTGCAAAGACTGGACACTGATGAACTACTCTGTCCAATTTCTACATCCTTGATATTTCCCTGTTGGAAGATTTTTGTTCTACTAAAAAATAAATAATAATAATACTGGTTGTTGTCTCAACAGGATGCAATGTTTTTTTCTTCAGAATCGTTCCGTTAAAAGACGTACAGTTTGGTTATGTCTATAAAACTGATGAGTGGCAACATAAATAAAATCTTTGCCTGTAAATACTGCCTCTTAGCTGGTATGACTGTCCGAATCACTCAAATATCTAGTCAAACACTTCTTCAGGTGTAGTCTAGTACTAAGACACACCAAACACTGCACAAACTGTTACTGCTCTGTGATTCATTAATGCTTTAACATCTGTTCCAGTTTGCCCCATGCAGAAGAAACAACCCTCAGAAATCCTCAGCTTTCCAAACAGCACTCAAAAGCTGCAGATAAAGGGAAGCAAGAGGCCTGGGGACATCAGTCTGTCCTGAGATCTTGAAAGCAGGGAAACTGAGGGAACTGTCAGTCTACCCCTGATCGCCCTGATCACCTGAGTAAAATTTAGTGTAGTATGCTAGACCTTTAAAAAGCAAATTACTTGCCAACCCACGTTAGTTCAGCTCGTTTCATCGTCTATGAGAAAAAGTAGTACTTGTTCCTGCTCAGAATTGCTATTTCTAATTAGGACTAAATTGCCCCACACTTTTTAGCAGTCATGGTAAAGAGGTAGATGATATCTAATAGCCGTGGAAATTGGTTTTCACTCTACACTCTAACCACGCATCAGTTTATAACAAATTTGAGGCAAACTGGCAAGGTAACCTAACTTTAAAAGAAGATTACACAGTCCAAAAAGAAGACGTCCGAGCAGAATTCATTTACACCCTATAGCCAATCAAGAACAAGTGTTCCTTTTCATTAGAAAATGCGAGGCACTGGATCGACACTCATATTCTGTAAGAAAGCTCTCAGTGTGAGAAGTTCAGGTTTCAGGTCCTGTTCCACCTAACACAGAGCAGGATTACAACCCTCAGTCCCCTCTGTCCCTGTGTACTCTCTTACCAGAACTGGACTGCTCACCATCTTCCTCCCCTCGTGTTTCCACCCCAATGCTGTGAATGCTGCACTGAGATAGATACTGGATCAAAAAATAAAGATTTAAGAAAAAACAGTAAGGAAGAAAAACCTTCAACGATTCCTAATTAGCTAATCTACACATTCAGCTCTTCCATCAAATAAACAACCTGGAATTATACCATTATAAGAGAATATCTCAAAAGCGCCATTCTCAGTTTTCAGTTTGTAGCCACACAGGACATCACACACAATGCACAAATCCTCCTGCTTCTCTTTTTGTATACAAAGGTCTCAGAGGTTTGGCAGTATCTGTCATTTACTCATGCCTCAACAACAAAATTAAATACTTGTGTTTTTCTTTCTTTTAAAGTGTTTCTAAACAGATAAGTTGGCCCAGTTGTGATTTCCTTTCTATTTTTCCTAGCGCTGAACTGTGTGTTGATTTGAGAAAGCTACAGTAAGGCAGAAGCCATTTATGTGGGCTGTGACAGATAAGAAAATTTATCAAGAGAGTCATTACTTATTATGCCAATGTGAATGTATAGCTTATTGGATCTAATTCCTTACTATATTACACTGGTGTATTGCTTACAAAAAATAACACAACAAACTTTAAAGCGACACTGTGCACTTCATTTACAAAGGACACAGTTATAATACAAAAATCACACTTTGCTGTAAATGATTTCCCAAATCAAACATCCCAAATTCTATATATTTTTATGGTTCCCATTAAGAAAAATAATCAACAGAGGGCAAAAATTGTTTTCAGTGAATCACATAGTGGACTTGATATCAATATTGTCCTTAGATGTTGAATAAGCCATAAGGTGTTTCTTCAAACAGAAAGAGGAATTTTATAAGCATACGTTGCAACTAACACTAAAAGAACAAACTATACAGTCTATCACTATACCAGTATAACACTTCTTTCTTCCATCTATAGAAAAACAAATGAAAGAGCTATGTTAAGCCATTTCAAAAAATAAAAAAATAAAATTTAAAAAAGCCCCCAAAAAAGAAGGAAAATCAAATGAAAGCCATGAAAACTATAGAATAGACAGGTCTTTCTATTAATACCTTTGAAGTACAAATATAGACTATTTTGGGGCAGGGGAAAAATTCAGATGTGACATAAGTGGGTATCTGGAGCTAAAATTTATCAAGTTAGTGTTCCACAGATAATAGCTTAGGTCATGCAGGGCAACTTTCCTGCACAAAAGATACCTCCTCATGTTCCCAGAGCCATTCTTTCTGGGTGAGGTACCAGGAGAATGAGGGGGAACTTTCACTTGTATGATATTACTCTTATCTCCTTTCAAAAGGTCTTTGTACTTATAAATACACATTGAAAATTGTCATGAGAACAAAAAGAATCCCAAGTGATTACGTAAAATAGGGGAAAGAAAGAAATCTGGGTGAGTTCACTGAGCTCCTGCTTACCCAGGAGCATGGTAATATCAATTTCTAAAGATGTAGCAGAGAGGTCTTCAGACTCAGGCTAACTATATTTAGTTCTTGCATTTTTACAGCAATACAATAAATATAAGATTGATACACAGCAGCAAACAGGACGAATTCCCACAGACTTGCTGTTTGCAATGCAGTTCTCCCGTGCTGGCACGACAGAAGTCAGGGTTTGTTCACATCCTGTGAACGTAAAGACAGCTGCTCAGACTCCAGGTAAAGCAGCAGTGGCCTAGGCCAGCTATTCACCCATGAATATGTCAGCACGCACCTATTAATGAACAGTAACTACTAATGGTAGTGGGGACAGAATGGATCTTCCCTGAGAGAAGCAGTCTCCAGGAGCACAAATAAAAACACGGTTATTTTTCCTTTCTCCCCTTGTTCTCTTCCCATTGGAGGGTGATGAACTACTCCTGCTGAGTTTTCTCATTTGAGGGACAGAAAATTCAGTGTTTCCTCTAAGTGACTTGGAAATTTTATTCATTCCAAATTTTCACAGTTCAGCTTCCCCAAGACATTCTGGGCTCTCCTTGCTTGCCAACTGTTTTGCAGGCTTTACTTGATACAAATGTTTGAAGCTCCAAAGTTTTAACAGCACTGAATATAACTGCAGAGGGACAAGAGAAACTTGAGTCTGAAGGAAGTTTCCTTCCTCACTTTCAGACAAAGATGTAAAGTCCTTTCCTCTCTGCAGAGCAACTTTTGTTTCTTTGGCAATGACTGTGTAGGGGAGCTGCTGCTGTCTACTTTCCCACAGCCCTTTGAAAAACTAGGCTGCAGTTATGGATAGCACCAGGCACTGGTGACAAATCAATTCTTGCCAGAGATGGATTTGTGAGATTCTGCAGGTGATATTACCAGCTGGAAGAAGGAAAAGATATGCCTCTAGAGGACAGTTAGTTAGAACTAGACGCATTACGAAGGGATTTAAACCTCCCTATTGCTCGAGGGGGAAAAAATCTCAGTGAAGAAAGAGTTGAGTGAGGATATACAGAATGAAAAGCAGAGCTGAAACGTAAGAACAGCCCTATGGATCGGATGAAGAGCAAAGCAAAGAAGTCTTTAGTCTGTCAGTCCTTGTTCTTAATCATGGAAACGCATATTCGTCTTTCACAGTCACAAGGTTGTGAATCTGCTTGTAACTGACACCTCTCACTGTTGAGAGGAACGGCACAATAAAGCACTGCAAGGCCATGAGAATTTTTAAGATAATGTCTGAGAGAATTAACTGATCAGCTAAGGTATAGCCAGAATTATCACAAACAGCGCCACAACAGTCCATCTTTCTTTACACATATCATTCAATATGAATTTATTTCTGAAGTGAACTTATAGAAGTCAAATCAAAAATCAAAGCTCCCTATAAAATAAGCATGGTAGACTCATACTATCTCTTTTTCTTTTCTTCTCTTGCATTTCTTGAAGATAGAGTAAGAAAAAAGTGGTTGACACCAACAGCCAGGATAGGACCGGCAGAAGAGCAGCAAATGAGCTCTTCCCAGGAGTCAAAAAGGGAGAAGCTGGGCAGGCATGCCTCTCTCTCCTATTTCAGCAAACTCTGAAGACAAACTGCTGTCACACTATGTGTTCCCTCCATTTCACTAAGCACAGAATCTAGTCCAAATCCCAATAAAAAAAAAAAAAATCAACAGAAGTCCCTAGTGCATTTCAGCATCTTCATTTACAGCCCAGAGGGACCCAATACACAAAACAACAACTAGTTCCAGCAGACTTCATTGCAACAGAAAGTTCCCACTCCAGACCTCCAAGTACATTAAGGTGATGTCTACTGGGGTAATACGACTGGCACAGCTGTGTCTTCAACACATTTTTCCACAAGTCCTTTAGCGGAATTGTTAGCAAAATTTCTTACATTTATTGAGTCTGATCTAAGTAGTAAGCTACGAAAATTAAATTAATGTCATTCTCAGTAACATTTAGAAATTGCAAGCTAAGCAGCTGCCACTTATCGCTAGTAATTCAAAGTATATTACATTGAAGAAAGACCTACAATAACATATATCGATTTTGTCAGGTTTTTTTTTCTTTCCCCAAGAAAACATATGCTGTGTGTCCCATATTTGTGAGACTACCTATACGCAGGTTTCACTGAAATAGCTTTGACTCTTGACAAACAGATGTTGAGGGAAAACAGCTTAACAGAACACATGATAAAAACTTCCTCGAATGAAAATTTTGGGTAAAGAAAAATAGCATGGGTAATACAGTAAACTAAAAGCAATGATTGTATATTTACATACAGAAGTGATAAGCAGAGAAACTAATGCTTAATGACACTTGTGGAAATGTTGGTATAATGTAGAAAAAAACCACCATATTCTAAGTATTATGTTAATTAAAGTATGACAACACTAGGTTTTGTTAGATGCAAAGTATTTCTATAATTGATTTTACCCAAAGGCCAGATTCAAATTAGCTTCTCAATAGCTAGCCAAAATAACTTGAAAAGTGATGAAACAGGAGAATGTTTTTAAGCTACTATTCAAAATAACAAAATGGCAAGTGATTCCTAATCCCAAAACAAAGTACTGGAATATTATCCTGAGACCGACAAGAGTTCTCTGCAATTTTCTGTAATTTCTGTAATACCATATCAGTAGAATCCAGCTTATTAAAATATTTCGCTCATGATTAAGCCTGACAACAGACTTCAGTCTACTTTCCTTTGTAAGCAGACATGGAAGTTAAATCTTTAATACACAGAACCACCATTGTTCATCACCTATATCCTTTCCTGTTGTGAAAATAACTGGATCCATAAAGCTGAGACAGATCAGCACATGAAAACTGGCACTCACTCCTTTGTGATGTATATATATACATACACAAACTTCGAACTTGTACATTGTAGTAATATTGGTTCAAAGCATTCTACTAACCACTTCAAGGATTTTAGGGTCAGGTTTATAACATAAAAAAAAGAGACAGATTATATTGGAATATATCAATAATTACTTTCTGTTTACTTCTGAAATACTCAAACTCTTAGGATTTCCTCTACAACAATCCTTCTTAATCCTGAGTATATAAATTCTGCCACTTCTGAACTGCTACTGATCAAAAAATGTGCAAAGCATTTCCTTTACCATGAAAAAAGAACCATCACTGCTCTGGGTCACTTCCAGGAGCCAAAAATAAGTCAAACTCCTCCTTCATGAAGAAACAGCTTTAAAAAATTGGCAGGAAAACCTAGTTTCTTCTACATTCACTGAATGAAAAAAGTGATTGTACTCTCGTACAAAAGTACTTTATAAACTTTCAAATCAGTAGAAAGTTTCTGTATCGAGAAAGAAATAATAAAAATAAAAGCCAGAGGTCTCAGTAAGCATTTCATAACACTTCATGTCCACATCCAAGTTAATAGGTGTTATGCATTAAACACTGTTTGTTTATAAAATTTGCCAAATTGAAAACAATTTGTGAGGAGTTATCCTCCTGATTATGTTACAAACACAATCTCTTATAGCTCAGATTTCAGTTTTCCCCTCTAAAAGCATGAAAACTAAAAGATGACTTCTCATTCACAGGCTGAAAATAGCAAAAATTCACCTATTTCCCAGAGATCAGATGGGCATTTCATGGAGATCCAAATATTACAAACCACAGTCTAACACTTTGCTTCTCAACAATGTTATCTGATGATCGACTGCATCCAGAAAATCCGATGCTTTCTCCTATACTCAATCTGAATAGTCCACATTTTTCAATCAGTGTTTGTGAAAGGTAATGCTAGTATATTGAGCAAACAAGTTACTGATCCTCCTAAAATTAATATATTTCCGTAGCACAAAAACTAAGACAAATCCACATTGTTATAAATATTATTCACGAAGGAAAATCCAAGGTTTGTTAGTAAAATTCACTTCAAAATTCACAGGAATTCTTAACATTTGCATCTGATGGCATTTAGTGGAAAAAAAAAAAAAGAATTTAAATACATACCTGTAAATCTGCTGAATAGTTTCAGCTTTGATTTCCTTGAGGATTTCATGATAGATATGAGGGTTATTTGGTTCTGGAGATGCTGGGGCAGAAGGGCATTTCTTGCCTGTGTAATATCCTATCACAATTCCAAAAATAAATAAAATCAAAGCAGCGCAAAATACTTTCAGTATCCGAAGAAAACTGCAGCGGTGGTTCTTTGGTGACTGCCTCGTGTAGTGTGAGATGTACTCAGGGTCTTCCTGAAGTCGCTGGAATCTTCCCTTAGGCGAAGCAGATGGCTGGATGGGTTCGAGATCGAGGTCAGGGCTCTGCGAGTTTCCCAGGTGATGCTGGACTGCACCATCCAGTCGGAAATGGTCAAAGCCAGGCTCCTCCAGTTCTTTTTCCATGTCCCATTCCAGTTCCAGTGCTGTGGCCTGGAGGTCATCACTATCAAGATATTGCCCCTGGGTTCTCTGGTCCACGCTCACTTTGTGATAGGCCATCTTTTTAA
This sequence comes from Odontophorus gujanensis, assembly GCA_013399175.1. Lineage (NCBI taxonomy): Eukaryota > Metazoa > Chordata > Aves > Galliformes > Odontophoridae > Odontophorus > Odontophorus gujanensis. The sequence continues at coordinate 20,750 of VXAB01013294.1, forward strand.
CTATGAAAACAAATTGCAAAAAAAAAATTCTGAGTATTTGTTTACTCATGTATAAATAAACAATTTATTTATGACTCCTTGGCAAACCGGGAGGAATTGAAAATATGCATTAAAAAGCTAAATCTCAGTTTCACCCCATTTCCATCTCCCTTTTATTCTTTGTAGAATCGGTGGTCCCACAATAATCATCAGGGAGGAAATAAGATATTTAAAAGGATATAATATATTGGAGGATATGAGTAAAGGGAATTGAGTACCAGTGGCAAAACACAGAAGTTAGTCCATTATTTTTGTCAGTCTCAAGATAGTAATAAAAATTTGAGTGATGATACGGAGTTCCCAAAACAATTATTTATTATCTGAAAGTCATATTAAAGCTTAACTGTGCACATCAATTTTATTGCACACACTGTAGAAAATAATGCTGCTAAAATAAAGTTTCAAAAATGAAAATAACAGAACTTGCCTGGTCTGATCCTAAACACAAAGAAATGAGAAGTTAAAGAAATTTCAGACTAACACTCTACTTACACATCAGTAAGAGCCTTCTTTTTAGATGGAAGATTCTATTATTTATAGGTATTTTAAATGCATAGTTCCTGAATGACTGATGAATTTACTTAGAAATTCTCCCAGCTGTTTTGTTCTACTTATATTTCCCAGTTTAATGAATAAAAATCACTGCCAGATATATATTTGCATCAAGATCGTTCCTTTAATAGCGTGGCATATCTGTGGCACTTCTAGACACTTCGAAGGAAGTACAAGCCCTCCAAGGGGAACTGACCTCCAGTACAAACATCCGAAGTCAATTTCCAACAAATCATTTTTAACAGACTGCAACGGTGGGGTACCATTTTCCTCCATACTTTGACAATAGCTATTTCATCGCATAGGTATCTGTAATCAAAAGCTCTTCTAACTTCAGACTCATCAACCAGAATAAAATGAAGATAAAGATATTCAACTTATTGCAGTGATAGATATCAAACTGAACCCTACAACTCTACATTATCTTTCCATTTTGACATTTTAAGGCATTTTCTAAGAAGTGCCTCCAGATAACATTATTGAGGCCACATAATAGATGAACCCACTCTAATGGCAGAGAAAAATTTAGCTTGTTTGAAGCTCTTTTGAAGAGAACAAACCGTTAGAAAGCATTGACATAACGAACAGCCTATTGTCCACTGAAAGTCTATCTTGCTCTCTACAATACCAATTTACAGATCCTATTTCCTTGTGCGGGCATATAAATATCCCTTGCCTATAACTGTCAGGCAGCCCAGTAACAGCAAAGACAGCACATACCTGAGGTACATGTTTCAGGTTTACCTATTTTACGCACTTTGCATATCTTGCGGAGATTGCATAGTAGAGTGAGCTGAACTAAGTTTAAGCACACTGCATTGCATAATTTTAAGCACATCTGAAGCAATGGACACAAATGCTTTTCAGACATCCAAATGTTGCTGGAAAACCCACAGGGAATATTTTAAAATCATGCTAGTGTCCTTCAGGATCAAAAAACTGTTAGTAAAGATACCTTCCCTGAAAATATGTAGATAGTCCACATCTTCACAGACTCTGGTCAATTTAGCAATCACTTCATTGCTGCCATTCTGAGGTACCTTTGCGCATCTTGCCATGATGCACGCTTAACATTATGCATATGCTTCATTGCTTTGCAGATCAGAGAACAAAGTGGAAAAAATTCTGTAGCTAGGGTCCTGTAAAATAACACATCCTTAATTCTTCCAAGTGAATAATCATTAATTCATAAAAATATTAGTTTCAAGGGACCTTGGGAGATTATCTAGTCCAGAATAATATTCACAGGAGGACCATTGCCAGCACAGTATTGGGCACATTACTACGTCATCCTGCTGAACCTTCTAAGGTACCTCTCTGCTAAGTTGTGGTACTTCCCCCTTGAAAATTTTTCTAACATCGGCCTGAACTTACTTGCACTTTCTTTTACTACCTGCCCCTACCAAAGAGTTTGCTGCTGTCATTTTGCCTTTGTCAACAGAAGAAGCCCTAAGTCAGAAGCTGTTTGCTCAAAGCCCCTCCAGTTTCTCAGCATCCATCTTGAATGGAAGGATCCAAAACTGGACAACTCAGTTCTGGCCTTACAGTACAGGAGAGCAATAACATTCCTAGATATGCTAAGCCATAGACAGGGGGTTGCCTGCCTTGATCACAACTCTGCCACTTGGCACCTTCTGTAATGCTAATCCCAAAGTGATTGTCTACAGCGTACCATGTCAACCTCTTACTCCCCAGCTGGACTTCACTTCAAAATCTCCTGAGAGAGCATGCTGTCTCCTCATCCAGTTTTAGGGGAAGATGTTGAATAATGTCAGCTTCAGAACTGGTCCACTGGTGCACTGTGCTCATTACCAGCCACCAAACAGACATCAAGTGCTAATAAATACCCGCTGGAAAGCAGAGCCAACCAATCTTCAAGCTATTTATCTTTCCTTTTGCTCTGTCTCCTCTTGTTTTGTTGGTGAAGGGAATAATTCACAAACCATCAGTGACACTGTTAGGTAATAACAACTGTCCAACAGGTTCATCTTCCCAACATCACTTCATACTGCTTTCTGCTAGAAAATCATTAAAAGATGAGTGTTTTGCCCTTCATAAGCAAAACAAATCACTACTATATAATTTCGACTCCAGAATTAATAGAGTCATTTAATACAAGGCTTTAGTCAAATAAACTCCTAACAGGTTATGGCAGAATTACCCACAGAATAAGAATCAAAGGCAGTTTTATGATGCAGTTGCATGGCTAATAATCTTGCTGAATTTATAAACAGTGTCCATTATCTATCAGCGATACTTAAGTTTTCTCAGCATTTATTACATTTTAAAAACATATTCTGTTGTTCAATGAAGTGTATTAATACAAGTTATTTAAATCTCAACATATGAATCCATAATAAAAATTCATACAGAATTTCTTTAAATGGTTGTTGATGCAGTGAGTAGTAACTACACTCCACAGCATAACACATGAATTCAACTTGCATACAAAGCACCAAAACTATTCACTACACTTCAGAAAATAAACTAAATGAACAGAAACATAAAAAATCGTAATACATTCCCGCATTATATTTGAGACAGACTTTGGTGGGACCTGCTTAGCAATGTGTGTGGTTTAGTTAAAGAATACAAATAAAGCAAGAACGGCCCGAGATAAGGTCTTCATTCTTATAGTAACGTAGCCAAGTTCATTTTTTGCATCTAAAGAGATGACAAAACTGACCAAGAAGTATCTGAGAATACATCCCATCATGTATTTTAAAATGTTTTTAGAAAGTGACTGCCTGGTTCTGAGTGATATAAATATATATACTGTTACATTAGCAGTCCTGCTTACCACTTGGCTGGTTAAAGGGGCACCATGACTTGAAGATTACGTGTTAAATATAATTCCAGTTAAGAATTAGAAGGATAAAGCAAATATTACAAAGAGAATAACAACATAAAAATAGGCAATAGAAAGAAGGATAAATTGTAAAGTCAAGAAAAGCCACTCTGATACTCTAGCTCAGCTTTCTCAATAGCAAAGATCATAAAATGATACGTACTTCTGAAAACTTCAGGAGACAGAAAATCCTACCATCTGCCAGCAAGCTGTTTCAACATTTAATTGTCACTAAATACATATTTTATTATAAAGATAAAAGAACAATTGTAAAATGCCAGAAGCCTGAATGTGCACGAAGTAACCTTGAAAGCTGTTTTAGAGGGACAACAAAGTGGATCATAAATTCTGGAATACAGAACATAGCAAACTGATGACCAATAAAGTTCATGCCCCTTTCCATACTTCCAATTATTTGCACAGAGAATGTTTATAATGAAGTATCAAATCAGTGCTAAATATCCCTTCAATTGAATATACCCAAGAAATTAAGAGAGTCAGCCTTTAAGAGATCATGACTGCCTTAGCAAGCCCATTTCAAATCTACCTGTTCTCTGAGGTAAAAATAATGCATTTACCTTCTGTCCAATTGGTACCTCTTGTTATGAAACCACCAGAAACCACTCGGGATGCTTTTCCTGCTTAAATTCCTTATCAATGAAGCCTTTGGAAGCTATTTAACGAGGACTACATTAAAGGTGTCACATCTATATCACACTGGCTCTCTCTAATATCTCCCCTACAGAAAGGTCAACTAACATGAACGTTCTAAGAAACCAGTAAATAACAATATGAATATATTGCAGTAAATTCTCCTTCTTTTTGTGACTGGTACTGTTGTTAAATCTAGTTTACAAACAGAGGATTCAGGAACGTTCACAGCAGGAAGAGTGGCAAGTATTTAACATGCTGCCCATAGTTAACGCCCTGATTGCCCATTTAATGTTATGTTCTGAAAAGGTAACATTTACCCAGGAAACGTACTAAAGGTTTTATATCTTTTTTGTATAGACACTAAAAAAAAAAAAAAAAAATCTAGGGTTGCTGGGTAATCCCATTTCTAATGGTTCTCATTTTGATTATTCTCTCTCTATTCTCTACACAGTGAATGCAGAACAGATGTAACGTCACCTGTTAGAAGGGCAAATAGCTGCACTCATTCCAGAAGTCAACACCCACCACACATACATCTTTCAAACATATTTAACAGCCATTTATTGTTTTGTTGAGATGATGCCAAATTTCAGGCCTATACACATTTCTTCAGATATGAAGACCTGAAAGAAGGTCATTCTCAGAGGAGACTACGATGCCCTTGTTAATAGTAACATTACACTAATTCAAAAAAAATAATGTGATTTTTATATCTTCCCTTTTGTAATTTTCATCAGGAATGACTTTTCCTTTCTTTGTGTTCAGGATATGGGTTTGGCAACCAATTAAGTTACAGCAGAAAAAGTTTTTTGCCCCAACAACCGTACGAAAAAACGACAAAAACGACCTGTTGCTCCTGCCTCCTTTACTAGCTGGCTCAAGATGAGCAGTCTGAGAAAAAAAAGTGCAACACTGTAAAGTAAGAAACAACAGACAGATCAACACGTATAACCATTGAATTCATTAAACCTTCACTTGGCACCCATTCCCAGAGCAGCTCATTCCTCTTGTTCTGGTGGTTACAGTTCAGTTTCCTGGGCACTCTGTGATCTAGAGTTTAGAAGCAATCCCCTCTGCATAAGAATCAATCATCTCAAAATGTTCTATGAACCTTAATCTTTCCCTTCTCCCATTCTTCCTCAGACCAAGTGCCTATACATTAACCTAATATTCAGTCTCCTTGCACATAGTTTTTTCCATAGTCAAGGATTTATCGAGAATACATTTTTTCCACCACAGTTCCCCAGACATTGTAATTGCCTCTAAAAACAACAAGAAACAAAAAACAAAGCTTTACCAAGAAAAGAAAAATAAAAAACCACCAAAACTGTGACTGTGGTATCTGCATTTGGGCTTAAAGTTGAATTTTATGTGAAATAAAATTATTGCAAATGTTGTTTAACTTGAAAATGCTGACAGCAATAGCTGCAATAACAGGCCCTAGCAGCTTTTAAGAAAGTTAATTTTTTATGACTCATTTTGTGCTGTACAATGTTTTTTTTTTAATTTTTTTGCCAGTCATTTGTTTGGACACATTTCACTTCGAATTTTTTTCTTCTTTTTTCCCCAATTGCTTTTTGCTCTTTAATTACAGTCATTCACAATGGAGTTACTGTTAAAAGAATTTTTTTAAAAAGTAATCTTAGCTTTTAAAATATGAAAAACGTACACTTGAAAACTCTTACACTCTAAGTAAGCTTGGCTAGCAGGAGTCCACTATAGTTTGAAAGGCAGAAACAAAGATCAAAAAATAATATGGGGCTGATTCCATTTTGTAAACAAACAAACCCAACAGATTGACCAAAACAAAACCCAAACCACCACCACCAATAGTATTTTCCAAGATCCTGTTCTGCTGGAAAAAAAAAAAAACAAAAACAAAAAAAACAACAGAGCTAATACAATAGTGGGAGGGAAAAGAGCAGAACAGTTCACCTACCAGCTCCCTTCTGCTCCTGGCGATACAGCACAAAACTAAGCCATCAAGACTGGTTCTCAGAATTTAAGCTTAATTTCTCAGATGTTTATGGTTACAGGAGATAAATCATGGATTCATCCAGGTTCTATGCTCTTCCAATAGTAAGCAAATCTAAGTGAATTAGTAGGGAAATTAGTAAATAAAATCTATTAGTGATTAGTCACCCTATCAGCAAGATTTCACATTGCAATCAGAGAGAGAAATGACATATGAAGCCACAGTGTCTCAAGTTCAGATTAGTTTTTTTGTAATAAAATCAGCTTTTAAATGGAATATTCAAAAAGTTGATAAACACAAATAATATGTTTCCACTGTCACCGTGCTCTGATCTTCTAACTTGCTACAAAAAAACCAGGTCACTACTTATAAAACAAACAAACAACCTTGTCTCAGAGCGCACTTTATAGGAGAATAATTTCATTTCTTGCTCAGTGGGTTTTTATTGAGCTTTATCAGTTTCAACAATGACATGGAGCCCTTAAAGATAATATATTATGGAGCTGAGGATGGCAACATTTACATTTTAGCTTTATTGGAATTTTACTATATTTTGATAGATGACAGTCTTAATGTTTCCATGCATGGTTTATAGCAGAAAACACAGCAAGGCAGCAGCAGCATCTTCTGCTATTCTGAATAATCTGTATCCACAGAATTCAGAAAATAAGCAAGTTTACTCCACAAACACACCAAATTTATTTTCTGGATGAACTCTTGAATGTTAAAACTCAACTACACAGAGTAAGGTTGCCACGGCAACTGCTACTGCAAGCCAAGATTGGAACACGTTTCTGAAAGCAGGTTTAAATCCCCTCCCCCCCCAGTCACACTGATGCACACCAACACTCTAGAACCCCATAAGAAGGCAATAACGCTATCACCACTTACCCACCACGGCAAGCCTAGAGGACATCCACTGAAGCCACTTTCCCAGCCTGATGTGTGACAGTACCAGGGGATTTTCTGATACTGATGCCACACGTGAAATCCTTTAGCCACAACTCTTGCTCGCAAGGTCTCAACAAGGAAGCGTTAATTTGACACGTGATGAAATACTAGAAAATTTAGCATTGCTATAGCTATAGGCAAAGAGAGGAGTGGTAATATTTTTGGTGGCCTTTGACCTTTCTGGTTTGTTTTGTGTGCTGTTTTTTAGGTTTTTTTTTCTAAATCTCCGCTGAAATAAGCTGTCAAGTTTGAGAAATGTCAAAGTTTGGTCATTTGAGTCTGCCCAGAGGTGTAATTTTGCCTGGTGTACAATTCCTGTGAATTTATCACATGATTTCACACATAGTCAATGTGGTGTGACATTCAGCATCCTGAGCGTGCCAATGTCTACATGCTGAAATGAGTTCATGATTTCTCTCTAAAGCAAAAAATCGAGGTGCGTTAGTTCAGGTCAGCTAAGGAATCCTTAATGGATTCATGGAACAAAGAATCAAAGGAAGCACTCCTGTGTACCTGTTACACAGTCCTGCTGAGCTCCTCACCCAGCCCTTCCACTCTAGGCAGCAGCGAGGTCAGCATCTTACGCTGAAAACTGATTTGTTCATTCAGTTGAGGATCATTCACTTTTCAAACACATTCAAGGCAATGAAGTAAATCTACATGTAAAGCTCTATAGATCAGTATCTTTGCAGGAGAGTTTTGCACTTTCGTGCTATCCCTTCCAGAATGAAATCCCCAAAAAACAGCCAGATCCGATAGTCTTCCAAACTCCACTTAGTCATGACAACAGCCCAGGGAGAAGAGGCACTGCTGCTTCCAGGATATGGGCTTTGTTGTTTCATCTTCCAAATGTGATAGACTACCAGACATCAATTACACACATTTCTCAGCCTTACAGAGATGGATGAAGATGACTGTATTACACTGAATAAACTAGACAAGTTTGTTATCCTAAAGAAGACCTCAATTCTCATTTGCTCATTCCAGCCTTTTATAGTCACTTTTGACACCCACAAGTTGACAGATTAACTTTTATATATTCAAAATTTATCACAGACTGCTGAGCAGCTCTTATTAACACCATTAGTTAGCACTAATGAAATTAAAGTAATAATTTCTTAGAAAGCAAATGTAATACTTTACCACAAATAAAGCAGCCTTAGAAAGGAACATAATAAATACTTCACAATGTAAAATAAACAGAGCAGTTCCTTTAGAGTAAAAGTTTTCAAAAAACCCTCTTGATCTTTTAGACCAGCCCACATTTTGTGCACAGTTGTTAGAACTTACACAGTTTACACTACAGTATTTTTTGAGTTAAAGACCTTAACAATTGAAGGTAAACAAAGAACAAAAACACAGGGAAAGAAACATTTGAGAAACACAGATCTTATTATGCTGAGTTAGAGTAAGCTATAAGCTGTATAGCAGCCCTGATGCTAAGACTTATTACAGCACTTGCCATCTAAACTGCAAGAATGGTACAGGAACAGAAAGACCAATGGTTTGTACTAACTCAGCTTTATACCATCAGTTAAATGTGTGCTGATGGTCTGGGTGAGATGCTGGATACCTGAGCTCAGGTACATGTTCTCATACAACATCTGTCTCTAAAAGAAATAAAAATGACAGTTTGCAGACACTGGAACTGTTAAATAGCCACAGAAGAACAGCAGTGGCTGACCACTCACTAAGCATACTTTACATATCTGCTAATATTTACTCGCATGGATTGCCTGCAAATAGCAACATTAGCCCAAAAATATCCCAAGCAACAGCAGTGAGAGAAGACTAAGTCCTATTTTCTCTGCAATCAGATGAAAAACAGAACATTCATTTCACAGCGGAATGCATTACAGCCTCTTTAAAAGATGGGATGATGCATCATTTACACTAACTCTCTGCTGGATAGTTATATGGAAAAGCTGACGAGTCAGAGAGAGAGAGAAACATTGGCTGGTGGAGACCTCAGGGCCCTTGTGCTCCAACGTCCCACCCACAGTGTGACCGCAACCACGAGCAGATGGAGTCACCAGTCCTTAAACTGAGCTCATTCAGAGTTCAACCAGAGCTAAAGGGTTCAACAGGAACACAGATTATGCAATTTTTCTCTTCCCCTCTACTGCTGATACATCTGTTTCTTATTAAAAATAACACCACTATGCAAAAATAAAAATCCTCAAACCTGCAATATAACCAGCCATTAAAACTCACACAGACATTTCTGCTTAAAAAATAAACACGGGAAAAAAAAAGACAGGAATGGAAACAAAAACAAAAGCCTTAATGCACAGCCATAGCAGCTATGGTATACAAAACTCATTTCCATTAACGAGACGTGGTAGTCCCCAGGCCAGCGCCCTTTGCATGTGAACCATGGTAATCAGATTGTATGAGCATTTGTGGGAAGCTCATGGGACAGCAACCAACTATAACTATATAGCAAGCACAGCAGATTAGCAGTTTGCTAAAAACTGCTTGACTTGTAACCCTTGAAGCACACAAATGATGCAGCTCTCCTCAATCCCTGGTAAGTGAAGCATCTCATTTTGTGATTCACATTTGCTGCAGACTTTCACTCAATTTGTGTGTCATCAAAATGCGTACAAATATCCTCCTCCGTGGCATCTTTATGTGACAAAAGTACAGAATAAATAAACAAGTAAGGGTCGTGTCAACTCAGATTTGGTCATGCATTTTTCCTGCGCAGTGCCTTGCTATTGCTCTTCAAAACAGCCTCCAGTAATCCCAGCAGAGCTGGAGCAGGACAGACATACAGGCATTCCTACCAGGACACGTTGCAGCTGCCCAGCAGGTTCAGATACAGATGAAACACCAGTTCCTAAAACGCCTTAGACATCAGAATCTGGACTTAGCCAGGCAAGCTCTTCCTTTCTAAGAAGTGCTAACATGAGAACCCTTCATACAGGAGGAGGAGGAAAACAAATCTGAACCTTGGTTTTCCTTCCTTTGGCAGGAATACACTTAATTGCTTCCTAGCTTGGTCTTTATCTGCTGTGTTTTCCCCGTGACAGGAACAGATGGAAAATTTTCCTACTCGAGACAGCCGTGTTTTAAAAACACTTGAGTTTCAAGGGAATTTCAGTGTCATTAGATCTGTAACACTTTTTATTGACTTTATTCCCAACCTAATTTGACATCACCTCAATCACCAGTTCTCAAATCACCTTTTGTGCAGAGCTAGGAATGATTAAGAAGCCAATGTTCTCAAAAGAAAAGAAAAAAAAAACAACCCACAAAACAGAGAGAATCAATAAACTAATTCCCAAAGAACACAATTTCACAAAAAATTAAAAAAATATTATCCATAGCAGACTCTGAGAAGGCATGCAAGAAACACTGCGATTAGTGAGGCTGAATAACAGAATAACCTATTAAATTCAGCAAATTGCTATGTATTTTTAATATTCAATTAATCTCTTCTCTTTTTTTAAAACTAGAATATGAATTATAGCTCCACTGCCTGACTTCTTCTCTCCCACAACCCTTGGCAATATCTCCTCAAAGATAAGAAAAGACTTCCCAGCACCAACAAATTTGCAACCAATCATCGCTTACACGCTTTTCAGTCTTTCTGCAGGCCTCTGAGAAATTGCACCAATTGCTGTAGTTACTATTATTAGGTGCCTGGTCCCCACAGCCCTTCCTTCCCTCCCAAGATATCGCTCAGTAAATAAAAAGTGAAGACAGAGGGATAAAGATCCACAGCCAGGCATATTGCCTTCAACTTCAAAAACGGAAAAATAATTGTTAGCTTCCCAGGAACACCATTCAAAACTAAACAGCCCTTGCCTTATATGCTAATTATTGCTCTTAGACATAAATATATCCTCACTAAAAATATGCATTTTGACGAAATGTTATTTTTTAGTGGGAATATTCCCCCTCATGCACCATCTTAATTAACTTTATTTATACATGACCTGATTTCAAACAGAAAAAAAATGAAGTCAATAGATGCCCATGAGCTCCCACAGAAAGACAAGGCCAAGCAATTGTAAAAGCAGAAGCACTCCCTCTATCTCTGCTGCTATTTTGTGGTGCACTGTCTTCCGCTGAGCTTCACACTACGATTTTTTCATGATTTACATCAAGGAGAGAGAAGCAAATCAGTCTCTAGTGAAAAGTCACCCAAGCATATGAAAAATTTAGAATGATTAAATTTATAGTTAAAATGAATCAAGAACTCATATTAGAATGTAGTCAGTACATTAAAGAATTTGAGAGCAACATTTTGAATGTTCCTTTTTCTCCAACATTGTACATACTATATTTGAGATAGATGTACCTATAATTTTTGCATGTATAAAGGTATTAAGAAATACAGCAAACTATTTTAAGTACACCTCATAGGTTTTATAATTTATTTACGAACAGAGACATTATTAAAAATAAAAGACCTTCAATGGAACTTAAAAGTAATTCTGTTTTGAGACTAAATGTCAGACCGAAGGCATGCAAACGTGAAAGTCAGTTATGAACCAGTGTGTTATCACAATATTTATGCTACCAAAACACAGTGCAGAACTATGTTTATTATTAAAGTGCAAACAAAATCATTACAATTACATTACTTTTCACACGTAATTGTTACTTTGCTTAAATATTTTACTTCTTGTCCTCTTAAAGAAAGTATCAAAGCTGTGACTCTGCTTTTTATTTCACTAAATAAAATTCAAATGCTTTACCTTCATCGTTCCCTATTCTCAAGTGTGGTCAAGGTAGATGTGAACCAAAGAATTAGTATCATTATCATAATTCTGTCACAAAAGACAGAAAAAAAGACAAACAGAAAAAACAGCTCCAAAATGACCACTACATCACATCATTGTACAAGCGAACTGTAAGCTCTCTGTAAACCTGCTCAGACCCATAATTCATTTCCATATTTTCTTTGCTTTCAGATCTTGGAAATAATAAAGCCTACAGTTTGGCCAAATAAAGACTGTATGCCATTACAATACTACCCTGGATTTTATCTTCCACTTCTAAACAGTCCAAAATAATTACAGTGAATAAAATTAGCTCCCACAGTTACCATCTGGGACATGAAAGCAAATAATTTAATTATTCCCATTGTAATTTGGGCCCCACAAAGATCATTTATTTTGGCTACATATGGAATTTGTTTTTATGGATTAACGTCAGAATAGGTAGATGCAATGCCTCAAAAGAAGGTTGGCTGAAGGCCCATAAACTTTGTTACCTAGTGCAGGCTGCTACAAAGAACTGGAGAACTAGAATTTATATACAGGCTGGTTGTTGAGCTACAAAAATCAGGATAAAAGACGCTGACCTCTGCTCTAAAGCACTTTCATGTTTCATTGAAGTAGTTATCATTGAAGTAAAGAAACGACTCTCATTAGAGATGTAGATTATCAAAAATTCCTAACAGTTTTAGCGACCATAAATGAAATTCTGCATATGAGGACAGGAGAACACTTCACCTAAGGCACTGGATACCTGTAAGCACTTCTAAAATGAGGCATTAAAGTTTAAGGGTGTTCGTCCTCCAAAGCCATCTCTCCATAGAGGAAAGGAGGACAGCAATCTAGTCAAATTAATGAGAAGCAGAAAAATTAATATAAAGGGTATGAAACAGAGAGGGAGATATGACATAAAGAGAGTATAAAACAGAGAGAGTAATAACTTCAGTCTTTGAAATGCTGAAAGAAGGGCTTCAGAGCCTTTGAAAATAGCATCTGCTTTATCTGACCACAAAACGAGCACGCAATTGCAAATGTTAGGCAACACCAGCAGCACAGTGAGCAAAAATCACTTGCAGCATACCACAATTTAGATTATTCATACAGAAAAAGAAAAAACAACGAATTTTCATTTAATGAGCCAATTAAGAATTTCCAGCTTGTGTCTAAGGTGTCAGATTACTGATGTTTGCACCACAGGTTGCCCTATCTATGAAATGTGAAGCCCACGTATCTTCACGATGATCACGTTTTGTTTTTGGCATATAACGAACCCCTCCTGTGGACTGCTGGGGCTCTTTAACTCTCACCAATATTAAAGGAAATTAGTGTGCTCTGCTTCTCCAAGCCACACATTAAATCCAGCAGAACTGAACCAGCAATAGTTTTCCATCGTGAATCACAGCTTGTATGACTTCCTAACAAATGCAGTTGTTTTCTATTTTGTTTGTTTTAGCTAATAAGACAATCCTCACCATGACTTTTCACCACTTACTTTCATCATTTCAATGAAAGATGAAGACCAACAGTGTGTGCTGGCACACACAGTGTTTTGTAAGCAGCAAGTGCTCTGCCAGTTATCAGACACAGTTTCCTTGCAGGGTAGGCAGGAATTACAGCAATACCCTAGAAACTGTCATTCCCATGACATCAGACCTGGAAGCAATGGAACGTCCCAAAGATGTTCATGAGCTACTCTCTACAAACACACACTCCATGAAGCACCATACTGCGGCTGGGACCATTTTCTATTATTTCATTGGAGCCAGATCTTACCTTTTGCTTCTTTCTTCCAAGTAGATTTTATATTTGCAGTATTTTCCTCTAAATTAAAGTTACATGCCACTTTTTTGACAGAAAAAATGTTCACCTGCATGCCTCTGCACACCATTGCTCAGTCATAGATGTGTACAAAGATGAATACATACTTGCAGTTTTAGCACTGAAATCTAAATTTCATTTCCTGGCAGGCTTAATAGGAATGTTCACATTAGTCCATTTTTCAGACTTATATATCACAGATTTATTGTCATGCAAAGACTAACGAGTTGAAACCCTTTTTACTAAAGATAATGATTGAACTGTTTAGTTCAATAAACTAGTATGTGATGTTATTGAGAAAATGTGCAATGTTTATATCTAAACATGATCTTGAATACACCTTCATCCTAGAAGGAATATTTTTCTATTACAACAACAAACATCTCCATGCCATGCTTTGAAAGAAAATAATTACATTGATATATAACATGCTCAATTATACCCAGGAAATCAAGACTGACTGCTCAGAGGGTGCAAGTTGCTCAGTCCACCTGCTGAGTGCACTTGCTGATTTTTTGGCACTTCCCTGAAACCACGAAGTACACATGCAGAGGTTAGAAACGTTTCACAGACACGTAAGCAGATGGTGATACAGCAGGTAATAATTTAATTATCCAACTCCAAGAATGTGAAAGAAGTATTCCAGATATGAGCAAACGTGAAATTCAAGTTTCCAAAGAAAAAGACAAAAGAGAATAAGCAACGTCTATTCTTAACTTTCAAATGCAGTGTAATAGTTTTTGTTGAATCAGCAAAAATTTTCCACCTATCCACTCTGTAGTTTCAAGGAGCCATAAACAAGAATCAGAACAGTTTGGGTTGCAAGGGACATTTAAGATCATTTAGTTCCAACCCCTGTGCTACAGGCAGAGGCCCCTCCCACTAGAACAGGTTGCTCAAAGCCCCATTCAGCCCAGCCTTGAATGCTTCCAAGGAGGGGGGGGGGTATCCACAACCTCAGCAGGCAACCTGTTTTACAAATAAGTTTTATGCCACTTATTATTCCTTCCACATTTCAAACACTGAAAAGAAAAGCAACGAGAACTACAAATAGTCTAAGAAACAAAAATAAGTATAATCACGTAACATTTGTTCTACACATACGCTCAGAAATACTCCTATGTATGCACAGCACATGACCTTGAACCAGGAAGGAATGCTGGCATTGCCGAAGTGTGAATCAGTTCAAGTAATGTTAATCATCATCTTCCAGAGGCACACAGTCATACTGAAGAAGCATGATTCATGAGATAAGCCAAAAACAGTGACCTTAGTGAAAATAAGAGAACGAGAACAACAAGATTATGTTGGTTCACTTAACATACTGCATGTGTAAGGGAAGGCTGGTGGACAGAAAGGGGTCTCTTGAATGCTATTACAACAACTTCACCATTCAGGGAAGGAACTGCTACCTCCAAAGGAGACAAAGATGCAAGACGGTTTGGTTAGCAGTCCGCTAAGTCAGAGGAAGTCATCTTAGGTGAAGGGCTTACAATTGCATCAGAAGTGAGTCAGCCTTTGTATTATGTGCAGAAACTGAAGCATAAATGCGCAAGTAAATGCAAATGAACTCAAATATTCAAGGAACTGTCACTATGAGACTCAAACAGTATGCCCCAATCACTGCTGGCTTTATTCTATGTGTTCTGCCAAGACATTAAGGAAATACAGACGAGCAAAGTGTGGAAGGTAGATCAGAACTAATGGCTGTGAAGTGTTTATCCCACAGTAATACAATATCCACACGCTATTTCAGTTTTGGAATAAAGCAGTTGTTTGGTGGTAGCTTTTTTTTAACGTAAAGATCAAGTAGTTTAAAAAGCAATTATAAATTACTACTGATATTATGTACATAGACATACTGACTACAAATGCCATAACTAGTTGCCATATTTAAAGGAAAACATGCAGTCCTGTGAATTAAAAGTAGTTCAAAATGCAAGTTGTTTTTGGACTATTTTTGATTATTTCCATTTTTCTGCAAACTCCAAAACAAAAGCAGATTACAAAACAAGCGTACTGGAATTTATGATGCTACAAAATATCACATGAAATATTTTATTATTAAATGCTGTATTCTATAAAGCAAGAGGATAATTTACCTCCAAGTTTTATACCAAATCAGTTCCAGCTTGGGCTCTGCTTCACTTTATTTTAATACACAGAAGAAAAACAGCAGCACAGTGGATTAGAGTGTCACCTTGTCTTTGTAACACTCATTTTTCTTGTTTTTATTGGGTACGTAAACGGTGCAAAAGAATTGAGGTAAAGAACTATTTACTACTGTTTCCTTTAATTTTATTTTCTGATTCTTAAAATTTATTCCCCTTTTAAGTTAACAAAACAGAAAAGAAGCATCACAAAAGGTCACTTTGATGTAGAAACATCAAAATCCCTGAAGTTACTCCAGGCAGGTTTATGACTTGTAGCTTAAAATGCTAGATAAACTGAGAAAAATATGTTAAAGTAAAACTCATAACGGAAACTATTATATAAATTCCACATAATTTGTTGTGCTTGTCACTTGAAAAGGAAGGAAGTGCAAATCAAATTTTAATAAATATGACATACCAGTTCAGAGTGTAATGGTGCATCTCCCGCTAAAACAATTAGGTTTTTTTTTTTTAATTGAATGCTGCTTAACGAACCTTTAAGTTACCTTTCAATGCTGACTACAACAGAGTGCTGTGAAAAGACTGAGTCTGGAGTCAGAGTCTAATTAGAATCCTCTGCATGTTCTGCTGCATCTGTGCTACACTTTTTTCTCTCTAAAGAATGTCTGATACTTTGAAGATAAGTTATTCAATTTACCGTGTTGTACAAAGTTACATACACTACATACATACATTTTCTATAGCTGCACAAAGAATAAATACTTATTATCATCTAATATTTTCTTTAAAATGTTACAAGACTGCTGAATTATTTTTGTGACAACAAATACCTCACTCAGACATGAAAGTGACAGTAATAACCACTAGGATTAAATGTTTGTAAAAAACTGAAACCTAATACTCTGACTCCAATGGCCCTAAACAGACCTGAAGTTGCTGTAGTTGGACAGCTGAGGAACAGGATAAGAGAAGTACTTTCTACTATAAAGCCAGCTGAGAAACAGCCTCTGTCTACAGAGAAACTAAAGTACAAGAGTCCTGCATAGAGCAAATCTCTACAGAACATAGATGCAGCAGTAGTTGCAGGTATGTACCTAGGACAAAATGATCTCCTTGTACATAAAGTCACACCATGCATTTGACAAGAGCCCTGAGCTGTGGAATTGCTGTACTGACAGCAAGGACCATCCCTCACTCAGTCTGAACAAACCCACCCCCATAAGCTCACAGCATCTTTGCAACCTCAATTGGAATTACAGCCCCAGCCACCTTATCATGTCTTGAGTGCAGAATGAATGAATTAGCCCCCGAGAGCACAGGAAAAGTAAATCAAGAGAGAACTCACATATTTTGTCCCCCTTCAGCATTAATGGATCCAAAACAAATGAAGATCCTATTATTTCCTGATGAATGTCACCACCCCAACATTATATTGCTATCGTAAATAGTAATAAGTAGGATAAAAAAGCCCAAAGGTAAAATTCCATCGGTGAAATAATAGGTAGTAAAGCAGTAATGCTAACCCTAAACAAAGAAAAAAAAGTATTTAACAGTAGCTCCTATTAACCCAAGGTCTAACTTTCCTCTGATGCCCCCATACACCTTTCCCACATGGTAAACACTGCAACCCGCCAGCTTTAAGGCAGGCACTGTACAACAAATGAAGGGCCAGGCAGATCCCAAACCCGGCTTCACCACCAGAAGTGGTTCTGTGGGAAGGAGCAGTGGCAGTGGTTGTTCCCATGTCACAGCATCCATCAGCTCATTCCCACAGTTTTATTATATGCTGTGTATTTTATATATACGTATATATTAACACATGTTTTATTAAGTGAAAGTCAGCTGTGGTAAAACCAATGGAGCAGATTCTACTATTGCCCTCAGACTTTATACACATTCACTGAAATAGCATAGTCAAGATTTCAAAAGGTATTTTGATGCAGCACTCAAGAGCTATGACTGTATTTCTCATGGTAAAATAAGAAGATCCCCTGTGATTACACTGGAAGCTACATACACTGTAGAGGAGACTGTTTGGCACAAGTAACATCTGCCCTGCATCAAAATTAAAAGCAGAAGTTCACAAGATAATTCCTGACAAGATGAAAACAAGCAAGCTTCTTCTAAAAGGAAACATTATTCAGAACTGTTTGTTCTTCAGTCCTTGAATGACAAACGTCCCTAACAGAGCAAAATGGCATGAGCTCATGCCTGATGCAACTCCTGTGCTTCCCAACGTGTGCCACAGTGCAGTCCTCAGTGCTCAGCATCAATGGCAACTCTGGTTAAACACTAATTGAATTTTAAACAGTGCCCAGCTCATTGATGCATCTATTCTGATGTACTATAGCCTCACCAAGTCAAAGAAGTACAAGTTAAACATGTAGAAGAGCATAATATGACAACCATAAAATCAGTTTCACTACCTCTATGTTGAAGTGAATAAATGGTACTTTCATTAATAGAAGAAGGCCATATAATGAAAAAGTCATTGGATTCGCTTCACTGGTGAACTAGAGCAACAGTGTACGATTAGAAAGCCTCAGCAGTTCAGAAGTCTTTAAAGGCAGGTCCAGTGGATATACAATGAATTTTTAATGATACTGTTACCATCTGGGAGATTCATTTTAGTACCAAATGGGTTTCCTGAGCTAAAATATTAGGTTTAACAAAATCTATACAACTACTAGGTGTCCAGTATTTTTGTTTCAAATATTAAAAGTTTTATGAGAATAAGCTTTCATTACTTCTGCCTAACTCCTTCTCCAACACTTTTTACTGTTCTTCAATACATACAAAGCAGGAAACTTGATTTTAATTGGCCATTTTAAAAGAAAAACTTTAGGAAAAAAAACCCAAGCTTTTCATTTGGATTTAATTCTACAATCTCTGCTCCTTCAGAAAACGAAACAAAAACAAATAAACAAATAATCAAGGTTTCTGATAAACTCCAGTTCTAGAATTTTGTTGGAGTGCAGTAGATTCCTCTCAGGAGCCTGTCATTTTATTTGAGTAAAAAACAACCAACATACACAATACCGTTATTATTATTATCATTATATTGTAAATGGGCATAATTTTATAAATTTACTTATTGAGCTCCCTTAAATTAAGTGGGTATATCTTAAGGGAGTTTGGTCTTTCTCAGAAGTCTCGTAAATATTGCCACTAGCATTTCTTTCTAAGTAACATAAGACTTAAGCAGCTGCTGTCAAACACATGACCCAACTTCCAAATTTTGAGCACACACAAAACTAAATGTTATACATATTTTACACTTCTCAAATTTCAGCATAATTTTTCACTCATTATAGAATAACAATGCTGAAATTTTACACAGTTGTGATAATTCAGAACGGTACCTAAATGTTTGCTTACAAATATCTGCGTTTGAAACTTAAGGCCTTTATATAACTGTAAGATCAAATACTACTGCAACATTACCCCAGGCCACTTTTTTTTTTTTTTTTTAAACCGTAGGGCTCTGAAAAAAAATGCTTTTTTCTTTAATGGCGTGAACATCTCTAAAAGAGTTACTAAGCAGTATTTTGCTCCTATATTTCTACTCCTCCCAGAATTATATCACAACAATGAAGTTGAAAAAGTCATCAAATATAGCAGCAAATTTCAGCTCCTCAAAGGATTTTATTCTACAACTACAGACTTCATAGAGGAAGGAAAAAAAACAAAGAGATATCTCATATCAGATAAGCACAGCAAGACTGCAAAAGTAACTTCTCAAACCAACAAACTTACGAAAACATAGATATCTGCTTCCCTGACTCAAAGTACATTGTACGATTCATGCTAAATGAGGCTCCTCCAAGAGAGGAAATGGGAAAGCAAGAGTTGAACCTCTGCTTCAGTGACCGCTTAATAAGAACTGCTCAAGAACAAACACCCTGACAACGAGGTTTCTCAAATAAATAAATACAAATACATAAGGAATTTAATGTAAAAAACAATAGGAAGCAGTATTTCCAGTATTCAAATCAAACTTGCACATCTGACCCGGAGCTGGACTCAGTTTCTCATTTGAAGTAATTACTATTTCAGCACAGCAGCACTCTGTTCCTGCAACAGACAACTTTGCACGAAGCTCACAGGGTATTTTTTTCTTCCTTTTGTCCCCCCTTAATAAAAGCCATTAGAAAGCAGGCAATATGCAATATCAGGTCATTTCCCACTCCCTTCCCTCATATTAAAGTACGTAAATGCTTGCCTAAATTACATTTTAGAACAGATACACATTTTTTAGTCCACAAACAGAAATTTTTCATAGGCAAAATGACACTCGTGACATTTGTGAAGATAATATCTTATATGGCTTAAGGGAAATAACAAAGATATTTCATTTACATGTTATTCTTACTTCATCAAAAAACATTAAGAACTAGAATGTACAGATTCACTGTACTAAAGACAGAATAAAGGACAAAGATTATTATTCTAAAGGTCACATTATCTTAACAAAGCACCACATTCTGACAGTGTGACACTGATATTGAAGTTAACAAAAAGTGCTCTATGAGATCCATGCCCTCTGCACTCTACACAAAGAAATTAGTGAGCTTCCTCAAATGTCACACAGACTGTGCTGGTTTTTGCCAATGGCCATAGATATCGAAGAAAACTCCTGGCATGGCAGTAGGCTATTTCATTTTGATTAGCAGTCAGTATTTAAAAAAAAAAAAAAAAAAAAAAGATGGGGTCTCTACTGTTCCATGGAGTTTATACGTACAAGTTTTTCTCCTCCTCATCAGCTTCTTTTCAGAATATGTTTTGTTGAAGAAACGCTATCTCCTTATAACACGCATGAAAAGTGACAGCATTCACTTTCCAAGTGCTGATTGTGTTATGTGCATAAAAAACGAACATAATGGTAGAAATGAAACATCAGCTACACTCCTGTCTGGCTCTGAATGTGAAAGCCTGCGTATCAGTCTAAAGATAGGCTTATTACATAAGATACAGCTAATGCTAGTTCATGGGAACTGTTCCATAACAACAGAATATGACAGCTTATTACTTAATGTGCCACTGAGCTGATGCGACTCAAATAACAGCAATGGGAAATGTAACACTGCCCAGAAGACACGGTTCTTTCAGTAGGAGTCCCTTTAAAGCCCTCACAGCAAAGTAGCTGGTGTGCCAGCGAGGACTGGGCCTACAATCTAAAGGTTACTAAAAGGGAAAGAAGCAAGAAAACAAAGCTCAGTTCTGCAAAACTTAATATTCAAAAGAAGATGTGATGACATTTCTATAGAAGATGCGAAACTCTAACACAGGGAATCAAAAGATTAATACAAATGCATTCAAAGAACTAGATTTTGTGAATAAGACTTGCTTTCAGCAGCCACTCACCACTCTGACCTTATCAAGATTTTCAACTTCTCCAGATCTGTTAGAACTGTTTAAAACCAAATGAACCAGCCAACTGGAGAGCTATAAAAGGAGAGCATCTCAAGGGAACTCAATTACTAATTCACAAGGAAATGTTGTTTTCATGAAAACAGTCTATTAAAATAATACTCCCTTGAATATCTTCCCTAAGTTTATTGCGATATTTCTATCTGCATTTTAATGAAGATCCTTGGGAAAAAGAATCTCAATAGTTATTCAGTTATTATTATTACTTTAGTGAAATGGTATTAATCATGTTTGTATAAAAGAAACTAACACTGTCATAAAATGCAAGGCTCGTTTAACACAAGCCAGGATTTTCTTGCTGTTGATACTCAAACCAACATTTCACTGACTACACTGATCCTTCCAATAGCAAATCTCAGGTAGTCAGGAAGTTGAAGGATCCACATGCAGGTTATACTCAAGTGAAGTACTCCTCTTCCACCCGCCATTTAAAGTCATTCTGCTACATGCAGAGCTCATCAGTACTTGTGAAAAAACAGGAAGTATCCCTCAGAGGGAGGAAGTCCCGTTTGAAACACCACACACAGATTTTACGTTGAGATGTCACTGGGTAAACAGTACTTCGAAGTACCCAAAGTTATTTGAGGTACTGGCGAGTATCTAATTCCTTCAGTAGGTCTAGACAACTTTGAACACTTAAAACAGAAGCCCTTTCTAAAAGATCCTGACTACTTACCAGTAGTCTTAGCCTCAAAATAGCACTAACAATACTTATCTGTCATTAAAGTGGAGGACAAATTTGTTTAACAGTTATGAAGTACATTATTTTGACATAATCAAATAGAACAAAGCAGGTAAATTTGAAGGTATGTAGACCTTACAGATGAGATAGTGATAGTATAAATTTTTTCCTTTTTAGTAAGTAGTACTAATATTGTTTTTCACCAAGTCAAGAGGGTATTATTTCTTCCTGAAAAACTTGTACACCTTATTACTGCAATCATTTCTTTAATTTCATGCTTCCCTAGCTTTATTACTGTTAATTTTACTCATTTAATTCTAGCTATTTACCATCATTTACTGAGAAAATGGCAAGAATTCATAGCTTTCAGATAAATAAAAGATGGCTTTGAGGAAAAAAATAAAACGTCTATCCCATACAGTGTTCTTCCTTCAATCCAGCACTGGAAGCCCTATGAGATTCTATGATATTCTTTACATATTTGACCAAGTTTTCTTAAAAATCCTGCAGCCTCAGAACAGAAGGCAAGGCAGAACTGAAGACCTGAAGAACATGAAGGGCTGGGTTCCAAGGTTGGCTGAGAGCAGAGTCCCACTGATGTCAGTGAGCTCTGGGTAAGGTCCAGTAGACCTTGAGTTTGTATATTCTTTTGAACAGTTAAGTCGTCTCCCAGTGCTAACTGAAATCAAAGCAATCATTACCTTCACTTAGCCACACTTGATCAATGTATTTCCCAAAATTATACTTGGGGAAAAATAGATAAATAAAAAGGAAAATACTCAAATTGCAGCTTTTAAGTGAAAAAATAAAGAAACAACCTGGAATTATTTGAATACTATTATAAGATTTCTCAGTCAATTGTACTTATTTTAAATGCACTCCCCTGTAAATGTGAACTCTTTTCTGTTTGGTTTTAGGTTTAGTACATTCTCTTCCCAAGGGAGCCAGAGGCCTTAAGATGCATGTAAAAATCTACATTCTTAGAAGGAAATCTAAGTATTATATTAGAATGGAATGATGCATCACACAACTGCTTTTCTAGAAAACCAGGTTACAACTAAACAAGAAATGTTGGAATCATGCTTTAGAACTAGACAAGAAGTTCATGTTCGCCAAACTCACAGCACTCCTAAATGAAAAGTCGAAGACATATGCATCCACATAACATTCCCAATACACTTTCAGGACTTTCCTTCAATATTTGCAAAGCGAGAGTACAGAAGAGCTGTAAATCAGTGCAATTTCAATAGCCTAATACAGATAACTTTCTTGTATGTTTTATGGTGGGTTATACAACGAAAGTCTAATGTCTATAACTAAAAATATATTTATATTCATAATACAAGAGAGGTGGAGAATGAGTCTTTAGTATTCACAGCATTCAGTCACACTGGCTTTAACAACTGAATGAGTACTGGATTATTGGAACAGAACCGCTGTATTTCCCGTTTTCACTCTGAAACATTCATGACAATGGAAATAATGCACTGAGAAGCCTGAAATGTTAGTACACTATCAGTCTTTATGGATGCATTGTGTCTTATATCTTAATCATTTCAATATTTGCATCTCTATTTGACAGTATTTTTGAAGTTTCTCCAGTAGAAGCATTTATCAAAAATGTCCAAACCCACTGTTTAATATTAACTTCCACTGATTTTCAGCTGTAATTATGAATGATATTCCCTACAAGCAAGTTAGATCAGAAGTATTTCAAGCCAAACGGATACCATGAGACATATTTCCAGTCTATGTTGAAATGAAAGTTACACTTTGTCACCACAGTCCTCAGAGTCTCCACAGTTCAGGATCTATCAGCAGTATCTGCTGTATCCTTCAGAAATAAATACATTATAAAATAAATTGTTAAAATAACTGAAGGAGAATATTTTAAATTTGTTTCCTTGAGAGAAACAAACAAACAAACAAAACACCACCACATTTCCTGGAAAGCAAGATGACTGTGAAACTACTGATATGGCTGAAAATGCACCTTTATGAATGCACTCTGGCTCAACAATGTCATCCACAGAGATTGATTATTTAGATTTATTGAAGATATTCAGAAATAAGCTCAGCCATGTGAGGTGAGGTATTAGCACTAACCTCTTCTGAGCAATAAAGCTGAATTTTTCAAAACCCTTCAAAACACCATTTCAGACAGTGAAAAAGTATCCTGAAGAGGAATAAAATCAGCTGCGTTAAGTTTGTCATTGTTGCTTCCATCTTTTGCCTTTCTTGTTACAAGCTCATTTTGCTTTCAGTGACACACCACAGAAGTATTTATGAAACAGACCTCTTTGATCCTATCCCAAGCAATGGGAGCTATTAAAGGAAACATGGTGGAGCTGGGGCTGCTCACAGCATCCTGCCCCCTGGTCAGCATCACCACCACCTCTGCTCTGCCTGTCATTTTACCATTTGACATCCTGTAGGACTCAACTTCCAGAAGAAAAGTCAGGTTTCAGACGTTCCCTCCTTCCCTCCACCTTATTTTCATACCACATGAGCATATGCATCCTCTCAGAAATGAAGCAAGCCACCAAGTATAGCTGGCTAATTGATGATAATATTTTAATTTGTTAGAAATTAAAGAAATGGATGCGCAGAAGACATTACCTAAACCTACTGTGGAAGAACTTGAAGGACCCTGTGTCCCTACAGGCACGGCACTGCATCAGGGACGAGCAGAGCAACAAACATCTTATTAAACAACAAGTGTACAAAAGCAAAAGGCAGCAGCCTCCAGGGCCGTGTTAATTATCTCGGGGTCGAAGCTGCAGCGAAGGCTGTCTCACCGGCTGCAAGGCAGTCAGACACAGCGCCAGCACGCACAGTCCCCAAGGTCCTGCAGTTACAACGCTGTCATATTTCAAATGACAGGTAATACTTATGAACATGCCGACACTCACCTCCTCAATTATACTCAATGTCAAGGTTTTAGTACTGAAGGAAGTGCTAATTTTCAGCATACGCACTTGCTGACAAAAGGTACTTTATCAAAGAAAGCAGTTTAGGGTATCTGCAGCAAGACGCTGAAGATACCTTTTGACACTCACAATGGGAATAATGCCCTTCGTGGAAGCTCTCAAATGATGGAACAAATATTGCCCTTAGTCAGGTGTACAAAAACCGTAGTATCCTGTGTTTGCTTTTCTGAGAGACGGAGCCTTTACGTGGAAATCTCACCGCCTCTAACTGCAGTGTGGAAGAGCAGCTATTCTCCTGGTGTTTGTTTGAACTTACTCTGAATAAAAAGCACAAGCAGGCGTGTGTTATTGTAATGCTTCAGGTGCTCCAGGAAGCAAGGCTAAAAAGACAGAGTGCCTTCCACCATTCTCAAAGGGCAGCCGTTGTGTGTGCCCCAAACGATTCAAGTGCAATTGCCAAGAAAAAACATACGCACCGATTTTATATGGAGAGATTTTTAAACATGCAAATATGATTCCTCGTTTGTTCTCATATCCATTCTTTTCTGAATTCGACTGAAAAAAACACTAACTGCCAAATCAAGTTCATTTAATTGTATAGAAAAGATATTAGGTGGCACAGATACGGCCACGGGTGAAGGAACATGGTCTCATTAGAGCTCTCTGTCTGTTCCGGCAGCTTCTCCTGCTTATAGTCGTTAACGTGAACTGGAGACAGATTCTGCTTTGAGTTGCACCAATTTAAATCCAGAGCGTCTCTCCCCCGGCCTCCAATTTGCGTTAATGGTCAGGAGGGCACACCAGGACAGAGGCAGCCACTGTGATCTAAAGGCGAAGGTCTACCTACAAAGGGACACCACAGTTCTAAAAGATGGCATTTTGAGCCATCACAAAAACCTGGAAAAAAATACACTTATTATACAAACAGCTGAAAGTTTAAAGGCTTATTCTTCATAATTTTAGTTATGTACAGTTTCAATGTTTTCTTATTACCTTTGTTAGCATTTACATTGTGGTAACACAGCTGTACGAAAATGCCATATTCCTACAGGATGTGCCTGGGTAGAATGAAGCATTTCAGCAGTTATCTGTTCAAATACTCATCACAAAAGCTCAGATTAGATCTTCCCAAGCTTCTCTTCTTACCCAGAGTAGCTCTGTACTCCACACCAACAAAATTGCACCTTCAAAAGAAGGCTGGGGGAAAGCAGACAACGTACATGCTTACCATAAAAATTAGCTTTCCAAAAGGGAAGTCATGAAAATTTATTTTCACTTTAAATTTTGTTTTTACAGGTTTTAGAGGAGGCTGTCATTTCCACTTATGGATGGGGAGGTTGAAACATCACCTTATCTCTTGGGCAAAGGTGATAGGTGCATAAAGGAGCTGCGCAAGTGGCGATGGGTGCAGGGTGACCCTCCAGGACAGGCAGCAAAGCCACCAGGCTTTGTTCCAGGTTAAGTTATGGCTGGGCATCACAGCCCAGAGCAGCATAGGATCTCGTCTGCTCTGGACTCACAGCAGTGCAATGCACTGCTTACACAAACAACAGCTACAGCTACATATCCCCTCATGAGGGCACTACAGTGGAAAGCATATGCACAAGAAAAATAAAAGAAGTGCAACAGAAATAACATGCAGCACAACTGACAGAATGCTATCATGACATTTCAAAAGATATATCATTACTGTATTCAAGTTTCCCAGTGAAATTCATTTACAACGGTGACCGAAGATGAAGTAACAAAACACATTCATATATTTTTGCATGAAATTTTGCTCACATTCTAGATCTGGATGTTGGCAAATTACTTGCACTGAACACCACTGCTCTCCACTACCAGTATATTCTACATACATTTGCATACATTACATTTATAGAACATCAGGACAAAATTATTGTCTGCCATACTTCGACATGAAATCACTTCAGGAAAGAAAAAAATGAAATACTCTTCATTTCAGAAAAACAGGTTTTAAAAAGGATAGAACATGAAAGTTTCCATCTGCAATTGATGCAAACTGGAATACTTTGTGATGTAGACAGATAGTAGATAGACTACTCTTACCTTATCCTTTTACATAAAGATTTTTTGTACAGCTCCAAAATGAAAATTATTAGTTTTACACATCTCACAATCCAAGAGTTTCTCTTACACTGATATCTCCCATATTGACATAGAACAAACAACCAGAAGATGATGAGGTATTAAAAACAAGAAAGGGTTCATCAGTGCCACTTTCTGAGTTGGGAGTGGGAGGATTAAAGAAAACACATCAAAGGTCCTGCAGAGCAATCTGGACAGGCTGGATCGCTGGGCTGAGGCCAATGGGATGAAGATCAACAAGACCAAATGCCAGGTCCTGTACTTTGGTCACAACAACCCTGGACAACACTGCAGGCTTGGGGCAGAGCAGCTGGAAGACTGTGCAGAGAAAAAGAACCCGAGGGTGTTGATCAGCACTCAGATGAGCACAAGCCAGCAGTGTGCCTAGGGAGCCAAGAAGACCGACAGCATCCTGGCTTGTATCAGAAACAGTGCAGCCAGCAGGAGCAGGGAGGTGATTGCCTCCCTGCACACAGCTCTGGTGGGGCTGCACCTTGAGTGCTGTGTGCTCAGTTTTGGGCCCTTCATAACAAGAAAAACATCAAGGTCCTGGAACATGTCTGGAGAAGGGCAAAATTGCTGGCGAGGATGTCAGGGCACAAATCTGATGGGGAGAGGCTGAGGGAACTGGAATTGTTCAGTTTGAACAACAGGAGACCCAGGGGAGACCTTCTTGTCCTCAACAAAAACCTGAAAGGAGGTTATGGAAAGATAGGGCTCAGTCTCTTCTCCCTAGCTACAGGGCAAGAGGAATGGCCTCAAATTGCACCACAGGAGGATCAGGTTGGATATTATGAAAAACTTCTCCTCTGAAAGAGTGGTCAGGTACTGGAATAGGCTGCCCAGGGAGGTACTTCAGTCACCATTTCTGGAGATGTTCATGAAATGTGTGGATGTGATATTAAGGAGCTAAGGTTTAGTTGGCTACACTGGTGGTAGGTGGACAGCTAGACTGGATTGCCTTAGAGGTCTTTTCCAACCTTAACGATTCTACAGTTCTACAAATGAGACTTAATGAGGAAACAGCTCCCAGACTAATCACGTTTCATATTGACATCAACTCCTGAGAGACTGAGATTACTTAATGTCTGACTACTCCACCCTTTTTTAAGCATTCTGACTCATGACAGATTTGGTAAATGTTTTGTATGAAAAACATTTACAAAGTAAAACTTCTAAACATGTATTAGCAATCTGCTCTGCTTTCACTGCTGACACTGAAGAGCAGAACTGGTACTGGCTCTACCTGCAGCATACCAACAGTTACCTCCCAGCATCACCTTCTTTTGAGAAGTGGTTCAGGTAACTCCATTGAATTTTAACATTCAAAGAAACTCCAATTCATCCAGTCTTTACATTAACATATTTCAGCATCATATTTAGCCTTGTTCAGAAAGTGATATCAAACCATGTGATCTGCATCTTTAACTTCACTGCTAATTACCTAAGTAAGATACAAATTACAAATGTCTTAGAATACCAGTTGACCAAAACAAACACCTATTTTTGGAGGAGATATTAAGCTATATCCTCCTTCCTAACAGAACCCATGTTTTCTATGTTTTACATAATATACAAAAAAGGAAACACTGAAGTTGTTTTACTGCTCTTTTGGAGAGGGACATTTGCTGGACAACATCTGTTACTCCATTAAATAAGTTACACTCCCTTATTTTAACCATGTACGTGAGAC
Source organism: Odontophorus gujanensis (assembly GCA_013399175.1). Classification (NCBI taxonomy): domain Eukaryota; kingdom Metazoa; phylum Chordata; class Aves; order Galliformes; family Odontophoridae; genus Odontophorus; species Odontophorus gujanensis. Next base: position 49,275 of record VXAB01013294.1, read on the forward strand.
ACTCCATATATTTTCAAACGCTGATTTCCTGTTTTAATTTTTCTCCCCTTCTCATGATTGTCCAGGCATTAAGACCAATAAATCTCAGTAAAAGGGAAAAAAAAACCAACAATATTTCTCGCATCTGACATTTTGTTAGTGCAATCATACTTTTCTTTTGGTTGATCAACTTGCAGTGAGAAGTCACCTTCTCATTTAGATACAAGTGTATCATAGCACTGTAGTGATGCTTTTCTTCCTACTTTACAAAGCCAGTTATTCCGTAAAGAAACATGGAAAGCTATTTTTCTTCAATCTATCGCTAAGATAGGGCATATCCAATCGGTGACAATGGTTGTTTGTTTTTTGTTCATTTTGTTTTTATTTTAAATATGGTTGCATCCTCGATGAAACCTACTCAACTACCTTTGAAAAATAAAAACACATTTTTATTTCCCTTAACCTATCCAAGGAAAAATTCCATGTTCAGAATATAGAACAGTCAACTTGAAATCCTTTGGTCAATGGCTTCATTTAACAACATTGCATTAAATAGATAAGGGCACACAAATATTACCTTCTCCCACCAACTCAGCAATGTTTGCATGAGCAAATTTCTAATTGGGCCTGTAGGCTTGGTCATTTCTCCAAGGACTGATTCCATCAGCTTCCTCTGAATTCTGGTACATGCACTCATGCATCACTGGGACTCCCAAGACTTGCTCCAGGAGAGGTTTCCCCCAAAGGCAGTGGTTTTGTTCTCCAACACTTCCCCCTACCTATTAATGTCACTGAAGTTCAGCATCACACAGATGCTAAAACTTGAAATGACTGTTTTCTCATAAGGTAATGGACTTAAGTAATATTTAGGTGGAAAGAGATTCTTTCCTCCATAAATGTGATGGGAATAATCTTCAAGTACTTTCATTTAGTACCAGTTATGATGTAAAGTTATTTCAGACTGCAGCTTCACTCTAGCATAGTATAAAAATTACATTAAAGCTGACTCTGAAATACTTGCATGCTGTAATACCACTCCAGGACTGAACAGTATGAAATCAAACCCACTGCAGAAGAAACTGCTAGCTGATTTTTCACACAGGTAGTAGGCCATGGGAAAAGGCTGTTATCTGACAGCTGGAGTTGTATGCAACAGTTGCAACAGACAAAAAAGAGACACACTGCATGCACTCAGCTTCACCCCCCCTTGTGAGAAACTCAGACAGACTGACCACATTTTGTAGAGCTTTGCTCTGGTAAGTAGGTCCCTTTTCCAGTAAAAATTAGTCCTTTTACATAAAGCATGGATGCAATGATGCTTAACACCACAAACATTTATTAAATAAACAGTTACTAAATTGGATAATGAAATATCTAATAGGAAAATACATCTCCAGGCACATGGTTACCAGTTTAACTCTTTCATGTGTTCGGTAACATCGCCCTGTATACCTGAAATGGTAGCATTGTGCAGGACATGCAGGAGTGAAGAAATGCCACCAGGGAAGAAACTCCACTGAAATAGATTTCAAGGGCCCTGAACTACAAAAGCTCTCCTGGAGAGGATGGGAGCTGCTGGCTGCCTCCTGCAGTCCTGCAAAGCTGCAGGAACATTTACCCAGCTTACTGACAGGGCAGGTGGGTAGTTCAAACACCCCAAACTGAGATACTGCCATGTTTCTTTTGCCAAAATCTACTTAAAAGATGGTTTGGAATTTGACAGATGACCTTAGTAAACATGCTGCCACTATTTTTCCAGCATTCTAAGAAAAGGCCCAAACGGTGGAAGCTTTGCATTTCACTTCTTATCTATTTTTTAATGCACTTTGTAAGTAATTGACTCCTTGCTGTCAAGTGGTGCCTGCAGAAGAGTTAGATTTGTAAGAACAGCAGCAAGGCAGCTCGAGCCTGTGACAGGCATCACACGCTGACAGAGGCAGTGAGACATGAGTCTCTTATGAACACAAGAATTATGTTCCAGCAGAGAACTTAAATTTCTATGTATTCTATCAAATTCTCAAACGGAGTAATGCATAAATGAAACAGCCGCCCACACAAAAATTAAAGCAGCATTTGCCAGCACATTTTACTTCAACTATAAAGGAATGCCAGGTAGCAAAAAGATCTGCACATCTATTTCACAGGAAAATAAGTTCGGCTAGGAAGAGGCTTACTGATTTCTGAGGACACTGCTCATGGAGTGCAAGCACCAGGCTTTGCAGCTTAGGAAGCTACAAGCTACCTAGAAGCCAATGGTGTCAGACAAGTGATCCTATGGTTCCTTGGGGAGTATAGGAATACAACAACAAAAATCCACTAACCAGGAGCACCAGACTTTGACAGAGACAGCACAACTTCTTCTCACCGGTGATGCTGATGGATGTTTTCTGTACCTAACCTGACAGTGACAAAAGAGGCTGGAACGTGGAGGAGCCTTTCCAGTTCCTTGTCATGCATCTGGGAGGGCTGGTGCTAACTGACAAGCCCAACATTAGGGATGACTGATACCCTAAAACAAATGCAGAGGTGGAGTGTCTTCAAAAAGCACCACTGCTGACAAGCCTTTTCAACATTTCTTGCAGTGACTGACCTTGCTGCATGCAACTGAGGCCTAGCCATCTCATCCCACATAACACTTGCATCCCAACCTGAACCTACAGCTGTGTTGCACTGCCTGATGTACCCAACAAACTGCCTTGGTCTAGGGTGTTGCTCACTAAACAGGAAAGAAAAACAACTAGCCTAGAATAAATGAAAAGATGTAAAATCAGAGAAACCAGAAGTAGAAGCAAGAAAGCAACAAAATAGTAGGGACTCATTATCTTTCTTATGCCCCCATTTCCATTACTGCACTCTTATCTTCAGCATCTCTTCTCCATTTATTTTCCCAACGATGCTGGTCTTTGTGTTCTCAGGAGAAAATACACAAGAAATGAGGAGAAGCAATTTCATACCTTTTACGTTCCTCTCAGCTGATGCCCCACATTGAGAAGGTAGCTACAAAACTCTAATCCTACCCTGATACAGAAAGCATCTCCTACAGCTGCTTGCCATTAGCAGCTCAGCTTTTACACAGATTTCAGTTGTGTTATCTGAAGGATCAAAGCCACATTGTAGGCTTCAGTATGTTGAAAGGTAAACTTTTTCTCTGAAAACTTCGAGACAAATCTAATAAGCTAATCTAGCAGGCATATTAGATGACGTTATTTATCTGTTCTAAACTATTGGGTATATATATATATTAAATAATTAGTTGGAAAGGTGTTCAAGAAAAGATATGCTTTTTATATATCAAGGATAGTTTAGAGATAGTTTGAAAAAAGAATACATGCTAAAAATATGAAAATGCACTGCCACAACACTTTGGTGTTATACTTGGTTATGAGGAAAATATGCTTGCTGATTTTTAAAACATACTTCTGCTGTCATATTTGTAATAAACAACTGAAATGATAAAAGGCAGCAAAGAGGAGAGGAAGAAAAATACCAACTTTGTCTCTCTGTTTCCCTCTCTAATCCCTTAATACTTCTGCTCTAAACTCACCAGGATCTTTCCTATTCTATCTAGAGGTAGGGCTGATTAATTGCACAGTCAGCACAACATGGCAAAGTCACTTGGATGTCCTGGGAAAAGAGCCATCACAAGGATATGCATTCTGGGCAAGATTAGCATCTGAAGCAAGTAAAATCCAGATCTGTATTTGCTAGGGATTGAGTTTACCAAGGAGTGCAGTAAATCTGATATTCAGTTATGGAAACAAGAACTTAAAAATTTTAGTACAGATGAAGATCATGACGTAAAACATAGCATCCTGCAATCTATCACAGTTAGCGAGATTTTAATAGGTCATTAGAAAAGCTTATGGAACCTATGAGTTTCTGGGCACTACTTCGGGATCAGTAATAAAAAAAATTCATTTTCTAGTTACCTCCTAGAGCAATCTAGCATACCCTATATGATGAAGAATTATAGTCTACTTGAGAAAAGATACTTAACTCCTTACAATGCAGCAATAAAAGATACCTGATCGGAAATGAAATTTGAAAGCTTTGAGTTTGATGGTCTTTGAGAATGTCCCTGTGTAAAGAATTATATTAGATTCTCTTTTTCTTTTCAAAGCAATTGTTTTCCTACAGACTTTCTAATACAACCATACTAGGGACACACAGAACAATTCCAGTATTTCTTTTCTGTTATCACAGAGCCACAGAACTGTAGGGGTTGGAAAGGATCTCTGGAGCTCATCTCGTTCCTTGCTGATGCATGCAGTTATTCCTCCCCAGGTGTAGGACTATACACTTGCTCTTGCTGAACCTCATCAGGTTCCTCTCCACCCAGCTCTCAACCTGTCCAGGTCTTGCTGAATGGCAACACAGCCTTCTGCTATGCATCCCAGTTCTGTACCATCAGCAAACTTGCTGAAGGTGCAATATATTCTTCCATACAGGTCATTGATGAACATATTGAACAAAATCAGACCCAGTACAGACCCCTGGGGCACACCACAATCTACACGCCTTCAATTAGACTGTCAAATTTTAACCATTTATTACTGTGCAGAGCCCTCAATAAAAATATTTTATAAATCAAATGCCTAGTAATACCTGCACTTAAGAATTTAGGTACGTGTAGAAAGACATCAGGATGAACGAGTGCTCATTAAATCTTTTTGGAGTCAACACTATGCTCAATGGATCCACACATCCTTCTCGGAGAGGAGCTATCCTTCCTGTTCTGCTGCTTAAATCACTCTTCATATTCACTAGTCTCTGAAGAATTTTAATTAATGTTAATAATTTTAATAACCCCTTAGGGTATCCATAAAGCAAATAATAATAATAATTAACTAACGAGCAGTCAGCACAACTACTTCTGAGGCTGTATGAACTCTTCTTTCATGCAAGACCATCCAGTTCAATACAAGGATAAAGGATATGAGAAGCACTAGAGAGATTTGAGGACTAGGACTCACCTCTCAACCTCCTCCCATCTTCTTTTTTTTTTTTGAAGAAATATAGTAAAAGGAACTGTGCAGCTAAATGGTGACCTTTAGAAGTACTGTAGGTTCCCACAGGAGTAAATGCATTGTATCTGATTGGATTTTTTTGTAAAATTAATTAGTCTGGCACACTGTTATCTTTCTTGTAGATGAGAACAATAAGATAGCTTGTTTCCTTCAAAATGAATTCTGTAATTAATGCAATCTGTAGATAAATAACTGCACTGCTTTATCATAGCAATATACTTTTTTCAAGATACATTGTTGTAACAAAACAACGCATATCAGCACGCTCTCTGAAAGCGTAGCGTAGCTCAGCTAGCAGATGTAAGACCTTCATGGATTTAAACCATCAAATCAGATGCATAATAAAGGTCTGCTGTTCAATAGAATGACAGAGATCATCAACAGAAAACCTTGGTTGGCATCAGCAAGCCACACCTATGCAGGATTACTCCCATGCACATACAGCTTCCACTCAAACACAAGTAAGCAACAGAAGAATCTGCCAGTACAGAAAGTGCAACTCTTAAGCACAATATGAGTGCACATATGTAAAACACGCATACAGATGTATACACAGCACAGATCATACAACAGGGTGAGAGATAGCAGAGCCTAAGCCCTGTGGTTCTGCAGATTGGTGACTTTCACAGTAGAACTACAGTGGCATTATTGTATTTCTCTGATAACTGCAAATGAGTAAGATTAATTTTACAGCAGCAGATTTTCCCCATGACTTCAACAGAATTAGATTAATTTAATGTTTCAGATGTGCTTAATCTAAATTTCTGTCTTCTAAACTGTAGGCAAATGGTTTCTAATCACTATTTCTGTACCATCTGATGTTAAAGGTTGATCAATTTTGTTTCCCACAAATATGATTAAACCCTTACTTAGGCAAGAAAACACTGTTAGAAAGCAAATCAATTTCTTTTAAAACTCTCTCATGTACTACCACTTAATAGCTTCTTCAATCAAAACAGTGAAAACATACTGGTCCTGGGCTTACTTCCTAGAGATAAGCTGAGCTGTGTGTGATGTTTCTGCCTTCTAATTATGGCTGTCCTAAGCTAACAACATATAGGACAGAAATCTGAATCTCCTTCTACGTGAAATTCTTTTCTCGAAGAAAGAAATGAAAAAAAGTCTGCTGAACCATAAACTGCCACACAGTGTGCTTTTATATTATTTAATGAAGGATGGAAAGCATTTGTATCTCAGAAGAATGTAATTCCAATTAATAGCACAAATAAAACTCTCTCCACACTTATCAAAAGCTCATAAAACATCTGGCTTTAAGAACAATCTGGTTAAATAGTCGTATGCAAAACAGATATAAAATTCCTTACTGCATTTAATCATCTTCTATCTTTAACATTATACTACACATACACATTAATTAAAGATATTAGATATGTAAATTGTTTCACAGTGCCCTGAAAGGTTGGCACACCAAGGGCTGGAAGAACATAAAAAAAAAATTAAACCTTTAAGATCTTATCGCAGTGAGGTCTACTAGCAGAGTGATAGCCTAACACTGTCAGTCATCTATCTTCTGCAGTGCATGTGAATTTATCTCCCCATCAGTTCTTCATGCATACAACTCAGTCTGTTGGTGAAAAAGACATCTGCAAGCAGGGCATGGGAAATTAAAGGACTTATTGAAATGCTCAAGATTATCCCATTTGCTCCATCAAACCAAGTCTCCATCAGAGAAGATGAGAGTAGGGTTTTTCTCCAGACTCCTCCATACAGGCCAACACAACTTTTCCTCCTTCTCTCCAAAAAGGAGAAAGACAAAGAGTCAGTGCTGCCCTGGGCAATGACAGTCACACATAGCCCTTGTGCTAAGGCTAAAAATAAATAAATAGTACAAACCTTGAAATTACAAACTACCCTGTCCCACTTAGTAAAAATTCTCCCTCTCTGTGAAGTATTAATAATAGATTTTCTTCCACTTCAACACCACACCTATACGATAGAACGTTAATCCCTTAAAAAAAAAAAAGGTGAACTCTCCTTCTAGCTAGGAGATAATTCCAGTATCATGCCAGCAAATGTCTGTTTTTGATAGCTGACTGGTCATAAGCCATCAAAGGATTGAATAAATGATAAATCATTCGTGTGGACTACCAATTCTGCAAGGAAAACCAAGGAAATACAAAGAAAGAGGATAAAATATCAGAGTTTAAACACGGAAAACATTGGCCTAGAAGGAATTGCAGACTGACATAAGAGATCAGTAGGCATAATTAACAGATGTGTAAGAAATGGACCAGATTTCAGAGGCAATCCTCCTTCTGTAAAGGTTTATGGGCAACAATAAAGCTTAAGCCGTCACATTTAGCAGGTTACAGATGGAATTTAGGACTGGCAGGTTCATAATGAAGAACTCCTCAGGGTATCAAACTCCCATTAATGTGTCTCCTCCTTTACCTGGTTCAGTCAACATGCATTTGTGCTTTCCCACCACCTGACAAAATACATCTGCTGTTAGTTTAAAAAGCAGCTTTTCCTGGAAACAGATTAAATATTTATTCCATTCTGTTACTGATACAAACACTTCAACAGAATTTTCTAGATATAGATCAGCAGTTTCATTGCAAAACTTAATCATGTACTGTTCCCTGTAAACTGCTTAGATGTATGCTTTAGAAGCTGCTCACGGAAGGTAATAAAACTAACATAAAGTCACATGAAACTTAGAGTCAATGTTCCAGTCATTCTAATACTGAAAAACAACTGAGTTGGAAAGTTGAGCAGCCTTAGTGAACAGTACATGTGCCCCTCCAGCAACTAATTAGCTGATAATACCCTGGGTGCCTGTAATGTACAATTCAAATGCCTCACTTACCAGTGTATTTAGTATTCTGCAAATAAGTCCTCGTACCAATTAAATCCCCTGTTATTATGAAATGCTTCCATACTGTTGTAATAACACAGGATAATACAGTCAATACTACTAATCATGAGGTTATTCTTTGAATAATTGCAGGATTTATGTGTAATCATTGCTAAGGGTATGCTACCATTCTGCATAGAGCACACAAAATCGAATAACACCTTTGAAACAAATCTGATTAATGCTAGAGTATCCTTACATAAGGCAAGTACAAAAAAATATTCCCATGCCACTAAGTAGCCATGTTTCACAGTACAGTAATTCACCGTAACAATTCCGCCGTAATTTACCAGCACAGTAATTTACAAGTGCATTCAGACTGCACTCGACTTCTATTCTCAATATATGAAATATTGCCAAGTATCAAGTTTGTTCTGAGAGAAGATTACTACTTCTATTTCCCAATAGGAAAATCAGGCTAGTATATCTGCTCATCAGAAGGAGCAGTTTCCTCACTCAAACTCAGGAATGAGCCCAGACTCCTCATTCAGGAGATTGAGGACCTGCAGTATTCCACAGAAACGTTTACCATTTCTACTTTATACTTAGGCCTAAATCTACATTTTTTCAATTGATGTCTTTTCCTGTAGAAATACTTCATTTATCAAAATTAGCAAATACATTCCTTACAAAGTAATCCATGAACTCATCTTAGTATTTACAAAGTTACATGTCTACCAGGATTTGGAAAAGCAAAGCAAAACCAAAAAACTACAGGCTGAGAGTTAAGGACCTCTTCACATCAGAAGTGATGCGACATTATGCTTCAGAACTCACAGGAACAAGTAACAAAATATCGTAAGCTGACAGCTGCGTCTCAGGAACAGCGTCGGCTTCTCTTGACCATTACTGCACTACACAAACCTGTGCTCCCTGAATGCATGGTATATCACTTAGCACTGAATCTGTACGCAATCCACAATTACTAACACTTTAAATTACTCATCACCTTAAATTACGTACATAGCACGAGGCTTCTGGAAAAAAAAAAATCCAAACAAAGTTACAAATCAAATAAATTTCATACTGTCACATCACATTCTGAATATAGCATGTATAAAACATGATAAATATATACAGAGAGAGTAAGGGAAAATTCTCAACCACCTGCTATAGATAAACAAATCTGTATTTGTCTATAGGCGACCTTGGTTACTCAGGAAAACCACTGTACTAGCAAATTCCTCCAAAAGCAGATTAAATATTCCACAAAGAGATTAATAGCAAGTAAGCTGTTGCTTCTGGTCTCATGCCCAGTGAATGCATTTCTTAAAGTACAAAACTAGGACCATGCCAACCATCAGTACACAACACTGGACTCCAACTCCTCCTTGTTTCAGAAGCAAGTTACCCATGCATCAAAAAACAAGCCAAAAAATGGCATTTACTGATTTTATTATAACTGTCAGATGGACAAAGCTCAACCAACAGGCAATTGTATCTTGGGGTCAAGCCAGGTAATTTCACAATAACAATATTATTCATCAGCATGCTACATGTTTGTTTTGTTTTTCAATAGAAAAGACAATTAAAATGGTTAGAAAAGAACGTGTGAAACGCTCATCAAGATGATATTGCTATTCACAACAATTCTCTAGATGAACCAGGAAAAAAAATACCAAATTCTTGTTTTAATGAACCCAAATCACACTGATCACTAAATCCATTTTACACAAACTTACCTGATGTCATCAGGGCAGCAGGTTACTTCTAAATACAGAGGAAAAGAACTCCTAGAAATACCAGGCTCCCAACTTACATACGAAGTACCAAATTATGTCTACCCACACATAAACTGTGAATATGAGGGTAGACATAATTCGACACAGGAAATAGGTTTATTTCCCCAGAATGCCAAAAACTTGGTCTTCTGCATGCTGAAAGTTTGTTTTCTGATTTTGGTCAGAAGCCCTCCTAGGATTTTCTCACCTACGTGCATCCCACGCTCATAGAGGTGATCTGTGGCAATCTACCAGTTCACCAACTCCTTCTTCAAACACCACAGCATATCGAAGGATTTTGGTTTTCCAAACCCATAAAATGAGTAAAGAGTGATTTATATAAATTGTACAAATACTTCACATCTATGAAAATAAATTGTTATCAAATATTTGCTTTGCTAAAACATTCAGTACAAAACCATTTCATTACTGTCAAGTTTGCATGGAACCATGTATGGTTTTCTTTTCTTCTTCCTTTCATTTTATTAAATAGATTCCTCAATATGTGAAAGAAACAACAGCAACTTATTAAGCTAAACACAAAAGAAGGCAGAGGCACTACACTGGTACAGAGAGATTAGTAATTTATGACAGACGATCTAAACTTTTATAAGTAAAGTAAGTACAGAAAATTTATCATCTGAACTTGATGTTTTGCTCATCTACTTGTTTGTACATAAGCAAAGTGCACTGTCAGCAGTGCCACATCCACAGGCAGGTGAATATGGAGCAGCTCTACCTCTGCCACCACAAAAACAGTTTCAGTGTTTGGAAGCAATCGCTTCCTGTGAAGAAATTCCCCAGTGCCCATTTCTACTACATACCTAAAACCAGCTAACAACTGGCTTCATCACCTGTGCCTCCAACTGTCCACACCTTTACTTTCTCATCCCAAAGTTCAACGACAAACAACCTTTCTTTGCCTTCAAAGGTGTCACTTTGGCAAGCACCCACAGACACAACCACAGCCGTGGCAGGAAGCTATTACACAAGCTATTACACAGCTGGTCATTTGAACCCTCATACAGAAAGCATGAAACAAATAAGACAGTAGCTCATATTAACTTAACCCTAAATTAGGTTCATTTGACTGGCATTAAAATTATACTTTTTTGCAGCATCTGAGTCACATTCTACCACACAATTTGAGTTTGCATTACAGTATCAGCCAGAAACAGGGAAGTAATATGTCAAATACATCTTGAAGAAATTTAACATTCATTTAAGTGCACAGGTATTTTGAATGTCACATACATATTTATCAGGCACCCCTCTGCACTTCTCTTCTAATATCCGCATCAAGTCAGGCTCTCATTTATACAGATAAATTACACAAGCATAAATAAGAGCTTGAGAACACAAAGGTCTCCTTTGCATTTGGACTGGTTTTGCTTAATCAATGGAGTTGATAATAATTTAGCCACAAAATCTGTATCCCTAAATGACACACTGCCATTTGTTTTGATTAGAGAGTTTGTTTTATCATTTTCAACTCTCCCTTTAACAGGCAAACACAAAGAAGCCACATATCTCCGTGGTAACAAATTGAGCCCAACTGATTCTCCCAAAAAATTCTGCCCAGCTGGGACTGGGCATCTCCTCCAGCACTGCCAACAGCTGGAGCCACCAAGTACCTCCTGGGCACAGGTAACTGTCCTCATTTCTGGGCAGGAGAGAAGTAAAAGATCCTGGATGAGGTTATCAAACCTTTTCCTGCAGTCAAGCCTGTAAATCCACACTGACCGATTTCCTTCTTTGTTCCCATTTCCTGAACTCCAGTTGGTTTTGACTCAACCACTTCCAGTCACACACGAAGGACAACTCTCTCTGTTTGCTTTTTTTTTTTCCTGGTATAGCTGATATTAGTTGTTTCTGCTCCTGTGTAGTGAGTGATAGCTGATGAATATCTCTCTAACTGCAGTTTGTGAAACTGCATCATGGAAGGAACCTATTATTGATGGTACAATACATTATAATGGAATTTTATAGAGATTTTATGGATTTCTTCCCCCTTTCACCTACCAGGCATTATTTCAGAAAGAGATTTCAGCAAGAGTCAACCTGGCTTTTGTTTTAATCTCCCAACTATGACAATATAATTAAGCTGTGAATGATATATCAAAGTGCCATACGCGAAGACGAATTGACAGGAGTAATTTTTACTACTCAAAAGCCTTCCGTTTCATATATCATAATATCCTGTAAAGCAAGTCTGCTGACATCTACTTGACTGCAAAAGCAATAGCTTGGTGTAAACCTCAATTCATTCTCCAAACAGGTGTATGTGCTCCCTGCTCTTACTGCACCCTGCACATTGCTACAGCAGACACCTGCATTATTATTTTGGTTCTTTATTGACTGCTTACCACAAACCTAAGGGCAGATCATGTTACATTCTTGCATGACAGCATTTCACGAGTGCTCTGCTTCTCCATATTCCTGACAGATAAAAAAAATTTAGTTATTATTATTTTTGGTATTTAAGAAAACATCTGCCACACTGTACTCCCACCAAAAAAATGGAGGGCTCGTATTCAAGCTCTTATGTTTCACATTTTACATCTGCTTTTCAATCTTCTCAGGCTTGGAGTTGATCTTAGCTCTATACCTACACAAATGAGAACCTCATTCACAGCTGAGATCCCAAGGCACTACCTGCAATGTAATTATTATCATCACCATCGCTATCAGCTCGATCAACCCAAGTATGTGCTTCTAATGAGAATACGTCTTCAGGCAGCTAAAGTTCAGACTTGTTTTCTGTTTTGTTTTTAAATAAGTAATCTTTGCAGCAAATAAATTGAAAACTTATCAAACTAAGATTAGCATTTAGAGAGCAGCTACAAAAAATCTGAGTACAGCAAAATATTATCAATAAGAGCAGATTAACCTAGCTCATTTAAAGACCTTGTTGGGTTGGAAGACATGGGCTGACCGAGAAGCAATTTGTTTACATCTTTGGGTTCTTCTACAGGAAAACAGAATAAAAATAAAAAATACACCAACTATACAGATATAATTAAATAACCTTCTACATACAGATAATACCTAGAAGGAATGTTTAGTATTTCAGTGGATGTTTCGGCACAAGAAAAAAAATCAGGATATGTTTTTTCCGCACATTCCTGTGTGATTCTCTATAATAAATCTTTATGCCTTCCTTAAAGAGGACATCCGGGCCATCAGATGCAGGAACACTTCCAACTTGAGGAGAAAAAAAAAAAAAAAGAAAACCCACAACAAAAACCTTAATTTGCTTTTGTCTGATAAAACGCTGTGCCACAAAAGTCTCAATTGTGAATAATTACCACTCAATCATATGAATCATTCTTGTGAATATGGCTGGGTTTAAAATGATACTCATTTTCAGCTGTGTGTTTCCAACTATTTGTATTAGAAAGCCACCACTTCTAGGGCAAGCACATAAAGAAAAGTGAAGGTGAAAACTTTTCCATTATCTTAGAAGACAGCCTATTACCTATATCACTTTCTCAAATATCCATCCATCCACACCTAATGTGTCCTATGATTTAGTCAGAACACATTCATAAAAATGATTCATAGTTGTTATGCAGCCACTTGATGTTAATAGCAAAGCTGATGTCTTAAATCAAAGCTGTTTCCCTATCATAGCCAAGGGGCAAAGCGACACTTTCAAAAACAGAGGAAGGAATATATTGGGGCAACTTTATGAAAACAACATTTAGAAGAAAAACGTGAAGCAAAACACCAGGGTCAAAAATACCATAAGCAAATCACTAGATGTCATTAAAGTCTCTATAATAATTTGCATACCTAAATCATAGTTCTATTTTGATGCATTGGTCCTCTACCTGTATTACTAGAATTGTAAAAAATTTACTATACCCAAGTTTAAAACTTTTATGCTGAATTTTAATTTTGCCTGCGTCTGCCCTCAACGCTCAACGGAGATACACAATAATTTGTATAATCACAGCAATAATAAGGAAGGTTTTCTCATTGCATTAAGTATGTAAACTGCAAATGAAAAGGGCAGCTTTTAGCATAAAAAATAAAAAGCCTTACACTTACCAACCAAATACATTTGCTTAGTTTTACTTATATTAAGGGCTAGATGGTACAGTATGTTAAGACTACTAGTCCTAAGAGAGCAGCAAGCACCAAACAACCCATTGTGCTCACAAAAAGTACTTAAGCCTCAGGTGCAGCTTGTTCACTACATTTGTTGGATCACAAAGTTTAGAGGATGTTACAGAAGTACATTCTCTCTATTTAAATCTACTCTGATGCAATTTGATTCAGAAATAGTCACTTGCAAACTTTGGAGGTTTAAAGCATAATGCTATTTTAGAGCCAGGAAAGAAGAAACACACAAGTAAATCTGGAACAATACAAAAGAAATAAACACAAGATAGTCAGTGAGCCTTGTAAGTCTCCCAGAATTCATAACTTACGAGATCCTGTAGCTCGAAGCTTTCACAGTTGACAAACAGGTGCAACTTTAACCACGACCAACAACCACTGACACTTTGCTCACTTTCAGCAGTTCTCAGTTTGTCTTACTAATTGCCATTAAGAAGAGCTAAATTAATCCAACAGGATTTCTGAGGAAGCAGTGACCGAGCTTTGACTCTGCAAAGTAGTCCTCTGATTTCTGCCTCCATTGTTCTGGCCAGTAATTGTAACAAGAAAAATACTAAACCCAAGTTCCCATTACTAACCAGACGGTATTTTTAACAACTCACAAAACATCTGCCAAACTGGAAAAAAAAATGCAGAGATGAGAACAGAATGTGCACACACCCTAGCAAAGCGAAATAATTACACAGATAAGTAGGTCAAGTACAGGTATTTATTTCTTTTAAGGTGATCCAAAAAAGGTATGAAGAAGTTGCATGTGAAGGCATGCTCTGGTAGGGTAGAACCCAGGGCTGCAAACAGGCCTGCCTTACTCACAAAGGGAGGCACAGCCAGAACCACCTCCCCTAAGGGCCACCAATGGAAAGGCAGACTCATTTCCAAAGCTGCTGGAGTGCGACTGACAGGCACATGTCACACAACATGCTCTTAATGATATTTTGTCAGCTGACTTAAAAGCCTTGGATTGGATAGGAAATTATTGTCTCTATTACGGCTGCCTAGTATTTTGCATTAGAAAAAATGGCTATTCAAATGCCATGAATGCAGCAGTCACTGACTTCCCTGCACCCTTTTTCTCAAATGAGCTCTGAAGCTTTCTACTAGTGTGTAGGTTTGCAGTGTGATTCTCAATACAGAGCTAAGCATGTGTAGCCAAAACAAAAAGGTGAAAAGAAGCCAGAAACCACTCCGTTGAAAAAAAAAGTCTTCAATTTCCTTGAGGGAGAAAGGGCATTTTTAAAGAGAAAAAAAAAAAAACCCTTGGAGACATAAATAGTTGACAGCTTTTTGGGACTCATGCACCAGCTGGAGCAGTGATACTTGAATGGAGCAGGAAAAAAGACAAGAACATGCATGCAGATTTCCCCCAGCTGCTCTACACACCCAGTAATTTCCAATTCATTTTAGTTTTGCTTCTTCGGGCATCAGGTGTATTCTAATCTTGGGAAACATACATGATTTTATCACTAATTAAAAAAAATAAATTGAGGAAACAAAACTAGTATTTGAACCCCCAAACCTCATGCAGGTTATGAGACAGACTGGGTTATTCAGGAAGAATTGAAATACTAGGTTTTTAACAAGGAACTGATTCTTATTTTTCAGAAATCAGATTTTTTTGCCTCAACTTCCCGCACAGCACAAAGAGAAGGTGCTTCAGCACACAAGGCCAATAAAGCCCCTGGAAAGATCTGTTTCACACGTGCATATGCAGACCTGCAGACCTTGTGCCAAAAGCCCAGGGGAAGGTTAGCAGAAATCCAGACATGGGAACATCTCGTTACAACCGAGAGTTAATCTGACATGAGCCCCAGATGGGAACACCCAGACTCCCAAAGCCTCGGGAAAGAAAAAACATGAAACATTTAGAGCGTGGGAAAACCTCCATCCTCTCCACTGCTCCATCACTCACCACCTCCTCTGCAAGGCAAAGCCAGAAGTGGATGCATGTGGCTTTCACATCTTCAACAGACTACACGTTTGCTCCCCTACGTGTGAGCAGCACGGAGACATCGCTGTGTGTTTCTTGCCCAGCCCTCTGCTCACAGCCCTCACAGGTGCTATTGCACCACAGCGGGTGGGAATCTCCACACACGTGAGACGCTGTAATCCCAATTCCCAGCCTCCAGGTGAAGGAAGGGTATGATCTCACTGATGAGAACACCTATGAAGTAAAACTGTATAACCACCAACGACTGATACGCTCTCTTACTTCTCTACCCAAGTATCAATCTATGCCAAATATCAACATACCAAGCCGTGTCAGCGTGTTTAAAGAGTGTGACAAATGATCTCCTCAGCCATGCATCTCGGCTGCACTGTAGCGTTACTAGTGGGAAAAAAAAAGAAAAAACGAGGAAGGAAACAGAGCAAGTAAGCTACTTGGGATAACGTATCGTTGTTAAATTAATGGAATTTGGGGAGGATCAAGGAAGTTCCTGAAGTTTCTGCCTCTTTATAGTGTCACGTTCCTAATTTACCTCATTTATATTAATAAATGCTGGATTTCACAACTATTAGTCTAGTTGAAAACTGCAATAAAGCTCACTAAATCTGTCTCTAATTATTATAATTAATGGTCCAAAACAATCAGCTTCTCAAATTAATAACCTAAAGCAACGAGTATAGAGAAAGGATGTTTTTTTCTTAGTAAACAGAGTCTTCAGTCTTTTCAGTTAATGAAATTTTGAGTAGTCCATTCACTACTATTATATTCTAATTCTATCTGTCCATTTACATAGATTTGCATAGATTATGCTGCTTCTAAGTGTTACTTGGGATTAACTATTGTAAGATTGCACTGTAAATTACACGCATGCTTATAGAACAGTGTAGAAATGGATCTGCAAGAGTTGTGTACAACCTGTGGCCCTACTGTTTTTCAAACTGTTACTTAAGCACATATTATATAGTTTTCTGTATTATTGCTCCTATTATTCACCAATACTCATTTTTTTTAAAGGGCACATTCTCCAATTAATATCCAAGGTTGATAAAGACTCCTAGCATTACAATCACCAAATTAAGAAATACATCTCAGCTGAAACATTTAACAGAAATTAAAATTTCCCATTATTCTGTGATTACTACTCCAATACCTCTTAATTTACAGAAATTGTAAAGAATATTAAATAAAGCCAATCAGACAAACCAAGAGGAGTCTTATCAAATCCAGGAGGGAAATCAGAATATCTTTTGCTTTAACACGCTAGATCTGGGTTTATAGCTTTGCAGTTTAACCCAACAGTGTCTGAAGGGAGATGCTAAGTGCGAGTCAAAGCCAACTCACTAACGTGATAAGAATGAACTATTAGCAAATAAGATCTCCCCTCATCCTCAAACTGTAAGAAAGCATCTCCCATATCCCAGCCAGCTTCCCTTATACGTTTCAAATTACATACCCAGTTTAAACAAGTTTGTGTTCAGTAATCATCTGTGGCCCACATGTGGCCAAACTACTTATACTGCCTGACAGTGATAGGACAAAGGAGAACAGTTTTAACTAAAAGTGGGAACACATAGATTAGATGTTAGGTGGAAATTCTTTATTCAGAGGGTGTTGAGAACCTGGCACTGCTGCCCAGAGAGCTGTGGGACCCCCATCCCTGGTGGTACCCTAGGGCCAAGGTGGACAGACCCTGGGCAGCCAGCCCACGGCAGGGGGTTGGAACTACATTATTTTTAAAGCCCCTTGCAACCTAAGCCATCCTATGAATCTATGTACTAACATGTGACTAACCAAGACAGCTAAGATGAAAAGAGAAAAGTAGATAGCTAAAACAACTGGTTTGGCAGCCACGCAGGAAACGGGAGTGGTTCTACTACCATATTCTCACACATCAGTCTGAGAATGCCCTGCAGAGGATTCCTTCGGAGACAGTACTGGCTGGCGTGTGGGAAACCTAAATCTAACAGTTTTTCGCTATGAGGGGTACATTTGAATACTCTTCAAAGTTATGATGTACAACAGGACAAACCCGCTGGAATCTATTTGGAAAGTAATTAGGACATTGTAAATTACTCATAACTGCATAGCTTTCCTTCTGTTATCATTGCTTGAAACACCAGAGCTTGCAATTAAAATGAAAAATCTCAAAAACCAATTTTGAGGCGAGAAAACTTATAAATGCATCCCAAACACTACCACGGAGTGATCACCTTCCTGTATTGTGAAATACAAAGACGAGAACTAAAAAAAACCCCTCCTAAGAATGGTACTATCTCCAAAAGTAGAAAAAGATAAAATTCTAAAATGCAGAATGACTTGATATTGTGATTTACATGTTCCTGAATTGCAGCTGGGAGGAACAGGGTCCCCTGTTGCTGGAAAGTATCCAATATATGCTAAAACTAAGTTTCATGTAACTGACTCAACTTATTTAATTATCATATTTTCTGAGCAAGTCATTTGATAGAATGCAACCCTAACACTTTTTTTTTTCCTTTTGTCATAAAAGAAGAAAAAGTGCCAATTTTAGCCAAAAGTAATTGGACTCGACTTTCCTTTTTCCAAAAGTATGGTTTTCCTTTCTGTAACAGCAGAATCCACAAGAAAATTCTAATCACTTCTGTGACACTTCTATGAGTCTTTCTTTATTTACTTGTCCTGAACTAGTAAGAAATTCACATCACACTGAAGGAATAAAACTACTTGAATTTCATCTGCTTTCAAGTCTCAACAAGAAATCTCATACAACTCTACCCATTTGGAGTGACCTTGCAAAGTCTCAAGTCCTACTGATATATTTCTCAGCTCAGACTGAACCAGTAAGAATAGCCCCACTCTCAGATACCCTGAAGACTAAAAAAATATAATTTGTTCCTGTGCACGTATAAGATAAACATAATTTGTGAAAGCATTCATGAGTGTAAGATTTCCCAAGGCTTCATATGACACGAGTTCATAAAACATTTGTGCCTGATGGTATATATTTTTACATCACCACCTCTCACCGTTGTTCTGTTACTGTGAATTTCATTAAATGAACAGTATTTAAAGGTACAAGGAGAGCTTTTGCAGAAGGTGAATGGGGAAAGAATTTAAAAGTAATCTCTCCAGCTGTGCCACTAGGACTATCCTATTAACAACACTTGGAGAATGCAAAGATATCAAGGTACCATTTTTGGAATGACATTCTTGGTTACAGCGGCTGACAAAAAAAAGAATAAAGAGACAAGAGCCAAACATCTCAGTTAATAATTAAATTAAATAGTGATAATCTGGAATTTGAATAAAAACAAATAATAAATATCAAGAAACAGTTACAGGAATAGTATTCAGAGTCATTCAGTTACACAAGAATCCCTTTGTTTTCTATCTTTTTGGCCTTATTTGTGAGCAGCGTGCACTGCTGAATACTGAGAATGGACACACTCAGTATTTCTGCAAGCTTCATCACATCACAAATATGGCCTTTGTGCATCCCAAATTTACAGGCATCTACTTTTGTTTGAAAAGAGCCTTACACTGAGCCCTTCTTTCCAGCATCATATTCAGTTTCAGAATTTTAGAACACTTACATGGGTAACACCAAAAAGAGTCAAAACCCAAAAATTTAAGTAGTCTAGCTTTACAATTCTCCATATAGATATGCTACTAGAAAATGACAGAAATATAATAGAAGTCACTTAAATTCAAGATTTCCAGGTTCAAAATCCTCCTGGACATTTACCTGTGGAACCTGGTCTAGGGAGCCTGCTTTGGCAGGGGGGTTGGACTTCATGATCTCTAGAGGTCCCTTCCAACTCCTACAATTCTGTGATTCTGTGATTAACAGGCCTAATAGAGAATATGAAATAGCAAGTTCAGGTAGCCCAGTTGGTGCTCGTAACCTACATTTCACAAGAGGTCATACTTTCCCCTGCATGGTGAGAAATGGGTCTTAGAGACTTTCATTTTAAGAAGTCACTCTCACATGAGACTGTTATCTTGACAAACTAGGTTATAAATGAATGTAATATACTTGCATTTAAAAATAAAAACTCATTTAGAAAATCACATGACAACTAGTAGATTCATACCTACTTGAAAAAAGCTAGCAAATTGAAGACCAAAGTTGCTAGAGCCCTCTCATTTCCAGCCATCTCCACCTCCTCATTCACAAGTCTCTCCAGCCTCTCTGTGCAGCCAGTCCCATGAGCACGTGTTTGTGTTCTGCCTTAAGCTGCAGCTGAAGATTATAGGACATCTCCATGTAGTTCATAATATCATTTCTCACTCAGTTAACGAGGAATAAAAATTGATCAGAAAATAAATCATTCTCACTTCCAGAGACTGCTGATGCCATCAAGTAGAAACCCTGCTGAGTGCTTGCAATCACAGTTTCTAATCATAGGCCTTCAAAACACTGAGTAGGTCACTCAGTGTCCCCTCTCCAATACAAACAGTGCATTACTAAGATTTGCAAAGGAAAAAAAATTATTTTCCCTCAGGAAGCACTAGTTCTTCCAAAACCAAGAAGTTTTACAAAAATGCATTCTAAAAACCTCACCATACAGTTTGGTATTCTGAGGAAAGTGAGTGCTGTCACACTTGAGCATTCAGCTCTCCACAGAGGCTTCCCCCCCTTTGCTTCCTGTCAGCTTGTGGGGGAAAAAAAGGAGGAGAGTGATGAGGAAGGAGAGAGAAACATTTCCTGTGCATCTTTAATTACAAGCATCACTATCCTCAAACAGAGCTTTAATTGGCCTGGTTCTTATTTTAGCCTAGTCAGTTCACTCATATTTAATGATTACAGAAAGACATTACACTGTTGGTCTTGAAATTATTTTTAGACTCCATTTGAAGTTTGGCTTTAGCAAAAACTCATAATTCAATTTGTCATTAACAGAGTAACAAGTATATTTGAGAAAGAAAGGCTCTACATTAACAAAAACAGGGAAAAGCAAAAGTTTATCAAGCTGGTCTAAAGACTAAAAACTCCTACAGAACTGCCAGCAGTGAGAAGATGGCTCAGTTGTTGCTGGTCTGACTGCCTGGGTTTGCTACTGCACATCAGTAGATTGGGAAGGAATTGCAAAGAGCTGACCTGTTTTGTATTGCTGCTGGGCTGCTCCGCTGCAACACTGGATAAATCCACAAGGACAGCATCAAATTGCAAATTGTAAACCAATAAGAGAACTTCTAAGAGAAATAATGAGGTTTTTGAAGCATCGGGGAGGGCCAGTGTGGATCAGCTCCAGAGAAGATTGACTTACAAGCAAAATACAGCAAAGCCAACCTTACAGAAGTAAGGCAGAAATAAGATATTCTCTAATGTTTCTGAATGTTGTAGAAAGCCAAGCAGACTACATATTCACAAAAATGTTTATTTTACTGAAAGCCTTGTAAGCTGTACAACGCTACTATCATGGACACTGGTTGAATTCAACACTATAACACTGAAAATACCTAGAAGAGGCAGCCTCTTGCTTTAAATTGATTCAGTACATCAACAAGAACATTTGTGTTCAGCTTCCTGTTGTCACAGTATCAAAATACACATTACATGTTCTTTATTTGTCTATAAGTTATTGTTAGAAATAAGTTCTACCTTTATGCTCCCGAGGCTTTGTTTTGTTTTTAGTGGTGATGGTTTATTTTGTTGGTTTCTAATTGAATTTGAAAGCAACTTCATGTCTACAGAGGACATCGTGAATCACCCAAACAGAATTCCTAAAACATCTTTAGCTAAGAATTTTAAATCTACTTCTGCACTAAATTTCTCTGCTATCTATGAATTCACAAAAAAACTCCCATTGTAAGAATTACAACTTCGGATGAGGTGTTCATTCTGAAAAAGAATTAAAATGAAAATACAGACAGAAAAAAAAACAAAAAAACCCTCTCTAGTTCTTGGCTATTGAGCTGTCAGTTTGATTTCAGTTTTGAGATAAAAGACCTTAAAATTTATAAAGTTTGGACATTTCACACTCCCCAAATTGTTACAGCAAGACAGACTGTCATCTCACGTCTAGCGTTCCCACTGAATTTCACCAGTTGCTCTCATCCTTAGAATAAGAAAATCACTCTAAAATCTTGAATTTACTACAACAGCATGGAAGTTGGGCCAGTTTCTTGGTGATGACTGAATGAAAGATGTAAATGTAATAAATTAAAATCAAGTCTACACACAGTTATGGTACCACTGATCTTATCTTTACGCAGCTTAAAGTAAGATCTTAATATGTAAGAAAACCACAAACTTTTTGAAGTGTGGTTTTACTTGATAAAAGTGATACAGATTTTTTGAACTTGGAATTTTTCTGCTGCTTTCCCTCCATATTGTTATCAACAGCCATGTATTTTCATTTCATGTAGTTTGGTTCCTTCAGTTAATGGCATTTCATGGAATCATATAGTCATTAAGGTTGGAAAAGACCTCTAACATCATCTAGTCCAACCATCCACATACCCCTAATACTGCCCACTAAACAGTGTCTCTCAGTACCACAGCCACACATTTCTTGAATACCTCCTGTCACAGTAATCCAACCACCTCCCTGGCCAGCCTGATCCAGTGCCTGACTACTCTTTAGAAAAGACCTTTTCCCTAATATCCAAGTTAATGCAACTTGAGGCCATCACCTCTCATCCTACTGCCATTAACTGGGAGCAGAGGCTGACTCCCAACTCTCTACAATCTCCCTTCAAATATTTGTAGAGGAAAAAGTCTCATTTGAGCCTCCTCTTCTCCAGACTAAACAATCCCAGCATGACATATTGTATGAGACCTGCCTTAGCAGAGGGGTTGGACTCGATCTCTTGCGGTCCCTTTCAATCCCAGCAATTATGTGGTTCAGAGATTCAGATGCTTCAAGAAGATAAATAAAAAACTGACTATTCTAAGTCTGGTGATTGTCTATTATGTATATGAATTAAACAGTCAAGAGTACTACTGTATTCTGCATGAAATTTTGCTGAAGTTTAATGGGGGGATCTTTAACCACTCTGTTTTAAGATGCTTATAAAGTATTCTCAGTCTCTTCAGAAAGAAGGTAGCTGGAATGACAGCAGTCTCAAAGTCTCAAAGTACAAGGGACACATCTCCACCCAAAACACACGCTTGTCAATTACATTCTGTGTGCACAAAGAGCCTTTATTTGAGGGATGTGTGCTCAAGAGAGAGGGGAGAACAGAAGGGAGAGGAAAAGGCAAATGAAAGCCTGAGAAGCAAAGAGTCAAGGATACACCCAGAATCAGCCCACAAAGAAAGTAAGTTACACTTCAGTATGCTCAACAAAGGTTTGATCTGTAAGCAAATAAGTAGCACTTAAATCTCAAAAGAAAAAAAAAAGGATATTACGTATTATTTATTACATAAACAAGACATCTAACAGGATAAAATAATTTCCTGGGGAAAAAAAGACACTTTTAAAAAGGGAATATTTCTATAAGAATAAACAGACAAAGTTGCATGAATCTCTAAGCAAGACAAGAAAAGCCAGAAAATGCATTATACAATTTTACAACTAATCATTAACACAGAGCAACACTTAATATATTTCCTTTGATGCCTGGCAGTATGGGAAAACACTTGTGATTGAAAGCCTCTGGTAATGGCAGCTTGCAGGTGGTTTAGCCTGAGGAGCTGGAATCAGGAAGACCTAACTATTTTCATTATTATTTCTTTGTAAAAGATCAGAAGACAACATTTCGACTTAACACAACGTAACTTCAAAGTAAATGTATGGTTATGCTGAGAAGGAAGAACAGCACAAAGAACCTGAGCAACAGACAGCAAACAAGGCAGCGCCTAAAAGAGCATGAGGCTGGAGCTACCAGCTCCAGGACAGCATGCCAGGAGGGTTCTTGGGGAGCATTCAAGCCCTAAAACCTAAAGTAATTTAATTGGTTGTCTCACGTAGATAATGCTATTTTGCTGTTCATATGACTGGAAAATGCCCGGGAGTTTTATAGCATCTGAGACGACGTGTTTTCTAAAACAGAAAGAATCTTTATGACCAACATAGACAATTTATGATAATTTTAGGGATTTGGAAATTATGAAAACTCCTTCAGTTATTTCTGCAAAATGCATCAGAGATGACCACATGACACACACAACAGACATTTCTTGAAACTTCCATTGAAAAACATAGTTCTGTGCCTTCAGAACAGCTGCATGGATGACCAAAGAGCTCCCAGTTAACGAGGGGATGGATGTGAGCAGACTTCCAAGGAATCTTTACTTATATGAGCTCTTATTAATACTTAAATATGTCTATTTCCTGACAGCTATTGTTACCTCTTCAACTTCCAGTAACAAGGAGAAGTCTTTCAAAGAGTATCAGCTTGAAAAAGAACACATACAAGCTGTAGCACGTTATAAACTAAAATTAAACAAATTATGTTATGTACTTCAGTTCTCTATATCATTTTCACATTTCAAGAAGACAACTTCAGCTTCACCAGCAGAAATCTCTTAGGGATTGGATGGTTCTTGATTCTCTAAGATTAAGATTTTTTATTTTTTGTTTTTACAAAAAGAGCAGCAACAAGAGCACAGCGCACAAGTCTAAGGGACAACACCAGACGGTTGAGTAGAATCTTTACATATTACAATAAATGAACTTCTCTCTGATTGCAGGCATTTCTTTTAGAAGTACAGTCCCTGAAACTTAAAAAACTGCAAGTTCAATGAGTATTTTAATTTGACTGATGCAATGAAAGAACAAAAGCATAACAATTTTACTTTCTCATTAGCACATGGACTTTTCCCTTCATCCACACACCCCCTGTGAGGCTCTATATAATGCAGTCATCGTGCCTCAGGCTGCTACTATCAACCTTTTTCTTCACCTCTTCATGTTTTTCTTGTACCCCTCCTAGCAGACGTAGCTACCTATCTACACACAGCCAATGCACACAGTCACAATAGCACTACAGTGGGCCAGCAATACTTTCTCATGCTGTTGTCTATAGAAGCAAAGGCTTTTTATTCACAATGACACTACAAAGCAATCCAGCATTTGATTTACTCTCTTAGTAGAACTTTTCATTATAACTTCATAAGTGCTGCCTGATGCTATTGGCTTTAAAGATCCTGCTCCCCACGTACTCTCAGCACAGTTTATGTCTGCTCTGGATTATACTGATTTACTAATTGACTGAAACACTAGATTATACACTCTGCTGGATACTTTCAACGTTAAGCAAAGTAATTGATAAAGAGACTGTGCCTGTTGGGCCAATTTTTCTAGGATCTGAGCCTTTCTAAGAACATACATCAATTCAAGTCAGTCCTCATAAAGAAAAAACAACAAAAAGCATCCTTATGAAACAGCTGTTTTCTACTGCAGGAAGGTGGGCAGAGGCAGCAGAAGGTGCAAGGATGTGGTTGACAGCAGAGCTCTGAGCAGTGCTCACTCCCATGCCATCCGTGGTAGTGCTCAAGAAAGCACCTGCTGCAGCCAGCAGCATCCCACAGTGCTCCTGAGGCAAGTGGAAAAGCAAGAGTCCTACCTGCCACATCCCTGGAAAGTGCAGTTCAGTACACAACTGTTATTAATCAATAGCTGTTAGAATTTGCATGCCTTCCCCATTCCTACAAGGGCTGACAAATTTCCTGTGACTGAAATAGCCCAAACCTTCTTCCAAACATAAAGGCAACCTTTTTACCTTCCTTTTCTTTTTTCTTGACAACTTATACAAATGACCCGAGGAAAAGGAAATGGAGCAAGTAAGAAATGATGAAGCACTTGCAATGTCAGAATGCAGCACTGAATAAATAGTTCACTGCTCCACCTGCTGTTGGGTTCCTTTTCCTGAACAAACCGTGCACTATCACTGCGGCTAAACACAAAACCATGTACCCACAGACAGCTTCACCACATAAATCCATTTTATTAAAAAGTCCGAACCAAGAATGCACAAAATTGAAGGGAAGTCAGAAGGAGACAGAGCAGCAATTTACTGCTTTAGCCTATTTTCATTAAGACCTTGAAACATAAAAGAACAATGAGCCAGGCTTGCCACACAGGCTTGCATGCATCTTTGAAGGAGATCGCTGTTGTCTGGAGAATAATAAAAAAATAATAAAAATCTATCTACAGTGCAACCATTTCTTACTTGAATCAGTATTTAAACAACGAATTACTATTCCTACTGGAAGGCCATATGCAGGTTTTTCTTACAAATTCTGCAGAGATAAAACAGACTACTTCAACTCCTTCAAATTCTCTTTTGCAGATCAAGGGTTAATCTGACTAACAGATAACTGCTGATATTTCTTGAGCATGCAGTCACACCAAGCACCAGCATTGGCCACTGATGCTTTCCAACACACTGTTCTGCCTGAAAGCTGCTCAAAAGGACTAGGGAATAAAGAGGAAAAGAGAAATAAAGCAAAATGCATATATCCAGGCTGCTCCACAACCTCCCTGCCAGCACATACGGTCCCCCACCTCAGTCAGGATGCTCCTGGCTCCACATCAGCCAATTATCCCCTTTAAGCACTCTCACAGATCAAACACATTAAATCCTCATGGCCAAAGGTGCAGGCTTAGGTGATCAGTAGTGGTAACTTCAATAGTCAAATTACATGTTCTGCTGTGGCTAATAAAGTCTGCATTTCATTAATCTTTTCAGTAGGCCACCTGTAACCAAATGTTTGATTAGAAAAGAGCCGGGCTTTAGGTTGTGGTAGAAAGGAATTAATATAAATAGGTGATGTAGTGGAAGATGTTCTGCAAAACTGCATGTAACAGCTCAGGCACCGACAGTCATTAAACAGTAGGAGGTCAACGGGACTTCTCTGATTTTTCAGCAGTAAAGAGGAGATTCTGAATTTATTACTGCATTTTGGCATTCTAAGTGATATACTTTTATACTAAAATCTCCTTTAAATTAACATCCATAATTATTTGGCTGAGAAAAAGCATTTACCTTGTATAGCCATACTGACATTTGATTAAGTATGCATGCAAAATATCCTACGTTACTACTCCCTGCCCATCAAACTTTTTGGGTCCCTATTATAAATGAAAATCTCTCATAACCCCTCAGCAACACCACATATATCCTTCAGCAACAGCAATATACAGACACCAATACAAAAAGCACCAACACTGCATCTTAAAGCAGCATTCCCATCCTTACAACGGCCATCCAGCCCCTACTTCGCTCTCATCTTAAAATCCAAGGACTATAGGCAACTAGGAGCCAATTATACAACAGAGTCATGACACGTAGACCTACATTTGTCACAGCAATTAGTCCTTACTCATTAGTTTGATTCTAATCTCAGACTCCAGATATTTGCATCACAAACCCTAAACACTAGGGTTTGTTGTCCACAATAAGTCAGCCTACACAAGCTTATTCTTAAACACTTGATGTCTATGATCAAAGTATCTTAAATCCAATGTCAGATTCTTGTCTGCAAACATGTAAAGCTGGTGCATCCAACGCATGGCCCTGGACAGCCAGTAATGTAACACCACAAGATCATAAACTTTTAACATAATTTCATGATTTTTAGTGATACTTTTCATGATTTGCTTGCATATCTCAAGTACAGACAGCAGAATGCACACAGCTCAGTACTAACTCAAGCTCTTGCACCCACTGCGTACACACTGCCAAATGGAAACCCAATGTATTACAAGCTGCATGTGCTTGGCTTGGTGAGTAAAACATGGTAATTATCAAGCACAATATTCTAACCTACCTACCTATGAAGACGCTTACCTTTTATTATTAAACAGATTTGCAGTGTTTTCTCATTTAATTATTAATTATGAAGCTTATACCTACATTTATTCACTTCATCTCAGAAACTTTAAATTTGACAAATTGTGTACTTGATGGCCACAAAACACATAACATGCAGCATAGGAATATTTAAATGTAATTCTTGGAAAGATAAGCGACTGCAACATTTGTGGTGTCCGCACCACCATCAGTTGCAATCAGACATTTAACTGAAATAAAAGTTTCACCATGTTCCTTTACTAGAGTTTTATAAGATCTATCTTAACAGAGAAAAAAAGTCACTTGCCTCACAATCATGCCTTATTCATGTCATCTCTTTTTGGCAGTACGTACATTTGGAAACAACTATTTTCAGGAATGAAGCATGGGAAAAGTAAAATTGGGACAAATATCTCATAAGATCACCTTCATAACCTACTAAAAATTCTAAGCACTTCCATCTGTACACTTCGACGCACTGATTCCACAAAAACAAGGTCAAATATTCCACTAGTTGTGTGCTTTTATTGCCCTCTTTTTCATTTTTACATTAAAAAAAAATCTTTAAAATTTTGTTTCTTATATACTTTATATGCAATCCAATACAATTCATCTACACCCCATGTGGCTTAAGTAAGCCAGAAGGTTGGATGCTCATGTTATAAGGTGCAGTAAGCAAAACTAGACCCTGCTTTCTAGATCACTTGGATGATTATTTCAGCAGTGCTGTATTAGCAGAAGTAATTTGTCTATTTTTAAATATATTATCTGGCTTAGAATACCAGTCTGTCAATAAATTAACATCACCGGATTACTTCCATTTTCCAATTATTTATAAAACTTAAATGCATTCCCAGAAATATCAAGCCAGAATCAGAACCTACCCTTGTTATTACTGCCTGGCAATCTCCTAATAAAATGGAAAAGAGTTTGCATTCTTTAATTTGAACCTAACAGGCAGTCAGTTCAGACGTTAAGAACATTGTTTTTTCAGTATGCTATATTCAAATAAAATCAATTTTTCCTATGCTTCCCTCTTCAAAAACACCATGGCTCCAACTAAAATACAGCTTTTGTTAGAAAATATTACTTTTACAGTTAAGGATGAAAGGACACAATTACTGTTAAATTCTCTGAAATCTGGCTGACCTCCCATAATATAAAGCACTTTTTCCTTCAGTTTCGTATCTTAATTATGAAAATAGAGTTTCAAAACCAACACTTTTTCCCAAAACTTGTTCTAGTTCCTGTTGCCAACATATGTCTTCTGGACTTTTTTCTCCCATTTGACAACGCCAGCCATTATCGTGGTTTGGGTGCTCACACTCTCCTACATTCTCTTATAATTACTTTTCCATTTGCTGCCATGATTACCACATCTGTAGTGACGTGATCTTATTTATTCATTTATTTCTTTAAATGTCTACAAGCAAATAAAATGTGCTGGTTCAAAGAACTTCCAGGCACTTCTGTAGTTATAACCTGACACAAAAGAAAAAGAAACTCCTTGTTTCCTTGTGGTGTAAGCTTGGAGGATACATATCTCTGTTGCTCCTTTCTCTTTGCTGTCACAGTGCCTTGGCACCAAGCATGGAAACACCTTCCTTCTCCATCCATCCTTACACTCATACATTCTACCTTGTAGGTCAGACTCTTCTGGATAAATTCTGCCATCTACAGAGAGATTTACATCACACATACTGCTTAACAGACTAAAGGTTCACAGTCTGGATAAACTCCAAAGGCCTTTAAGATTGACAGCTATTAACAGACTAGATCTTCCTGTTAGAGGCATGTAACATGAACAGTTTTCCAATAAAGCCTTGAGATTGCTCTTTTGAGAAATAATCATCGTTCAACCAAAAAACTGTAGAAATTACACAGGTGTCAACATCTGCCATGAACTTACGGGATTTATCTCCTCGAGAGACATTCCTGGAATCATAGAATAATTAAAGGCTCATAGCTTTTAATTAGGAGATTTCCAGAAGGAAACTGAGCCATGTTTAACAGCAAAATAACTGGGGTAGGGAAGGCAGGGACCAAAAAAAAGCCATTGCTGTTAAAGTAGGATTGCAGAGGAAAACAGAACAAAACAAAGAACCCTGTGTTCTCACTGGGGGAAAAGGGATGTCATGGAAGTAAATTCTCTGGGCAAATGCATTTTAAAGGAGAAAACAAGGCATAATATATTTATAAAGATCCATATTTTATGAATACGTTTCTCTCCACTGTTAATGCTATTTGGAAGTGCACACTACATAGCACAGAGATCTAGACTGCACAGTTTCAAAGTGTACATAATAAGAATTTACCAGCTAAAAGAGTAAAACTTGTGAGCTGCTGGAAACAGTTTTGTTTCTTCGTCTGCCTGTATTCTTAGCATAGCATCCAAAGCCTTACCCTCCAAGGGAGAGATCTCTCTTCTCACTTTTTCAAAGTGAAGATGAAATTGATGGGGATGCAGGAGGCCCCATACCAGCAGCTCACTGCTTCTTAGATGGTCATGAATCTCAATCTAAAAAGTAATTCGTACTGCAACTAGCTTGAAGAGACACTAAAAGTTAGATGAAGTGGAAAACACCATGGGCATGGAAGCAAACAGCATCAGATGAAGACAGCTTTCACTTTTATGAAAACTTTAAGGTTCCCATGATCCAATTCTGAACACAGGTGGTTAGATTTGCAAGTGTCTCCAAAATGAGATTCTAGAAGCCACTGAGCTAGGAGCGAAGAAGTTATCCTGAGCTGGGACGAATATCTCTCATCTGTGGACAGTTTATATTCAGTGACCAAATAACTGTATACAAAGTACTACCTATCTCATTCTAAAATATATTTCTTCCTTTCTAGATGCATTTCACAGAACATGTTAGATCCCGTGTATGAAGCAGCAAATCCAAACCTCATGCATTTCCTTGCCCCCAGTGAGAGGTGACACCATCCACTGGGGTACTAGCATTTTGTGTAGCTTCGGTCATTCTTTCTTCCTGCTCTCTGACTTTATCCAGTAGGTCTGAAGAGGTTAAGCTGTGCAGCTTAAGGGCAGCTCTAACCTACCTATTGACAACTTACAGATGTTTTGCTCACCTAATTTGTTCCACTATTCACAAAAACATGCAGTTACCTTAGCAACTACTACATTACATTTTATCTCTAAGCTGCAGAGCTTTTTCTAGTCTAAAAACAAACCCCACAAGCCTACTGATACTGCATGTAATCTTTGATATTAGTTCTAGCCATTTCAGGAAACGCAAAAGTAGGCACAAGTGTAATGAAAAATAGTCTCTTTTTAAAAGTCTTTTATGAACAGACATTTATGAACAGATTTGCTTTGTAGATTTGTTTTAT
Source organism: Odontophorus gujanensis (assembly GCA_013399175.1). NCBI lineage: Eukaryota > Metazoa > Chordata > Aves > Galliformes > Odontophoridae > Odontophorus > Odontophorus gujanensis. The sequence continues at coordinate 80,025 of VXAB01013294.1, forward strand.
TTGACTTTTCTGAATGTTTGTTATTCTCCTTTAGGTTGCAATTTGCATAAAGAAAACTAAGAGGACAAAGGAAGACTGGTTACAATATAAGGAGCTTGCTGGAATGTGAGCAGAAGACATCAGAATGTGTCAAAAATATCAGGAAACAATGTAATATCTGAAAATTGCAACAAGAAGCAAATACCACTGACTTCAAAGTTGATTAGTGGTCTTGTTCAATAGACATTTACAGAGAAAACATTTCTCATTTTCTTTTTAAAAGTAGAAGACTAATTTTTTCTAAAGCAAAAGACTCCTTTCTCTATGAAGATATCTAGAAGAAGAATAATAACAGTTAAAAATTTCCAGTTGTACTGCTTCCTGCACTACATAAATATGCTCTGAATTGGAAGAAATTTGTCCCAGCAGTAACATGAAGTGACATGGAGACACAACAATGAACAACACAGGGGTCTGGCTGCTGTGGGATGTTCCAGACTCAGATCCTCAGGAGGGGATTGGTTTCCACTTCTTGAACTGCTCATGGCTTGTCACCTACAACACCATTACACATACAGATTACAAGCAGCTGGATTTATCACACAGCAGGTTACTGTCTGCCACACACACAGCAATGCTGTGGCCTTTGAACAGCAAAAGGGACATGGCAGCAGGGTGGTGGCAATAGAGAATGGGCATTATAAATGTCTATTTTTTTTTCCCCAGCCCACAGCACTCCTGTGACCTCCCCACAGTCAAAATCCCCATTCGGCACCAGGGAGGAAGATGAGGGGAAAGGGAGATGAAAAGAACAAGTGGCACAGCCCAGCAGCTGTGCCACACTGTACAAGGTGGATGGGAGGTAAAGGACTTTGATTTTAAGAGGAATACACTTTGGAGCAAATTTTTTTAATTGTGTCAACATAAAAATCACAGGTTGGTATTTTCTCAGGTCTGTGACAAACTATGAAGGCTTATTTTAAGGCATTACCTGAAAAGTTAGCAAAACTCGAGTCTTCTGATTTCAGCATGTTACTGATTTAAATCCAGAGATCAGTGCTCACGCTCAATTGCTAATAAATTATTTTAACTACCTTTGAAATTAGGAGTGATCTGAAATCTTATCCTGAGTTAATACTTTAATGAAATAACTTCTGAGGGGTCTCGTACAAGGGCTGTGATATCCTTTTATAGCCACGACACAATGTTTGATTTCCAGATACCTGCTCTACAGTGCCCATTTCTGCATATCTGAATACACTAGAGAACTTAGGTTCTGCTTTTTGCAAAATTCAGATACCTTTCAAAGCTCAATTTTCCCTTCAAAGATGGCTAAAATAAAAAGCAGCTGGACAGATTTTTTTCTGAGCTTTCTATTTAACAAGAAATTAAATCTTTAATCAAAAAAGCACAGCATCGTTTAAAAGCAATAAAACTTTGTAGGAAGCCATCAGTACAAAGTGCAATCTAAACCTAAAATTTTAATCGCAGTTAATTAAAATGTTGGTAGGGAACTAATCTAGTATTCCATCAGTTATTTGTAATTAATCTTCCAGCAATTCAAACTGAGGATGGGCACTGAAATTCTCACCCAGGGGTTTTCTGGTGTATTGATCCCTAAGCTCCCTTCTCCTGCCAGCTCAGACTCGGCATGGTGAGTTGAGGTTGCTGGACACCAGTTCTCATTTTCTTTGCTGCCCTTGCAGATCCTCGGCACACAGTCCACTGATTCTCAGACCCACAGCTGTCAGGTCTGAAACACCTCTTCTAGCTCTCATTTCTACTTCTTTTCCTCTCTACCTTCTCCATACGAGCACCCATCCATCTGAACTTCAGCAGGACTCCACCTCAAACCTATTCTTCCCATATAGCTAAAGAAAAATCACTGAAGCTGGCCAGGAATAATCACCTCCACAGCAAATAGGCCTTTCTTTATCTTCTGACTACTTTTGGATCCACAGCATACTTGAATGATTCCTAATTTATTTTTTATTATTATTTTTTTTTTTTTAGAACTCTGACCTTCCCATCCATGCCTGTCTATAGCCACTGTCCTATTCTGACATTGAACACTGCAATTTGCTATGATCACAGATTTTAGAGGAAGAAACAAAATTCCTGTCTGCTGGTGTCTATTACAAACTGTGTAATATGTTTTCTGTCATTATCCATGAATTCATGCTGTGACTGCACACAATGCTCTAGCCCCACCACCATTATGAAATAACCGTATAAAGCAATAGCACCACCTTGTCAAGTAATCCATTACTTCTGTCCCTTTCAGCAAAAAAAGCTGTAGAGTGAAGCATACACCATTATTTCGTTGCTGCCTACATTAACATCTATTTATTTTATAGAAAAAAAAATAAAGTAATTAAAGAGTAATGGGAAATCATAATGATGCCCACTCAGACTTCACTCAGTACTGCCTGTTCTGTCCTTACTTCACTAATATACGGAGTCAACCTCCTCTGCCCCTCTGAAACAGTGCTAGCTTGGATTGGCTCTACTAAACAGGCTTCCATATCCCAATTCAGCAAGAGATGAGTTTCAGTGCCATAGGAAAAGAATCAGTGTGTGTAACAAAGAGTCATCTTGCACACGGATAAAACTAGCACGTAAAAAAAAAATGAGGTATATGAAAGATGTGAATTAATACGCTACTGCAAATTATGCCATTCATTTCCTTTACATAATACTGAAACCATCCCATCCCATTAAAATTCATAAAACAATTCATAGCTTTTTAAATGTCTACATATTTATGAGCACTCATTTGAAACTAAAATTGTTTTATTATTGACACATTCTTCTATCTTGGCAAAAAAAAAAGCAAAATGTTGAGTACTGAGGGCTAATGACTTCAATATTTTTTTGCAGCTATTAATCACATTTGGAGTGCCACAAAAATGAGGCGACTTTTATCCAATTCCAAAACATAACAATCAAATAATTAAGACACCTAACCCAGAGCCAATAAATGACATTCCTAGCAGAAAATGCGGTGATGTAATTGTAACAGTTTCAGTGCCTTTGCCTATAAAAAGTACTGGAAAAAGGAAATAAAAACTAATGGCAGCCCCAGCTGTTATCATAAACAGAAACAATATCTTCATTTTAAAAGAAAGCAGATACATTTTCCTCAATTTAGAATGCATGTTCTATTTTCCATAGTATTCACATTCATGTCATTTAGAGGCATGCAAAATACTGCTGTACAGGAGATGGAAGATCTGTGTCCGTTTAATGAAGATTTACGATCACAGTCATAGAATCATCCAGGTTGGGAAAGATCTCCTGGATCATCGAGTCCAACCATCAACCAACCTACAGAGCCCCTTCACCAAAACAACACCCTTACACTGACTCCATTTTACAAACCACTATGGCACTTCATCAGATCAATTAACGTAGAAGAAATAAATTTTTGCTTATTTTGTAATGCAAAGGAAAGAGGAGAATAAAAATTGTGAGCGTTTCTCCACCAGAACACTGAAAAGGTACAAAAGGAACAGGAGCACCCTGACAGGGTAAATTATTTGCTTTCATAATTGCACTCATCTAATTATATCCAGCATGATTTCTGGATGCATAGGGTATGCCATTTGTGTTCATTACATGCCTGACAAGGAGACATGGTTTCTGAAGCCAGGAAGACTAATTCCCTCCCTCTTTTCCAGGAGCAGGGCTGGCAAGGAAGGAAGTAGAGGAGGTACCAACAGCCACCTGAAATATTAAATCAGAAATCCCCTGAACATTTTAAAGCATGAAATAGTTACTTTTTCATTAACTCCTTTAATGGAAATAGCAAGGCCAGCTGGCTATCTAGAATTTTAAAGCATCACTGCTGCTCATTACCATTCACCTCCAGCATCAGGTTTGCAACTGTATTTTGTTGCAATGCACTAGACAGAGCAGGATAATCACAACAATCCAGAAAAACAGTCAAAATCTATCTCCTGTGCTCACAGTGCAGCAGAACATGGCCATGTGCAGGCTGCTTTCATGTTTTTGTGTTGGCAGTGTGCTCACATTAGTCTCAACCCTGTCACGTTGACAATCAGCACTGCTGAATGAGTGCCACGAGCAGGGCACTGTGTGCAGACAGCTGGGGAGCGAGCCAAGACCTCCACAGCCCTGTTCATTTTCCAGCAATACATAGGGTTATTGGCTTTTTGTTGTGTTGTTGCTGTGATTTTTCTCCTCTCCACCCATTTGTTTGTACCACTTGATATCTGAGGCTGCCGCCGCCTACAAAACATACCTAGGAAGAAAGCTCACTAAGGCAAGGATGGCTTTGTATTAGAACAGCAGACAGTTTGTAAACATAGCACAAATTAAATAAGGGCTCTAAAATGTACCGGTACATATGTACAGCTGGTCAAAGTTTTCAAAATAAAGCAAATAAGTGATGCTATTACTGAGTTTGATAACGTACTGACATTTCCACCCCAAAAACTGAACACTCTCAATCTTCTCTAACCATCATGGAGCTAGCAAAAACTGACCACAGTGAAGTAAACAACAGGCTTTCATTCCACTGGTTCCCAATAAGCTTGAACTGTGAGAACGAGTCTGAAATACTTTAACACATGGTCAATGCCTCTAAAAAGTTGACTACATAAGAAATACTTTAATGGCAAATAGCAAAACAAATATTTAAAGGAGATTCTTAGATATAAAATCACTACGAAGGTTGTCAGGACTTCATTTTATTTTTTTTAGGACTTTTTGCGCAGTGCTTCCCTCTGCTTCGAGGGAGAGGGTTGGTAACATTTAAGTGGAAGTAAATTAGACCAATTTCTACACTGCAAAGCTGGAAACACAAGCCAGCACTGAGCAAACTGGCAAGTCAAGGCTGTTATCAGCACCTCCTGAATAAACCTCTGCAATACCATGTACTCAGCACACCACACATTTCTCAGGAGCAGAACAACCCATCGTGACCTTGGAACAGCCAGGCAAGCAGACTGGAGCTGCTGGAGTTTGGGGAACCTGACATCTGCACATGCACATCAGCTCTAACTACTTTTAGCAACCTTAAGATATTCCTGCGTTACTTGAAGTGATCCATTATCTATCAGTACACTAACCACAGTTAAGAGAGTCTTAAATCTGACTGAAAACAAACCTCAAGAAAAATTTGAGAAAGGTGAAAAAGCAGATTTCTCTTTCAGACTTGTATGTTTTCAAGGTTTGCAGCAACCTAGAGAAGGAGATACCTGCTGGGATATGTGTGCAGGGGCCCCCTCTGAAGTGTGAGGATGTAGAAACACTATGTCACAACCAGAGGGGACCTGACAAAGCACAGTCTCTGGGCCTTATTGCACTGATGAATTGCTGAAACAACAGCAGACAACCAGTACCCCAGGTAGGACCCAAGCACATCACTCTACATTTATAAAAAAGCCTTTAGACCACATATGATAACCTCCTTTCCTACAGGGACACATCACTCAGCTGTGATTTAGTGTAGCTTCTCCACTTTAACATAAAGTATCTCACTAACACTGATCCATAGCCAAAGGCCAAGTCCCTCTGCTATAATTCCTTCCATGAGCATTTAAAAGATGCCTGGTATGATTAGTCTTCTCTTTTTCAACAAGAGGGGGAAAAAAAACCCCACAAAACAAACAAACAAAAAAAACCAACAACATTTCCCTCCAGAAAAGGACTTTGAAATACTGATACTTGTGTTCTCTTTTCTCTTATGGTCCTCCCAGTCCTAATTTACACTTCTGTTATTGTAACCAAATAAAGCACACAAGACACAAGTTGTGTGCCAACTGCAGCCAGGTTCATAACAGCTAACATTTCAGAGCCCTAATTATTGCTTAACGCTTTCTTGATGCATGCAGTTCACAATAATCATTTTTTTTTAATCAGGTTATCAAGTCTGTAGCTTTTTCTTAGCCCTCCTTCTTTCCACACAGTCAAACTGACTTAGAAGTTAGGACAGAAAGGGCACGGCAATATCCCTCTCACACAGACTTAATAAATACAGCTCAAACTTCAGATAGTATTGAAGGCCTCTTACTAACAAGTGCAAAAAAAAAGGATTCCCGTAAGTCTAAAAATTTCTCAGTTTTTACGTCCTGATATTGTCACAGCTGCAAAATTAAACTAGAAAAAAAATGATGGCATTCCATGTGTTGAGGCTCAGCCTATGTGCAACACTGGAAATACCAAAGGAGTTTTCTTCCTTTCATCCTACTGTCTAAAAATATTTAAAATTATATATAAGTGAATGACACCAAATATC
>VXAB01013294.1:87486-134205 GCA_013399175.1 Odontophorus gujanensis
AAAAAAAAAAAAAAAAATCGGTCTCTTCTTTCTCCAATCATTAAACATTCCATCCCTTAACAGAAAGGCATACAGAGAGTGGAAATTTTTACTCTTACAGTCTGTTGTCGATTTTTAGACCTTTTAATTTTTCTTCCCCTCCAAAATTAACTAGTTATTGCTTTAAATTTGAATTTAATTACTGTGATCAGTTGAAGGTTGAATCACCACTAGCTTCGGTGAATGAATACTCTCTGGGTTTGGACCAAAAAAACTTAACCCTAAAGAATAAAATACAGAAAAAACTTTAATGTTTAAACAGTCATCAGTGTTTAGGAAATTGAGAGTACAGAGTTCCATCACTGATTCTTAACACAAACTCCAAGTTTTTGCAAGTAGTACGTTCTTACAAAGAAGCTGGCATTCTTCTATTACTTTCAAAAGTAGCTGAAAACTTTTATTTTGCAGTTATACAAGTAGCTGAACTCAGTGTCTTCTATTAATACAGCAAAGGTAAATCAGCAATGTAAAAACATTGTTGAAAACCACTGCTACCAAAATAAACATATCTGCCAGTTACTGCTAGATGGCAAAATAAGAATAGTACACTAATCCAAAGAGAAAACAGGTGGTTTGCTAGATAAGCACAGACCCCACATCACAGTTGGGACACTGAACCTTACACCTCGAGATTTAGAGATGACAGTCATTGTGTTTCTGACAAGGGATGAAATCCCAAGTGGACTAAGCTCATCGTTTCCATTTGGTTTCTACACTTTGTCAGTCATCACAGCACTACGTAAATATTCCTACAGACTGTGAGTGATACATAAACAGTTTCATTTTGTCAATTACTTATATGAAAACCAGACAGCAGCATAAATCAGAAGCTAGTAAAAATCACTAGAAATTTGATTCAATATGGGAAAGAATCTCACATTGGAGTTAAAACAGTTGAAAACATTTTCACTGCGTTTAACTTCAGTTTGTTATTAAAATGACAGTCTACTTAGAAATGTCATTTTTGATACAGGTAAATGTAATAATGACCAGTCAATATCCATAGGAGTATTCTCAATGATTGACCTGATTTAGAAAAAACATATTCTAAATCCTAATGCATTTGAAATCTGCCTTTAATGATTTAAGAATGATAGTTAATGGGAACAAACTTGGATATAAAATACAATAATTACACAATTATGATGATACATAAAGTGACTAATATAGTAACACACAAGTTTAATAACACAGTATGGGAAATACTGTCACAAAAGATCTGGCAAATCAACCATAAACTATTCCAAAATTATTTCTCATATTTCTTTTCCCTTACCAACTAAAGCTTTGCTGAAGCCACAGCATCACTGACTGCATCTGAAACCATCAGTTACTCTTGCATGAAATTGAACTTTATGAAGAATAAGAAGTTACTGATGATCTTCAAGTTTCAAAGCATAATAGAAATGTTTATCTTTATACTTGGCATAATTTAAACATTTATACACTAGTAATTTCGAATGGCTGAAATACCTCATGGTTACAGGGTTTCCAAATGATAACTGAACAAAGCAGTGCTATTTAAAATACTGCTTTTTCAAACATCTCATCTCAGCATACTGCTTCTATTCCACCAAATATAGGATTTTAATTTTCTCCTAATACAGTAAGCAATCGTGCCTCTTAGTTTCCCATCTTTGCAACAGATGTGCATATTCCAAGAATTAAACACGCTAACTTCCCAAAGCAAACACCCAAGTAGAACCAGCTAATGCAGAACGAAAAATACAGCCACATTACAACTTTTTAGCCTGTAAATTCAATAAACTAGAAAACACAAGAAAAAGTTTGCTAAAAACAGCCTGTCAAACAGAAGCATACCAACAGAATGACTTATTATTATTATTATTATTAAGTATACACTCAACTGTGGTTTAATTAAAAAGTTCCAGATTTTTTGTTTAAGGGTTGAAGTAGTACAATTTCTTTCTCACCCCAAGCCCAACACGCACATGGAAACTGATTTCATTGCCAGGTCTAAATGTTGCCCGTTCAAAGCTCACAGATCAAATGGAGTTGCTGCTCCTTCACTACATTCTTTGTTGCCTTCCCCAAAAGCCAGACATGGGTTGCTAAGTGGACTGGGTGCTCCACCACCCCTTTAGCTCTGAATAAGAACCACACCCAAGAAAATTAAATGAAACACAGGAATTTATGGATGTTTTCCATATCTCTGCAGTCTTTAACAGGAACTCAAATCAAACTCACAACTGTGATAAAGCAGTTCAGTAAAAAAAAAAGCACACATTGATAGATAATATAAGTACAATCTGTGGAAGCATTGCAATTCAGAAAAGGTGAATGTTGGTCGGGGTTCAAAGATACAGATAAGCTTGTTTGCTTCTCAGGCTAGAATTTTCATACAGAAAAACAGAATGCCAGTCATGAGATGTCACTGGGCCTAATTCACATCTGGTCAGAAGAAATTTAAGGATCCCAGCTGTATCTCATTGCCTCCACTTAAACCTGTCCTCCCACAGATGTAGCACAGATGAACCATCTGAACACTGCCAATGCCACAGATTCTCACAGCTGAAAAAAAGAATTAGACTCCAACAGAAACTCTGAGTTCTGAGGACTGATATCCAATTTGGACAAAAGTAAATTAAACTTAACTAGAGACGAGCTGCAAGTTGAGGTTACTGCATCTTTTAAATTCTGGCTAGTATTTTTATATACATGAGCCTGCTTCATCAGCAGTTTTGTTTCTTCTCCTGGGATACTTAATTGTCTGCTCAAAAAAAAAATCCCACAAAAAAAAAACCCCACAATTCAAAGCCCTCAGCATACAGAAATCTCCTATTCGTTCAGTCCCGAGGCACTTCATTTACAGAAGATTGGTACAAAATTAAATGATAAATTAAATCCGAGTCCAAGTCCATGATTAGTTTTAAGCAAACATCTGTTTCTGAGGAAACAGAAAAGCTATGTTATTTTGATAAAAAATACAACACTTCAGATGTATAAAGGTGATTTTTCTTTCCTTCAACATTCAGTTTTGCTGTAATTGCATATTAAAAGTCAATCCACTTCAAATAGTTGCAGCTGACACCAGCTGAGGGAAAAACAATCAGAATTTCTTAAACCCAGCAGCTGACTTCACCAATAGATAGAAATACTTTTCATTGGCCTTTGCATTCATTTAGTGAGAACAGAGCAGTACAGGCTGTAGAACTGGGATGCAGGCATTACATTCAGTGACATGTTTTCTTTCAGCCAGCACAAAGACAAAGTAATAAACTGAAGCCACAATGGGCTACCTTCCTTATTACACAAAATAAACCTAAAATGACAATACTCTAAAGCTGTGCACATGTTGACACTAAGAAGCCTCGTATTTTCAGATTCACTTCGATTTTTCTCTTGCTTTTGTGTAGATCTCATGAAGACAACCTCACCCACCATCACCAACTCTGCCCAGAAAAGACATCTTGCCCAAGCCAGGCACCAGAAGAATGGATGGATTATCACCTGTGAACCATCCTCGACTCCCTAGGTTAGAAGTGCAGCCAAATATTTAAAAAGAAAACAAACTCTTCACTTTTTATAAAGCTGAATTCAGTAATGAGGTGTGTAAACAACTGTACACTTCAATCACTGTGTGAAGCCATTGAGCACACACAACAAGGCACTCTGCAGCCTTCTCTCACTGCTCTACCAGTCTGTCGCAACCATGCTCTGTGGGAAGGGCAGAATTTAACAAAATAAAATTACATACCCAAGAAAGGAAGACAAAGTGTTTTGCATGCCGTGGATTCTATGAAAAGTGGCTGTAGGCATAACGAGATCACCAGACTGTGTGTGCATACACCCACACGCCCACCACAAAGACTCCAAGTGGGACGGATTTGAAGTTGCAGATTGACTCCTTTGATTGCAAAAGCACGCAACTTCTGCAGACAATGATTTACAGATTTGTAACCTGTAATCTCTAATCCTCACTGAATAGCAAAACGGTAAAAGAAAGAGAGGTTTATAGACCCTTGTGATGTCCCTTGGTGATCAGAAGAGCTGCCTTCAGCAGTCAGCACATCAGCTCCTGCTGTTTCGTGGCTCTTGATATTCACAGAAACAGAGGATGCAGCTTACTGTCTGAAAATGCAGTAATATCAGAATAAATAAAAACTACACTGCATTTCTAAGCCAAATTTAATCCTCTGTATTTAAGAAAGCTGTACTTTCATTAATAATTGACCAAGGTAACATTGAGAGGCTAGCAGGTAAAAAGACCCAACACTGAAGGGAACCCTTTGCTTCTAGATCATCCCTGCAGAGAGCTTAGAGAGACTTAACTAGAAATGGAGCTTTACAACACAAGATAAAAAGTGTTCATCTAACTGAGCACACAGGGTTCTGAAGTAACTCCACCCTCTTTCACACAGAAACCTGCCCCAGTTCTTCTACATGAGAAAAGGAAAAGGTAATGAAAATAATTACATCAAGACTTGCATTTAAACTTGTTTTATAACAGGTTTTAGCACAGTGCCTACAGCATTTCAGATGAACAGCCTATAAGCTGTTTGGAAAAATCTGTCTTATAACAAGAAACATTCCCAGGAGGGTGGAAACCTACTCCTTTATTTTAGGTTTCCATTCCCTGTTGCCATCAACGCAAAGCTTTCCTAACTGACCAAAGCTGCAGAATTAGTTTTTGAACAAATTACTTCTTCCCTTTTGTTCCTTGTTCTCTTTCAGTTCTGACTCTCCTTGTTAAGAGCTGTACCTATTCCTCTTGATTTTTAATAGCTCAGTGCGTTATAACACATTAGTAAAGTAAGTTCAGAAGTCCTTGGGTAATGGTTTTCTTTTTTTTTCCCCTCCTACTTAATTAGAACATTCTTCTAGCCATGAAGCTACTTTTAAGTATTCCTTCACATCTTACTAAGGTAAAGGCTCTTAAGGATTTACTGACAAATTTTAAACCCACAATGCCTGCAGTGCACAAGCACTATTATCTGAGCATCTCAAACAAGAGTCTAAGTGAAGCAAATGACATGCACAAAGCAAGCCAAGGGGTTTAGCAAACAAATAGAGAAAAATCCATTACTCAACCAAAAATTGAAACAAATCCTTTTCCATCTTAGCCTACACATGACTTTGAGGCTTCCAAGTACAACTCTGCAGCTAGCTTTAACAAGTTCAAGCTACAACCTTCCTTTTTTTTCTTCTTTTCCTACCAGGAGAAACCACCTTCCTACATATAAGCCTTAGAAAACACAAAGAGTCAGCTACTGTTCAACCATACACTATGATAGACAAAAAGACAAAAGACAAATTTTCCCCCAGAGCAAGTATTTCTTATGTTTAAATTATATGCCTTCCCTAACAAATTTGTTAATAAAAATGACAGAAGTTTATTACATTTTTATAAAAATCTTTACACCTTTTATAGATATTTAGGTTACTTCACAGTGTATTATATTTTCTGTTATCATTAACTGAAAGTTAATGGGTGCTTTCAGTATAATAACATTAACAATCAACATGAATTTTCCATAGCTGCATACAGCAGTAGCACAGATCTGACCTGCCAGCCCATAACCCAGTATATAAAAATTTGAGCTTCCATTTGTCAAGGTATTGAGCTTCCCTGTGTCACCAAAGTAAATGGCTCCACACATCTAGAATTACTTTGAAATACGAGGCCCAGTTTGATGCCAGATGCTAAATACAGCAGAATGAAAAATCAAGACAGGTTTTGTTTCTTAAACTTTTTTAGAGAGAGAACAGGATGGTTGTATGGATTTTTTTCCCCGGTAAAACATTTAACTTCTCTTTTTCAGAAAATTAAATAAGAACATTATTCAATTAATACTAAAATTCTTCAGAGAAGCCAAAATATGGTGGAAAGTATGTTTTTATTTTTACAGAGGGCTCTAAAACAGAGAGTCCACCCTAATCCTGCTCCATCAAGAGAATACATATCCATCTTTCAATTCAAGCATTTAGCCGTCTATCACAACATTTAAGCAAGACAGACAACTTGCCATAGAACATGTTCAAAACCTGCATCATTGCTCTGTGTCCTTGAAGCAGTCTCAGTTGTCTTCCCCTCTGAAGTTCATTCCAGCAAAACACTCGACTCTCACATGACACGTTTTGTCTCTGTGTGTTCTTAATAGGCTATGGTTTACCTGCTGGAGTGCAACCTGTCAGTTTGGCCACCTCAAATGCCTGCAAGCATCAGTGATACTCTGCTACCCCTTTTGTTTGCAGCCTGAGGTCAGCTGAAAAGGTTCAAGCATTGCCACACAACTGGCAGAAACCCCTGTGAGGGAGCAATTCCCTGCAGAAGAACTGGCAATAACTCCTACAAGCTGCCTCTCTGAAGTCATCTTCGTCCTATTTCACATAGTTTACTATTCAGTAAGAGGTCACAGTATCACTGTAACATGCACAAAAATTGAGAAATTGCAGATGCTGTTTGGCATCAATTCTCAATACAGGATGCTTGGGGATACAAAGATGAGAATCTAAGTAGAATAAACACGCAGAAAGGATAGAGGAGCATCCACCCCATGATAAAACAGGAATGAAAGTACAGTATTTCTCAAAGGTGTTCTGTGAGTTTCGTTTCCAGAACAGCCTACTTGCATGCCTTATCTTCACAAACATCCACCCTCTTTTTTTTTAATCAGATGCATCAGCACAATTGTTGGCACAAAAACAAGGTTCACTACCTGTGTATTGGACTAACTAAAATATCACCAGCTGGGTACAATCCTCATGGCCCTGCAGGCTGCCTCCCTGCTTTACACGGCAGATAGGAAGTAACCACTTCTGTGGTCCAACAGGGCCACAGCACAAGGAATGTGAGCCTCCATCACTCTTTGTCATCACAGTGAGAGGTCCTTAATTGTCCTTCTTCCAACAGACAGTTCTTGGGAGCTCTCTAATCCACTTTTCCTCACAAAGTTTATGTAGCTCCAGTTCTCCTGGATAGGAAAGAAATCTTCCCTCATCTACCTTTTGTGGAGCGATATAAAGCAGCAGTGACAACTGGGCAAGACCTCACTCTGCTGAAAAACCTATGCAACTGGTTTCTTATCAGATCAGAGTTTCACTATTTCAAGCAAGACTCAGTATTTTTTTACACTGACATCCATTTTCTTAGAACCAAGGTTAAAAGAAAGAAAAACTATGTTCCAGCCAATGTCTCATCTAGTCCTTGGAACTGTGCTTTTTCCACAGCAAATAAAGTCAACTGAAATGCAATTGTAATTTTAAATGTACCTCTAAGACAAGAAACATACTGTTTATATTATAGGGTCCCATGGTGAGAAAGTGACTTTGATAGAATTAGAATTTGCTTTCTTGCATCTCAAATGCAAATTTCTCTAGAGATAGCTAAAAAAATCCAGTAAGGAACAAGAAAAACTCTTCAGCAATAAAATATTTTTAGTACATAAACAAACCAAAATATTCTCATTTGCATATGGTACATCATCTCCTCTGGTGTTTTTATTTTTATCTTATATGACAATGCAACTCACAAACTAAATAACAAAAGGGAGAAGGCAACATTTCTGGTGACAGATGCTGAAGATCAATAGCCATTTCCAAAACTTTATGGCATAATTAAAATTCGTAACAGGAATAATTTCCTTTTCAACCCCTCAGGCTAAACCTAGAATTATTGACTAAGTCAAAGTTATGTAGTATAGCTTTTTTTATTATTTTATGTTTATGGATAATATAAAGGATCTTATGGTTTTTACATGTAATCTGATAAGTGTAGAAACAGTAAGTAGGAAACATCCTCTATATCAGCTGAGCAACAGTTATAAACATTTTGTTGCTGTTCAGGTATGTAGTGGCCATGGGTAAACAGATAATCAACAGCTAAACCACAGTTTCCAGGTGGATGGCCAGAATGCCCACAAATTAAAAGTGAATTGAATGTACTGTTTTCTTCATCTTAACTGTCATGAAGCCCTCATTAGAAGTGGTACCATTACAGGCCACCTGAATCATGAAATCTAACTGTAGCTGGATTAATACAGAATCTGTTGTTTCATTGACTGGCAAATTAGAACAGCTTTATATTTATAACCTGAAGAGTCCACCTAAACTTTTTTTTGCTACCCAAGCCATACTAAGAAGAGATTTCACCAGTGAAAGGTCAGCAAATAAGAAGGAAGCACAGCTGATCCAGAGTAAGTATGCCCTATGAAGAGAAAATAGACATCGCTGCACAATCAACATTGCCATGATTTGGATTTACTGTAACTCAGAATTTCAAGTCAAACACTTTCAGTTTAGGAGGAAAAAGATGCCTATTTGTTTTCAAATTTTCAACCCGGAAAACTCAACCTTGGAAATCAAACTAGATTATTCCTTGTTCCTGTAACTCCAAGTTAATCACTGCACAGGCCAAAATTAAACCCTCCAACACACATGCAAGCACATGACCTCCACTGCATCTTCACAAATAAAATACAACTCAGGAGTTAGTAAACATTTCTGCTGATGAAGCATAAGAACAAATACAGTCGTACTCAGCCCCTCCTTGCAGAGCTAGCAGGAATAAAATGCAGTAAACTTCATTGTGTTATGAAAGCACATAAAATCGGAGCTTAAACAGACAGCAGGAATGCAACTTCTACATAACACTATTTGATGAAAAAGATGAATATATACACAAGCTGTCAAAGCCAGCTATTAAGAAACTATGCTTAGCACTATAGATTTGTGGTAAAATTCAGCCAAAAAAAAAAATCAGCTCCACTTTCTGTGACTGTTTCCACAGAGACAGAAAGCGAAGGTTAGGCTTCTTAAGCTCCTGAATGTTAAGACAGGTTCCACTATACCACCAAAACATAACCAGAAACATGAAATTGGAAGAGTAAAAACAGCAGCACCATCACTGAGTGGGCCTTGGTACACATGGCTCTGCACCAGAAGAAATACAGCCTGAAGGTAAAAGTGATTGTAAAATCTAGAAAATGCCACAATAAGTAATGAAATCACGGTATATCTAACATACATACAGTCTTCTTCAGAGAAACAGGTAGTTTTCTGTTCTGTATGTGGTGACACATTCACACTTTCTCAAGTTGGCACAGCTTTAGGCCATTTCCTGCTCAGAGATTAAGCTTAAGATACGATGATCTCAAAGACATGGAAAAATAAGTAAACCTGGTTGCTTCCCCTGCCCCTAAGGCACAACTTCAGCTGGATTCACTCCTGCACGAGTCAAATGGCCTCTGACAAAATCTTCTGGAAAAATATGCTCCCAAAAGAACATCAGAAATACTTGACATTTGCCTGAGTGTCCTCAAGTTCATCTGATAGAGAAATAAATTACAGTACCATGTAATAACTAGCTGACTTCTGCAAGCATAATAAATTTTAACCACTCACAAACATGGAATTTTGCATTACCTTCTGTGACAACAGCAGCATCAAGAGTACACAAAGCCAAAGCACCACACTTCACCTCTATTTTAGGCCTGTGCAAATGACTTGACAAAAAGCACTGTACATCAATGATATTCTGTTTGACTGCATTCACAGTGCACACCTTAACAACTCAGTTTCAGAGGGCAAAATTCAAGCAGTATATCCTCTCACCCAAATATGCTGCTTGGTCCTACGATCAGAAACTTGTTAGTGAAAGATGGAAAATTACTACCGTATATTATAGCTTTGTTCTGCCAATGCAAGGCTGCTTCATACACAGAATAGCATGTATTAGGACAATCTGAAGATGCATAGAGCCACTCTGAACTGCTTGAAACAGCAGAAGTAAGAAAATCAAGTCTGCAGATTTGGTCCAGTTGTCCAATAGCCTGTTTCACATTTTCCAGAACTTACTAGGTAACAGAAAGGAGAGCATTCCCATATAGGTACTGTGCCAATGCTCTTTTATACAGCATGGACTTTCTAAGTAAATCGTGTTTCTCCTGTTGGCTTAACTCTGACTTTCATAATACACATACAGAAAAAGCCACCTAAAAGCAAAAGAAATACATACGCACAAAACTATTGAGAAGTAGAAACACTAAAAGTAGACTGTACAGGGAGAATTTCATTATTTAACAACACTATGTTGCAAACAGGTAAGCTCCATAAATCTAATGGGATATTAAGAATCATAATTATGAAGTCATAATTAGATATAAAACAAACAAAACCCATAGAAATCACAATTCACAATTGATCACAATTAAATATCAAAATATAGAAATATAATCTTGTTTGTCTTTAGGAAGTAAAGCTCTTCTGTGGTGGAGTTCAGTGACTATATTGTTTCTCAAGCAAATAAAAAAAGACTTCTAGACCACCATTAACTTTTCCAGCAGAACTGTGGTGTCCTATCCCAATATAGAGGTGCAAAAAACTCCTGCCATTTCCAGAAAACCCCAAGTACTTGGAGGAAGAGAAGAAAGGGTCCTCGTTGGGACCTGCTACAAATGCAAAGTACTTCAATTACAAACTTGTGTCATACTGCCAAGGAGCTTACACAAACCTTGTTTTCTTTTGTCTGAACTGCTAAAATTACGTTGATACCCCCTCTGCATCAGTCTCAGTTCTTTACTTTTCTCTAATAAGTGCCATTCATTCAATTAAGAGAGGCATGGGAACGGCAAAAATAAATATAGTAATTATCTCACTTATGATCATCTTTTATGAGACACATTCTGAGGAACAATTTATTGGGGGAAAAAAATCGATGCTTTCCTTTGAGTCCCTTGAGTTGCCAACAAAATCTGCTAGAACCTAGAGCTGACTAGAGGTTATTTCACTTCTAGCAGAAATGCAAAGTTTAAAGCAGCTCAAGCGTAGAAGTAAAAGTTTTTGGACACTTTGCAAACACCCTCCATTTGCTATACATTTTCAATTTCAGTACTACTTATTATAGCAAGATGTTGCTATCTTGTTTTATTTCCAAGCATATAGATTAGGAAGCAATCATCTGCAACACACCTCTAAACACTGGAGAGTATTATAATAGCAAAACAAGAATAACATGAAGCAGACTTGGACCAGAAAGTCTTCGGTTTGATATTCAGTTCTGCAGTTGATTTTCACCATTGGAAAGAGATTCACAAGCATCATGGTTCAATTTAAGCAGTTTTCTCAGTTTTAATATGCTTGCATTACACAGGATATTTTTTCTAGAGCTACACTTTCACACCCTGCTTTATAAACACAAACCAGAAAATCTACATTAGAAAAAAAACAAAACAGAATACCTGTGATAAAAGAGTTAAAAGCACCTAGAAAAAAATAGAATGATTAAAGCTGAAGTCAAATGAGTGTTCTGTGCTGGTCCTGCTGCTGATGACTCTACGGGACTACCTGAATCTCATATTCTTCACAGCACCAGGACAGTGATCAGTACACACTTTTCTAGCTCTCTACATTCACTACTTTGAAATGAAAGTCAAAAATCCACAGGAGGGAGCAATAAAATGAATTATTTTAAATTACCCATTGTTCCTGTACTCATTGGTGAATAGAGTCAATCTATGTAAGAAAGGCTGTCGCAGAAAGCCTCACTATTATCATTCTAAAAGAGGCAAGAAAAGACCCATTGATGTTCTGCTAATTAATTGTCCAGATAGCAAACAGGTACCGAATTCTGAGGACTGAGGTCCTCAGAATCAAATGCAAAGCAGAAAAGTGCATCTTATTTTTTATTTTTAACAATGGACCTTCAAAGCTACCATCTTATGTTACAGAATTCCATTTAAAAACTGCAACTGATTACAGCATTCGTTAGCATTATTCAAAGCCCCCCACTCAAGCACACTTGAGGAATGAGGCTGATCCTTGAAATAACCCAGCGAGTAGGGCTGGTGGCCAGAAAGTTCTCCTGATAAGGGAAGCTTGAGACTGAAAAGAAGCACTTCTGAAATTCACTTTCTGAGACATTCCCTTTCTAATTCCTGCTGCCCCACGCAAGCTTGCCATGCTCTTTATGTATGCTCTTGATGTTTTCCTATCGCCTTTCTCAGCAAAAAGTACTACTTGCTTCTTTTAGACTTGGCCTGTAAATGTTTCATGAGACTACATATATATTGATCTAAAAAATAAAATAATCAACATCAGAACACAAGAACAAACCCTAAGGAACACATGCTTCAGAGCTGATCCATAGCCCAGATTAATTACAGATGGAAACCAAACTTGCTGGAAATCTAATATATCAACATACTCTATCACATACTTATATTAAGGATTCATAAAATAATAATGATAACCCATAAAATAGACATGTTAATAAGCAGTACATAGAGGAGCCCTGTAAAAAAATAGGATGGTATAATAATAATGCTCATTTGACTTCTCCCACTCTAGCATACTCCCAGTACCTCTCAAGATCTGAATCATTAAGCTGCTCCAGCGTCAAATTGTTAGTTCAGCTTTGTGGGGCAGAAAAGCAAGCGTGTACTGCATACACTTAGCAGGTGAGCAAACCTAATACGACCATCCAGCAACACAATACAGTGTGAAATCAATTACAACTCATGTATGATATCACATTAACGCTTACAGCAATAGCATCTTGTGGGGCTAGTATGGTCAGAGTTTCCTGTAAACAGTACTTCATTCACAGGAAAATTGAAAACAACTTCTGGGAAGGTATTGATCTCTATTCAAATCAAAATTTAAAATAATAAAAAAAAAGCATACAAAAATACAAGGTTCCCTGTCAGCTGCAGTGCATTTTTAAAGGGCTCACAGGGAGCTCACTGGAACTGGAATCGATTCCTGGCCAGCAGTCAAAGGCCGATTGTTCTGGGCTCACTTTGATCTCGCCAGCCGGCACACCCACACTGCAAGTGCCGTGGAAACGGAGGGCTGGAGTATTTACAGAGGTAGTAAAATGATTACAACGGAACCAAACCAGGAGCTAAATCACTCTTGCAGCTTACTGCACTCGGTGTGAAACAAGAGCGCTGTGATGGCGGAGTGACCTTCTATTTACTGACTGACCAGATGGCGAGAATTACTGACTTATGTAAGCCCCGAGCCGCCTTCAGCATCTGACAACTGTCGGGTGAAATCAAATAAACGTCTCTGTGTAGTCCTTAGTGCAAAAACCTAATCATCACAAGACCATTACGTTGTGCCCTTAGAAGAAAACGCTGCAGGGAAAGACAAGGAGTGAACAGGACTGAAATCCCTAGATCCTTAAAAAAAATGTTTGTTTCACAGCAGAATGGAGACACATGGGCATAGCACAGCGAGGTTTGTGCACCTGCTGGCCAGGCTGCATCACTCTTGCTAATGAATAGGTGAAGTCAACCTCCAGGGTTGTCAATCTGGTACCTTTAGTAATTCATACAAGCCCAAAGTTCTCTAAAAATAAATAACTCAACGGAAGTCATCTCACTAGCAATGCTTTTGACAGGTATCTTGAGTAATGTTAATTTTTCCACTTTTTTTTTCCGTAAAAATAAGAGCAAAATCACCAGTTCATTTAGAGTCTCTAAAAACAAACACACACAGAAGTAACAGTACATCAGCTTCATAGAAACTTAAAAACAGCAACAAAAAGCCTTTGTACTGGGGAGTATGTACAGAGAACATTTCCATCAACAAAAAAAACAGGCACAATTCTCATTCCATCCACTAAGGCAAATCATCAATAAATTTCATTTGACTGAACTCACACTAATGAAGAAAAGGTACAAATCAAGCTGGGAACACACTCACGGCTCTCAAAATGCACGTATACAATACAGCGGGACTGATTCTTACGTAAGTTTAACTAATATAATTTTATTTGCAGAAGTGAAATAGCTTTTCACTTGAAACATAAAAATTAAGATCAAAAATAGGCTGAACATATTTCTGAACAATGTACCACTGAACCTCAAGTTGCATCCTGAATCAAAAAAGAAAAGCTATAAGCTCTCTCAATACCAGATCAAAGAAATGGTATTTAGGCCTGTACACTATTAAGCGTTGCTGCTGCTTTTTCCAGAAGTAAAATCTGGATGCAAACTTATCCTACTAACGTATGTTAAAATGGTGGAAAACAAAAAAGGATTTCAACTCTCAGAAGCTCTTAGTGCAAGAACTCTGCTCTGGCAGTAACAGAATTATTCCCATTCAACATGGGTCAAAGACACATTTGAATCCCAGCAGAGTATGCTGGCATACATATGAAGAATAACTTTGAGGAGAAAAGCAGTTACAGTTTCTCTACAACTAGGAAGTCGCCGTTTCAAGCTCTTGGAAAACCCATTTGCAAATTTTAAAATAGCTTGAGGATTCTTGCAGAACTCAAAACAGTTACAAAGCTTCAGCTGTTGCTGGTATGCAGAACACGAGAAAGAGCTGAGAAAGGGACTGGTAAATCAAGAAAAAGAAAAACAGGTTGAGTGTCAGGGGGAAAAAACACTGGATGATACAAAGACACAATAATGGAATAATTCCTCAGGAAGATCATATTTCCTCTGACATTAAAACCATCTCTTGGAAGAAAAAAGGACTACAGGGGAAACATTATTTTTCAAAGTAAAACCTTGACACTAATGTTGCAAAAGAAGGACTAAGTAAGATTCATGAACTGCTGCGGACAGGCTTCTACTGAACGCTTAAAACACTTAGGACAGCGCTCTATTCTTGTGAGTGCTTACCAGCACTGTTTAGCATGGATGTGCTGTGCTATCTTGCGCAGCCCACAGTAGAAGAAAGAAAATAACCTGAAAAAAGCCATGAATGAAAAAGGGAAAGAATCCCCCTACTCTTTGCAGATCTGCCATGCCCTGCTCACACACCACAGGTACTCAAAACAACGTAAAGGATCTCCTGCCCCCAAAATATTTGCGGCAGACTGAACTATAACACACACACAAAAAAGCAACCTCCACATTGACTGCTCACCTTGAGTTTAAAGCAGCCTTTGTTGACAACAGAACACCAACTTCACATGATCTTATCGCACCGTTCCTTGCTCTTCTAACTCAGTGCAGTGTTTGTGTTTTTATTGTGCTTGTTGTGCTTCACTTTCAAAATACACTGCACTGAAGAGACAAGGGATGTGGACTTCCTACTTTTTTTCCACAAATACACACCCGTGCAAAAACTAAGTCCACTAGCATGGACATGCAGCACACACTGCAGCAGCTGAAAGCGAAACAAGCTTCTACATGCGGTGACTAACAACACACCAAACTTCTCTACCAGCAAACTATGTCAAAGCCAGTGTGCCCTTACCTTGTTGGGAAGTGTCCGGCAAACTTGATTCATTGTCTTCCATTTCTAAAAGCAATAAACTCCTCTGTAAGGAGCAAAGCTGTTCGATCACGTTGGCTGGGTTGCTGCGTGAGTTTTGACCTCCTGACTTTCAACTATAGCACGGTAACTGTATACCTGACTTTTCGTGAATAATTAGCATCCTGCTTCCTGAGTTACCTGGGCTTGCCTGACCTGTTTC
Source organism: Odontophorus gujanensis (assembly GCA_013399175.1). Lineage (NCBI taxonomy): Eukaryota > Metazoa > Chordata > Aves > Galliformes > Odontophoridae > Odontophorus > Odontophorus gujanensis. The sequence goes on from VXAB01013294.1 coordinate 102,923, forward strand.
TCTATAAACTGACATCATATCCTTTGATCTCTTTTGATTAACATGTGCTTGAGGCAACACTGCTTTGTCTTACTTTGGACTCTCCCGCTCGTTTCTTCCCCGCCCTTCACTTTCACTTTTATGCAGGAAGCTATCTGAAGAGCATTTATCTTTCACAGCAGGTGTTTTAGTCAAAATGCCAAAGCCTGCAGAAATTTTGCAACTAAATTTAAAGATTCTCTGAATTAGCATTTTATAAGAAAGCCAGGAGTAAATAACTATCAGGCCCATCTCTGCTAGATGGAAATTTGCAGACACAGTTCTTCACTGCGGAAGAACACGACTGCAGTAGATTCAGCGCCCACTGGAAAAAGCTTAGCCAAGAACTCCAAAACTAAAAAACAAACCCACCCTTCCCCTGACTTCCACAAAGGTTACCTACAAGGAAGGTGTTCTGCTTGAACACTGTAATTTTGAGATTGTTTTGACTGTGTAACAGAAAGGGATTACAAACAAAAGGAAAAGTTATTTTGCTTCTCTTCCCAACCTGCTCCAGAACAAGGACACAAAATTTTAAGTTAATCTTATCCTGACTTCAGGTTGAGTACCAAGAAAATATTTGCTCTTTCCTGCTTCAGAAGTCAAATAACAGGTTTCTGGTACTTATATGATCCATTTGTCGAACAAGTACACCTGGTCTCTGCCTACAAAGCTATGGTTTTATTTTAGCATTCACATTAACGACTGTCAGCAACAGAAATCAACGAAGCCACAGCACTACTTGAAAGGAACAATGACAAATTAAAAACTGAACAGCTCTCACAAAGTTAACCTCTGTCTGGATTACACTCAGAATGGTCTAATCAATCACTTCTGACTTCTTTTTAATTAGATTCATTTTTAAACTAAACCATGCTATTGCTGTTGGGTTTTTTGTTTATTTGTCTTTTGTTAAGTACCAAAATAAATACTTACTAGTACAAGAAAAAAAAAAAAGCCTGTAAGACCCATTAGCTTAAGATTATCTGGAATAGGTAAAGTGTATCTTTAAAGTAGAATTTCAAAAGCAAGTATACTAATTAAAACAAAGCCATTGTTCAGGAAGCAGAACTTACAGTAATATCCCTCGAGCTTATCATCAAATAGAAGTAAAAAAATATTTATGTCTTCTAGTGATTCACTGTCAACTCTGTGACAACTTCATGCATGTATACCTAAGTAACTTTCTCATATATGTGCTCATCTACCTCTTAGCCATAATTCAGTATCAGAATTTGCCTACAAAAGGTAAGTCAGACATTCTAAATCTGAACCATCTGAGTAATGAATTCCAGAACTTCTCACCTGGTTCACAAAAATAAGAGACTACGTTTCATTCTTGCCCAGCCATCAAATTAGTTCAGTTAAACTTCCCTTTCCACAGTCAGAAATGGTTCTTCACCAACAGAGCCACCAGAAAAGCAAAATGGACCATGTTTGAAAGGTTTTGATGAGCCTCTCGTTCCCGAAGGCTTGGAAAAACCTTTCTACTCTAGCTCAGGAGATGAGAACCCAGCAGACACCTTGGAAATTCTGCTGAGTGGACAGAGGACACACAGCAACACCCAGTTCAAATGTTGCAAATCATTCTGAACTCATTTACTAAGTTTCCACCTGAAAACATGAGTGAAACATTCAGTGACAACATTCATTTCATGGAAATAGGACTTATTCAGATCCAGCTCCTCTAGATAAAGACAGAAAATAAATCCAGTTATTTTTAAGTTCAGATGCAGAAATAAAACATGTGCTGGCTTGGTGATTACTTCAGGAGTGACACTGAAGTGGCCATTCCTGAAAGTATCTAGAAGTACAGTTCAAGGAACAAACATGCAGAAGCGGATATTGAGATTTTACTGAAGGATTTGACTACCCCTACCAATCAGGTCTCTAAATCTAAAGGAGATATTTGTGACCTTCCTGAAGCTCAAAGCTGACAGGATGCACTCAAGACAGAAGGAGCGAAACACTTGGACAATGTTTTTTTTGTTTGCTTGTTTTAATGTCAGCTTTCAAATAAGGTCACTATTTCAAAAGTACAATTTATTATGGCTTCAATTTGGGAACGAATGCCAGGGTTATATATATATATCTCTTTCCCAGGGGCCATAGAGGAGACAGTACAAAAACTCTTGCTTGACAAAACCTGGGGAAGTTAATGGTTTAGTGTTTAGTTTTGACAATATATAAAACATTGACTCTCTATATTTAAAAGACATAACTAGAAAAAAACTAACTTATTTAGAAGTTCTACAATGCAAAGCAAGACCATTTCATTAAGTAGCTGCCAAGACAGAGACGTGCTTTACAAGCCTAAGATCAGAATCTTGTTCCTTAAAGAGGGTGTTGATGTTTTTAGCTAATATATTTTTTTGTCTCCTTAAGTTACCACTTCTCCTTAAGCTTCAGTTACCACTGAAATTTGTAGTTCTATAAGGGGAAAGGACCTCTCAGAATATAGTGTTGAAGATTAAAACAAATCATTACGATTTTCCCTGTTTACAGGTTTTAATAACATATTTTAAGATATTCATCTTTCAAGAGATTATCAGTTTGTGTCTTAGCTACAGAACATCAACACCCTCCTTAAGGAACAAGATTCTGATCTTAGACTTTTAGCACCTACAAAAATATTCTGTAGTTCAAGTTGTAGCATTTTATCACATCATCTTCAACTAACTTAAATATTTTTTCAAGAGGTGAGTGATAGTGCTGAAAATACAGCCTCCTTTGAAAAGAATCGTACGAGTGGGAATAGTGTAAAAAGAGTTGAAACCCAAGATCCTTCACGCTCCCATTTCAAACAGGGACTAACAGTTAGAAATGGCCAGGTTGGTTTTATGCTCTCCTAATGCTTTAGTTGTGTTCAGTTGTGTGAAATAACTTAAACAGAGTGCTTCCCAAAGGAAGAGTTATTAATCCATTCACTGTTCCTTAACTGACTCAAACATGAAAATGGAGGAGGTCACTGTCCCTCTCAAAGAGGGACATGGAACATTTTTCTGTACATTTCTTACTGTACAGATACTGCAGATACTTTTTGACCCCAAAAGTCAATTTGAATATACAGTGAACAGAAACATCATTTAATGATGTTAGTAATCAGAGCTGAGAGAAAAAGCCTTGAACTTACACCGCATGTGGAACCATGCTGAATAGATAGCTACAACATCCTGAAAATGTCATTAGTGAATACAAGCATTATTTCAACCTTATTAAAAACTCAGTACTCTCCATCAACAGCAATAAGGCTGTGAAAAATGTTTGACTAGTGAGAAAACACAAGAAAGACTTACTCTACCATGAGTAAGATTTTCACACCTCGTTCCTCTGCCTTGACTGTGGTTTGCTGTATGGTTGTTATCTCTTTGTCTCCCAATTCCAGTTTTGGTAAACAGTTTTTCACCAGTTATGAAGTTATATATCACTGTATCCTCATAAAGAGGCAAACATCACCACTTTGGGATTTGATGGGAAACAAAGTCAATTTGTTCTCATTTATTTCTAAGCACTAATTACAGCTCATTAGAGCTCTTTTGTTAGAAAACTACTTGCCATCTGAAAAGTATCATCACTGAAACAACTGCTTTTATTGTGAAAAGACTCAGTTCTAAGGAACCTTCCACTAAGAAAGTTTCTTTAGTCCAAAAGTACTTTTGCACTACTATTATTTTGCCCCAAGAACAGAAAAATCACTCAAGCTTGCATCATAATGACGTATGAGGGGTAGAAGAAAACTATGAATTAATTCTTCCACAGTCATCGGGAAAATTCTACCCCTTGACCATTTTGATGAAGAACTTTCTCAGAGTAAGGATCTCATTTTTCAAAAGCACATTCAGAAAAGTGACTGACCCTTAGTTCAAGCTTCTCCTGATCCCTTGCTTAGTGAGGATACCACAAGTTATAATAATAATCACTCAATATCCCGATTTGTAAAGCTGAAGCAAGAACATTGACAGCTTTCCAAACAGAAGTCAAAGCTTTTCACATGTAGTACAAAGTCAGTTTGTAGTACGTAGAAAAAAAAGAAAAATTACCTTCTCCTTTTCCCTTTTAATTTGGTCTCTTTGGTGTTAAACAAAATAAATTATGCAGACGTATTGAAGCCTGACACATGGAAGATACTCATTTGGGTTCTGCAAATGATATTGTTGCACAGCAGATAAGATCCAGTAGAAATGGTGACAAATTTCACTGCCCTTTGATGAACTGGATTACTTATAAAGGCAATGGACTTAAATGAGCACTTCTTAAATACGTTGCTTATTTTACTTAGAAATCTCTGCACAAGTAGTTTCTCCCACCCCTACTTTTGATGAATCTTGCAGATAATTGAAAGCAGAAGATAAAATGAATGAGAGTAAAGCAAGCAGCTTAAAAGCAGAGAAGCATAAGAATGAGAGAATTAAAAGTGATTTCTTAATATTTTTTGGCAAGAGACCTAATACTATAAATGCTAACTAAAACTGAACTCTGACTTGCACAACTAATAAACAAATCTTACTACTTTAAGATCAAATTATGAAATGTATAAATCTGTTACAGGGAATTGAAATCTGATCAGCTCAGGTGTTTGGTTTTCTTTGTACCTTTTAGTCAGTACTTTAGTCTTTCTCTACTCTTTTAAAGAAAGCATGTCTTCAGTGCACTAAGAAAAAAAAAAAAAGGGTGATCTTAGTTTACCTTACTAAAACCTAAACTCAGCTCTAGCTATACCTAGTATAGTTGGGAAGAAGTGATGATTTAAGCAGGCCAGCTTGAGCACCAGCCACAGTGGTAAGCTACATGAAGTAGTGATTGAATGTGGAGATGCATTTTCAAGCCAATTAAAATTTGGACCAGAAGCATCTTCCAGACCAGGAAATACAGAACAGACAGAAGGAATCCTATGTTTGAATATTCAGTCACTAAAGATTTTTCCAGTGGAAGAGTACTAAAATATGCGCGGGCAAGCATTTTGGAGAAACAACACTAAGCTAACATTACATCTCCTCCTGGGATTGTCACATAACTGCAAAGCAGTCATTTGAAGAACTGTAGGGAGTTGCTGCCTGTACCTCCCAATGGGGGCTGCAAGCAGTTCCTTTCAGGAGGTTCAGCTTTCCCATATCATCAATCAGCCCGAGACGCGTTTTTATATGTACACACAAACTGATAAATAAGGGGTCATTTTGACAAAGAGTCGCCACCAACATGATATTCCTGTGCCCACATCTTGCTCTTATAGCCAGCAGACTTGCCTGCCTCCCTGTGCCAGTCGCAGCATCCCAAAGCTGCACTAAGGCAATTCAATTTGCTAACCCCACAGTTTCACCAGCAGAAGGCTAACCACTCATTTTCTATCACTTCTCAGTTGTCTGCTGCTTTAAAGATATCAATTAGGCCACAAAGGAGCACAGAACACGAGGACAAGACAGTTGTTTTGGTGCTGAGAAAGTTTTAGTGAAGTCCAGCCTCTCTGACCCAGCAGCACCATGCACTATAGGTACAGACTGAATTCAACACACTCTTAATTTACCGTCTCCTTTCCTATTACATCTGCTCACAGCCCTCTGCAGATTAAGCACATCTCATTAGTCTGTAACAAAGAATATCTCATTAGTTTTTAACAACTACTCTGCAAAATGGGATGGGGAAGTGACACAGCACCTGGGCTGCACAAGCTCCAGATCAAACACTGGCCTGGTGTGCCTTCTTGGTCAGCATGACGGACGCACCAAAATTGAACTGGTCTTCAGATTAAATAAATACTCCATTTTGCCCCCAAACTAGTTAGTTCAATTACTTATAAGTAACTCCCCATAGAAGGCATTTCTAGTATGTAATAGTATTCTCCATTGGTACTTGCATCTTTGAATTATCTATGCAGTACTCCTAGAAATAAAGAGCTATATTTTTCCAGAGAGAGTATAGGCAGCAAAATCTTATTCTTTCTCTCTAAATGGGGAAAAAAAGACAAATGATTTTTAGATTAGCACTGTTTCTCCCTTTCTCCCCAAATCTGCAATAAAGTTTTATATTTCCCAATTCCACTTGCAGTGATGTACTTCTAGAAAACACAGCTGTTGGCTTTGTATTTACTACTATGCAGTTATTGCATTACTTAATATATTTTCACATAGCTTTTTTTCTTTTTAATATAGAACATAGGAAATGAGATTAAAATATATTACTCATACCCATTTTCCCTGCTTACACACCATGCACTTGTTTCATATGCTTTAATCAATAATTTGTCTCAGTATCAGACAGGGTATTATGTAAAGCAAATAAAACAGCACAGAAGCCAAAAAGAAATACGAGAAGTTAACTGCATGTACATATCTAAGGAAAGGAATTGGAATCATGATTTCAAACAAGGCTCAGACATATACACATACACACAAATTAACTCCTGACTGCTCTGGTTGACATTTCATGACTTCTTATGTTTGATTCCCAAAAGAAAAACAAACAAAAAAGTTACTACGGTCTGAGGCAGTAGAAAAACACAAAAGAAAACACCATGAAAGAAAAAATGTTTGAAGTGTCTAAGCTACTTGATTTAAAGCACATTAGAAAACTCAACTTACATGTAAGTTTTCTTAATCAGTGTTTCTTTACTAGTAATGCTGCAATCTCTGAAGAAGTCAGCTGGCACTGCAATAGGATTCTGAATGCCTTCAATACATCGCTCTCACATTCCTTAACAAACTAACAGTTATTTGCAGTTTAGAATTAATTGGGTTGTAAGTAGAAGAGCAAGTTCAATAACATTATACAAGTTGATTATATTTCTTTCTTCCCCCCCAACAGCAAGCAATGACTGCAATGCAGAGTGAAAAGCAACCACATCTAGATATAGATATGCAACTTACTGCTCCTAATAAATTATAAACAAATGAAGAAAATAATTTAAGACCTTCAATTCTATTATGGGGGGTGGGGGTTGTAAGTATTCAACACTTATGTCTCTCAGATGTAAACACAGATTCCTAAATTTTACCAGGACCATTTTCCTTGCTCATACAGTAGACTGAGCCACAGTTTCAAACCCCTGTCTCCAAAGCTCCCATTGCACTACGCAGTTCCTTGAACTGTGCCAGCAATGTTGAAGTTAACACAGTCATATCAGCAGACAAAAAAAGGTGGGAACGACAGGAAGGAAATATCTTGTCAACAGACCAAAGCTATCATTAAGAGTACAAGTTGCAACAAGTTGTACAATATATGATCTAGAAGAAATCTACCTCCATCATAAGCTGCAAAACATTTCTTAATACCCTGTAGCAAGTTTAGGATTTCCAATATAAGTATAGATCATTAAAAAGATAAATAGTAAGACAAATTACAGTCTGCAATATGAAGAATGAAGGAGAAAGATGATTTTGTTAATGACAATTGCCTCAAGGCTCTGGCTATACACACTGAAACATCTCACCTGACTTTCTGCATCTCTACTTAACTTGGCAATAACTCTACAATTGGCTGCTGCTATCTGCATCTGTTCACAAGGAAACAGAGAGAAAGAATAGACTGTGCAGAAAAAAAGTTAGATGAAAACATTGATTTTTGTGTAGATTATTCAAAGTTCGATAATTACACAGTAGCTTGTAAACAGAATGGATTTCTTCACAGCTACCTGGAAACATTTCCAGACACACACGACATATTTTGACATCTGGTTGTCAAATTTCAGAGTGCCAAATGCTGTATGAAGTTTTCAGTTTTAACAGCTATTAACAAATAACTAAGCTTAATATTACAAAAATCTAAAAATGGAAGAAAGTATTTTTCAAGTTGCAATGGTTCATACTGCCAAAAAGATTTTCTTCTATCTTTTGGGAGATCCCACCATAATACGATTGCAGACGCTTATATATTAACCTCATTTTAACCTGGTGGAATAAACAGAGAAACAGAATGGTTGGGCAGATCTCAGGCCCAGCAGTTCAAAAGAACAACCTGTTTGCTACAGCTTTGATCTACATCATTAGGGACCAAACTTATTGCTGAGAGCAGAAAGGGCTGCAAAAATAACACTTCGGGCAACATCAGAATAACACAAACCATGAGATTGTGCAGCTTTGTCAGCAAGCTAGTTACAACTTCTTCCTTTAATAAATACCTCCATATAAAAGTGGTTATGTGGAGCCGCTTTTCTATTAAGGCCTCCTAAGACCAAACTAATAAATCCCTGAATCAACATGTCACCTCTCTCACAGAGCACCATCTGCACAGTTGTTCTGTGACAAAACAGCAGATCTACAACTCACACTGACACCTATATTCAAAATTCATTTGATTTGTTGTAAAAACAACTTGTACATGGTTGAGACTGTCAAACTCCTCATGCACATACACAGCTTGTTCACAGCCGGGTATTACATCACTGGAAGAGAAGAAACATAGTAGACTGTCACTTCATGATTGTGTTCTTAGAAAAAAAAAAATGAAATCACCAGAAGATCCCAACACTAATACAAGCCCTAGCTCATTTCCTTTGAGCTTCCAGCACAGTGATGGCCATTTTCAGAGGGCTCTCAGACTACAAAAGCATAACTTTATGCAGAATTAGATCTGAAAGCTTGCAATTTTCAGCAAATCCCTTACTAAACATGGCTCTCATCTTGAAAGCTTAGTAACCATAACAGGAGTCAGTTCACAATGTACTTTATTCTTTCAAGTGAAATGGTTGGTTTGCTTCTATTCCTCACCTGCTCATTTTTTAAAGAAAAAGACAGCAAAACATGCAGTATATGAAATTAACCCAGTCATGATGACTGCTGAGAATTAAGGCTGCAAAAATGCTTCAGTCACTGTCCATAAGCTCAGCAGAAAAGCCCACTGTCAGCTCCTGTGTAGTGACAAAGGACCTCCAGCCCACCCACCCCATGCTGCTGTACAGCCACTACACATTCCATAAGTTTTAGCATTAGTCATCAGCAACCATCAGGCCCCCTTTCTTCTCCAACATACGGGGGGGTGGGAGGGGTGGGAGTGTTAAACAAGACGACTTCTCTCCTGATCAAAAGAAACATGGAGTTTTAATAACTAATATGTTTAGGCAGTTCAGACAATTTGTGTAATTGCTCTGTAGTGAAACATACGGCATGATTATAAGGTACAGTTCTTTCAGTAAGAGGGCTCTGTTAAAAGTTGACATTAATAGAAACCTTCTGAACTGTCTATTATTAGACAGCGATGATCTCACAATGACAGTACTGAAGTGCCCTTTGTAATAAATAAATAAATAACAGATAACAGCTTTTAACTCCAGAATAATGGTATTCAACAGGAGGAAATGCTATTCTAAAACTTGCTGAGAAAAATAAAAAGCCATTGATCTCAGAAGCAGAAATGTGTTACATTTACTGTATTCCAAAGAAGCCCTGATCCATTGCCCTTAATAGCAACATAAACATGCACGATCTCCAAAGCACCAGTGTCCCTGCCTATCTCCAAGCTATAGACTAACTTCTACTTGAAGGACTAGCAGGTAAATTATGCAGCTGCAGACTGAGCAATGCAAACAAAGTTGACAACACTTCCTCTCTCCAGCCCTAGCTTATTTTTAGCCAGAAAAAGCTCTCACCCAGCTCCTCACACCACAGCTCAAACATCTGCGAGGGCACAGGGGAAGGATACAATCATGGCTGAGAACACAGGGAGCAAACAGGGCTCTTGCAAGTGCATCTTTGCTTGCATACTTGCATCACCTTAATGCTACCATGGAACAATCCTTCACACATTCTGAATATTTCACTCTTCTTATCTTGTTTTTGAGAGACTCAAGTTTAGTAGGACTCTTCAGGTAAAACCCATCAAAATGCTGAAAACCTGATTAGTACTCATGGCAAAGTACAACAAGCATAAACTGCAAAATCACTAGTCCATAATGAGAAAATTGGAGACCCCCAATAATGATGCTGCACAGAGGTCTGTCTTGAACATACAACTAAGGAACTGTATTGCTTTTGAACAATGTTCACATGTAGGCCTTAATGATGCAGGTCTGCCAACTGTCCATGGAGAAGGAGCCTAATTAGAGATGATTAGGGCAAGGACCATGAACAAAACTGGAAAACTTCCACAAAAAAGAAAGATTCAGGGAGCTCAATCTGATTCATTTAAGCACAAGTCTGTGTATAATTAGCTACCTATCTAACCAAGCTAGGACCAGAAACGTGCTACTGAAAGGACATACAGGTTTAGGGAGAGTTGCTATTTTCAGTGTTTCAAGATGAATTCAAACAGTCACAATACAAGCTGGCAAGTGTTTTCCAGCAGTGTAATCTGTTGGGCGGCATCCCAAGAATCATGGGAGTTCTTCCACCGCTAGAATCTTCAGCGTCAGAGGTTTTTTCTTTATTTAAGTACAGCTACTGAACACAGAGGTAATTATTCCATGCAAGTCCTACTGCCTTCAGACAGGACAGCCACATCAGTCTCTCCAGCTTTGAATTATTCCCATGTCTGTACACAGCAACTGCCAGAGGAGAGAAGTCATAGAACAATACATTTCCTTCTGACATGAAGAACCGATAAGAGAAGGTACAGTGCTATTACACAGGACTACTACTCCCCTCCACTCATTTAATAACGTTCCTAGGTATTTTGCTGTACACTTACGAATACAGACATCAAAATAAATGGAATTTAGCAAAGCCAATCTAGCAAAACAAATCTGGTTCCAACAACAACAACAAAAAAAAAAGAAAACACGATCGAAAACATAGATGATGGCAGCAATTGTACACTGTGGAAGGAAATATCCTGACTACCGCTGTTTGCTGCTTACATTCAGCACAAAAGCAGATCACAATCCAAGTGATGGAATTATAAAATTTGCTTGATAGTGTCAAACAGGTGAAGAGAAAGCATAAGAATCTGAAAGAGTTCTTGCATGATCCATACATGCCAGGAGAGAGTTCAACCTTTGGGAATAGCAACAGCCTCTCCACAAGCCTAATCCTTCATCTGCTGTGCCAAAGCAATATCTTAACACACAGAAAATATTTGAAATACGGAGTGGAAATGGCTACATCATAGCTACCTCTTGGAACCACCAGGAAACAATTTTGTTTTTCACTCACTATGGCTAAGTTCTGTCAGGGTACAAGTTCCAGGGTCACTTAATCTCATCATCGCAAGCTCTTTTGTCTTGAGCTGTAATTTGTTAAAGCTTCAGTTCATTAACACTGTATCAGTATTGTGACAGTAATCTAGAGAAGTTCAATATTTGCTAAAAATGATACATGCTGGCTAAGTGCAAATCTTGGACTACTTTGGGTTTTCCCAAGTATCCCACATATAAGTATTAAAACACACCCAGCAGAGATCTACACCCACTTCAGGGGCTGAAATCACAACATTATGAATAGGAAATACAAGCAACTTCAAAGACATTAAGGGAAATTCTCAATTCCTGTGTTCCTTAGTGAAGAATTACAATTCTACGCCTGAAGAAGTTACAGTCAAGTTCATCATACAGCCAAGTCACTAGGCAGAACAAAATGAATACAGAAGAGAATTGTTATTTAGCTACAATTGTTGTTATACCCTCTGTTTAGCTGAGCACGAACACGGGAAGTCCATCACTTCTTTTGAAAGCATTGCTGACAGCTTTACTTTCACAAGGATCATTTCAAATTTACCAAGACTGATCTGGTTCTAGAAAAGTAGCTCAGTGTTTAATCACAGAATACCCCAAGCTGCAAGGGACCCACAAGGATCGAACAAGTCCAACTCCTGGATTTGCATAGGACTAAACACAAATTAAACCCTACGTGTAAGAGCATTGCTCAAGCACACCTTGAACTCCAGCAGCTAGGTGCCATGATCTCTTCCCCAGGGAGCCCACAAGAGACCTCATGCAAAAGTTGGTCCTTTGAATCAAACAACTGTGAGCATTTTTTGACACCGAGCTTTGCTTTTCTTTTCATGCTACCTGGAGATTCATTTTATGACATCTCTCAGTAATGTAACCCCTAATACTCAGGATATGAAGCAGGATCTTGTTATAACTGTATCTAATAGCACTGATTAAGCTTAGAACGACATTCACTCTTAATTAAGACTTCTTTGAGAACAGTAACCTTACCAAACCCCTCACTCACAGAGAGAAAGGCAAATAGATCCATAAAGTTCACAAAGAATTTTGAATGATTTCAAAAAACAAGCAGAAAGCAATCAAATGAAGACAGTAATGACAAAAGAGCATGCAGCGGAGATCGAGAATGCTCACTTCACTCAGAAGTAATTGTCTAGAAAGTTATATTAATAACTATATTTACTACAGTTATTCCATGAACTAAACAAGCACACCACATTGTACCATGGAACACAGCAAGTTGAACAATCCTAGAGGAGAAAAACAAACAACATGAGGGGATACATCTCCAAAGCATGTGCATATACGATGAAAGCCAGACTGATCAGTCTCTGGCTTGGCTCTTAATTTCTTGCAGATACTTAATTGTCCTTTCATCATTTTCACTCCCTTGCTCTCCATACTGGAGCATGGTACAACGAAAGCAAAATTAAGAGGAACAGAAACACAAATTCCAACTCTAGAGATTTTGTTTGCAACTGACCTCATAAAATGCAGAAGCTAGGGTTGCAACCTGATTTTCAATTATTTATACCTTGCTGCCTTTCTAATTTCATATTTTCCATTCAATTGTAGCGGTTTCTCCTTTACATGCACTTGCAGTTTTTAGCCAAGAACAGACACTTGCCAAGGCACTATGTCAGACATGAGCATTCGTGCCACCAACTGTCTTTGTGTTTACTATTGCAGCATGGTACAAATTACTGGCACGTGCTTGCACTATTTTGAGTCAACACTAAGTTTTGCAACTCCTTAAAATTCTTTACATGGTCAAAAGTCCTCAGATAGCTTTCATGAGAACAACTATGATGGGACAAAATGCTTTAGAATAGGTGTTTGATGCATGCTTTTCATTCACCTTAAAGTCAAGACAGGATTAGTTGAGAAGAAACATTTTCACGAAGGCATATTTCCGATCTGGCCTCAAAGACTCCATGATAATTCTCTGCAAAAGAACATATCACATTTCATAATACTGAAAAAGAAATCCTACTATTCACAACAGTGTAACTTCTAAATATAGACTGAAGACACATTTTCCTGGCCATGTAGAAGCTAAATAGAATTTATTTTTAAACATGCTGCTACTTGAGAGGTATTTTATTCGTTTAAAGAAAGTGAGTACCTACTGCCTAAAACGTCAAAAACCTGTGCTCTCTAATCCAGCACGACCTGGGACAAGAAGTAACAGCTTCACATGCGAGGAGCTTGCAGTTGGCTCTATGCTATTACAGACAGCTGACTATCCTGTGCCTTGCTTATCCATCAGTAATGTAGGAACATTCTTCCTGTGAAGAAGCCTGACATCCTGGTTACTTCCATTTTTCAACTAGAAATTTATTATCCATATAAATCCACATAAACTCCTCTCTTTCTTTCAATGCAATGCAAAAGGTGTCACTATATTCCTTCTCCAAGCAAAATAGGATGGCTCAGTACATATTTAAACAGTTTTTGTATATATCACAGTAAGTCAGTACTAATCAAAGCATATTATAACAATTCTATGGGTAACTCCATTAATAACTCTCCGTTGCCACGGTGCATAAAATGTAAAAGAAAGGATCAACAGCAACCAAGTGGTGCTGGCATAACTTCCCACAAACACAATCATAATGGGACAATGAAGAAGCAATCACAGGGAACATAAAAAACAACACACACACACAAAGTAACAACTCCCATGTGCTGTTTTTCCAAGACCTCCTGTTGACATTTCCAATGCAGAACCCACAATGCTCCTCCAGCACTCCCCTGTGCTTGGCAGGACCGCAGCCAGCATTAACTAAGAAAAATAAACTGAACTCACAGGAGCACAAACACCATGCTTCCACCTAACTTTTAGTCACTCCACCTAATACTACAGGAGCTACGTCAAAACAAATCTCTCTGAGCAGACAAGAAGGTGAGGAAGAGAAGGTGGAGGACAAACAGGATTTTCCTTTTTTTCCTATGTATATTTGCCTTTCAGTTAATCCAGCATAGTTACAGTCCATAATGTTGGAGAAAAGATCAGGAATATAGCTCCTTTACGATAATAGATTTGAATTTTGTCAAAGAAAGGTCAAATAATTTGTGTCAGGAGAGGGTAGAAGTCACCTGGACTGACACCTGGCTTCAAGTAGGAACAACATTAGAGATGGATGCTCAGAGCCTCATAAACTCAAAAGAAAACTAAGAGGAAACTGTCCTAGTTCTGAAGCAGCTCTGTGCTTTGCCCTTGGAAGACCTGGTCTCCTTTAACAAAGACAGAGTAATTAGCAATAAACTGCACTAAAGCAGAAAAGTAGAATGAAGATTCATGTAATGATTTCCAAAATAGGAACATTTCCTTGACAGTACAATATTGCACTGCTCTTCCTCAAAATCACCTTTAAGGTACAAATGCCCACGTAAGTAGGAGTAACTGGGCAAGACAAAAGAGAAAGAAAAAAAAAACAAGAAACTTTCGCTGTTCTTTCCCAGGACCACCTACAGACTTGTCTGCTCACAGAACTCAGTTAGAAGCTTCACACTAAAATATTTTATGTCTTACAGTTTTACTGCTCAGAAGATGAACTACAAGATTAAATCCAACTTCCTCTTCAGTTTTGGAGATAGTAACATGCCATCCAACTCATAAGACTTTAGGGTTTGGGCATCAGTAGTAGATATTGAAAATATGAGGGATGCATTTCAAAAAGGTATTAACACTAGTAGGGCTCACATATATGTACCAAGGGGAAAATAACCTCTAAGTTATGATACTATTCAGTCAGGATCCACAGCTATTGAAAGAAGCTCATGGTTCAGTTCTTGGCAATTCTACAAGGCTCTCCTAAATCTGCTCACTTAAAGGAGTCCTCCAGTTTTAAGCATCTGCCAGGAAGAAAAGTAATGATTTAAAAATAAACTAGAAAAATAAATCAATCTCAAAAACTTCTGTGTTTCACTATTTCAAATAATAAGAGCTGTGGCAAAAATCAGCAGATAAAACCAAAAAAAGAGTTCTGTATTTTCTGTTTTTTTAGTAATAAGAACTCATCCCACAAAAGGTGAACACGCGGTAACTTCGTCCAGTCTTTCACATTTAGACATTTGCAGCACTACTTAAAACACTCAGAACATTAACTTGTCTGTCACTATGAATAATTACTACTGCATCTCATCTTCTCTCCATCTTCTAGATACCCAGTTAAAAAAGGAACAATATATTTTGTCCATTTAGAAAGTAACCATGAGATTTAGGATCAGGGAACTTAAAAGGTCAAGTTTAAACTTTCCCCATCATCATCATATGACATATTTTATTACTATCCCTCATTTTGTGTAGGGATTAATATGTCCATAACCAGTTCAGTTTATTTTTGTCCATGCCATCTGTATCTAGCCTTCAAGCAGTTAGCAGAAGTACAGTGAGGACACCTAAGTAATTTAGATAGGCAAGCACCAGTCCAAGGAAAAGATTCTCATTCACAACTTGGGAAGAAATTATGCTCTACTCAGCTGACAAAGTTTATGTTCAAGGAGATCGGTACTTCCACTGGAAGAGTATGCTGCAAATGAAAACAGAAATCTCCCTTGAGTTAAAAGCATAATTTCTGTGTTTCACATGGACTCAGCCATCAGTGGGTAGAAATGAGAAGAGGAGGGAGAAATACAACAGCTAGCGGATTAGATGTTGTCACTTTCGATCCATCATGACACTTTCTCTGATTATGAAAATGATTTTTTCCAAGCAGTACATTTTATGCTTGACAGATTACAGATCAGTTTACATATTTAAAATTGGTGCACTCCAGTTTTACAAGAGTTCAGGTCTTCTGAGACCATCATTTATTGTATGGCTTAACACAAGTTGAAGAACATTCAGCCAGGCAATGCCACCAACACTTTTGGGCAATGAAACGGGTGAAGTTACAAACTCCTTAAAAATCACACCAGCAAGACCAAATTTAACACTTTCTCCTTGACTGTATAAGCTGTCTCAGAAAGGTCATTAGACTATTACACTCACTCTTATGTAGAACAGCACTATACACACACAATGTTTCTATAGCAACACTTTAATTCACTCTTTAAGCAAAACACCAATTAGCTTTTTATTACAGCCAATTAAAAAAAATCTGCACACTAATTAACAACCTCTCTACTAAGAACTTAAGCTAATGCAAAAGAAATTGCAGTGAAATTCTGTGATAATACCTTACTTCCTATTCTTCCTTCCTAACAGAATGGTAAATTATAATTGATAAGGGCTACATACTTATTTTCAATCTAAAATGTTTACACCCATATACATAACATATCCTGGCACACCTGAAATCATGGTAGAGCCTGAAGATTACAGGTTTCTAAAAGGTTACAGAAATCTAATCAACTGACATAGGCATATGAGGCACATGCACCAGCAGAGAATGCAGGAGGCAGCAAAATGCTTCTCTTCGGACTGAAAAGTCAATAGCCTCTGGAGTACATTGGTGGGCTACACAGTAAACCTGGCACCAGTGAGGTAAGGAGTTGTGCTTAAGCAACACAGCTACAGGCTCCCATTCTTGGAAAAGGATAAAATTTAACTTTCAGAGAAGTTAACTCCTAAAATGCAGCTCCCTGGGCCCTCCAGGAAACATCAGCACATTCGAGCTCTGAGCCCTGAAGTACAAGGTCCCCTGCTACCAGATGTACAGTCCCTGCCTCCTGCAGAGACTCTATCAGTCCAAAACAAGCATTATGTGTCACACAGAGCATAATTACTAAACAAAACTAACATCAGTATAGCACAAAGGCTCTGGGTGTTTTCTGCTGGTAAATCCTTGCTACCAGCACCTCACCAAGATGGGTGCTCACACTCTTCTTCAACACAAGAACTTGCTTTTTCTGCCTTTGAAGGGGAGGGTCATTCACACCCCAGCACAAGATCTGGTGGTTGAAGTAACAGTAGCGAACACTTGAGAGCACCAGAGCAAACAAGCAGGCATTTTTCATCCTTTCTCATTTTGTTAAGATACCTACATTGGCATTTCAAGCTATTTAATGTTTCAGCAAGCAGGGCTGCCCTGCCAGGTAAGCATTACACACAGTGTACTTCAGGTGAGAGCAAAGTTGAGAGGCAGCTAGTAATCAAAGAGCTTTGCAGGCAGATGTAATCCACCTGCAGCAGTTTTGATCACCTTCAGCTGCTCCCTGCAACATCTGTATCCTGAGCAGCAGAACAGCTTCAGCCAGCAGCAGCAGTTTTTCACATACCTCATCACTGGGTACTTCTATCTTACCTCCTTCTCTGATCTGCCCTTTTGCAGTCAGTCTGCCCTAAACACTCATGCTCATTCCATCAGGCAGACTCTATGTGATGTGGAAACCCTCAGGGGAGTACACCATCACCCAGGATTCCTGGTACTCTCACCTCTGCTGAAAAAGCACCTTCAATGTCTCAGACATAAACCCAAGGTGCAGCTTTCCCAACCCATGTAAAGCTAATAGTTCACAAGTCAGAACAACCAGGTAGAGGTTTCTGCTCTACTTGTTATGATGTGGAGTGCTCAAAGTGTTTTCACTAAAACAGCAAATTGCACATTCATTTGCAGGTAAGAAATATAGAACATTCTTCAAGACTCCAAAAGCAAGATTTTCTTCTTTGATTCTCCCTTTTATTTTTTCAATACTGTTTTGCTAAAGGGCTTACTGCAATTAAATTGTCGTTGTCTAAGTACAAAAGCTCAAAAATATTCAGTTACGTCAAAGAAGTAATGGGATGGCTTTGTTGCAAACCTAAATTACTCACCCACTGTTATGACCTAATACAGAACTGCAAGTAGATTAGAACAACAGTCTACACGTTATGTGCATGGATTTTCAACAGGTACGAAACATCCTTATCGACTCTTTTGAGTTAGTTTTCTGATTTTGAAGCAGAACACAGAAGCCCGACTGCAGTAAATTCTGATAACTACCATGTTTCTCTCCCTCTCTCTCAATGAAGAGGAGGATTATACAAAAACCTTCCATCCCCATATTTTTTTCCAATTTCAACATGCTTCTCCCCATAGGTAGTAATATGCCTTCATATCCCTGGCTGATAAAAAGAAGAATTTAAAGAAAGCCACAATTTTCCCACAAAGTTATTCAACCTCTGAGGAAATGGCATTCTCAATCCAAAGATTGAACATACAACTTGAAAGGAGAGATGAGTGTTAAAGGTGAGTTCTTGAAAAAGAGAAGAAAATAATTACACTATGAACTAGTGCATTTCAATGAACTCAACTTACCAAGCCCAAGCACAGGAAAGTTCAGTTGAATGTTTGAAATAATTAAGTAGTTACCCTCATTATGCTATTTCAAAACTCAGTTTCAAACCTTGGTAAAAGATGTATAGTGATATCTCCAATTTGCAATCAGATCAAATAAATACTGAAGGGTTCTCCTTCCTTCACACTGTCATTATTTCATTTCCTAGAAAGCTGGGGCTAGATTCACCACTTCTAATGAAACTTCAGCCTTGGAACCACAATTTCCACAGCCAAAAATCAGCAAATTAGAAGACCCAAGCAAATACTCCGAGCAAATACAACAAGAGAAAACTATGATCTGTTGTCAAGTTCTCAGAGCATGGCACAACTGAGAAATTATTGCATCCTTTCAATTTTCATGGAGGTCATCCCAAGCTCATGCTTTCCTCAGCACGCACACACAAAAAAGCAACATCTCATCAGTGCTGCTACTGCAAATGCCAGCTCATACCTGCAGCTGGCTATCTCAACCTGCATATCAAATTGTTTCAAAGTTCCATACAAAGATCAACAGATCTGATAGCTTAAGAAAGGAAAAGAACAAAGTTCCTCCCCGAGGATCCTTCCATTTCATGGTCAAGAAAGCTCGGACAATTATAAAATAATCAGAAGTCAGAGAAACTACAATTAAAATTTCTATAGGCAACTGACAACACCATTGAAACACACCCAGCCCACCCACTTCCATTTTTTGAGTATTGCTTACATCACAGTCCGAGCAGTACGTTAAGTGTGGAAGCAAAACAGACACACTTAATCAGACCATGTAATTAAAACCTCAGCAGCACGCACAGATTGGTGAACACAGCTGTGCCCATGGGTGCCAATTGCAGCTGGGAGCCAATGTGCATCTCCAGTGCTACCACCAGAATGCTCTGCATCTCTGGCCTTCAAAGGGCTGCAAGAAGGAAGAGCCAGAAGAAGGGATTCCATGCTGAGAAACAGCGACCCCACATCATCACTGTGCTTTGTGAAATTAAGGCACCAGTTTGCTTTTAAGTATGCAGAGAATAATTCGTGTAAACTACCACTTAAATCAAAGGACAAAGGCAGCTGCCTTGAATTGAAAAAGAAGGCCAGAAACTGGTTTTAGTTCCAAAAAGGTTCTAATATCAAGCAGCAGAATGCCAAAGCTTTCAAGGGGGTGGGAAAAGCTGTTATCTACCTTTCCTGCTCCTAATGGGATTCCCTGGGGGCTCTTTTATATCAATTTCAAAAGGTCAGCCACTGTCTCCAAGTGCTTCTTGCCAATGTTAAAGCCACAGTCTTACCTTAGATACTGAGATAAAAGAAATATTTGCTGGTTTAAAGCCCCCCAAACTGAGAATAAGGCCCACTTCATCATTTCAAAGCAGCAAGTGCAGCAGCAGGGGGTAAGGTGGGCAACACACAATGACCAAGACAAGGTCGTATTCTGAAGGAGAACAAAATAACTTGAAATGATTTACCTAGCGACACATTTCCCTTCCAGCCCGGTCCAAAACGCACTGAAGTTTGCAGAGCTTCCACTGATTTTAAGAAGTTCTGGAATATGCACTTTATGCCCTCAGAAATAACACCAAGTGCTATCAGTTTATCAGGTTTACTGGGCACACAGACCATATTTTATCTTTAAGCCTACGTCCGTGAAGAAGAAAAAAGGTTCACACATTGAATATCTGCAGACACAAGAAATAAAGCAAATAAGAGGAAAAACAGGTTTCTCAACAATAAAAGCTTTGACATGGACTGGTTTGTATTTCTGTATTTTTACACTTATTTTTTTCCATTAGTAAATGAAGTCAGATTTTTATTCATATACACTACCTGTAGTTACTTGCAATCTTATCAAGATTCATTCCAGTTGTGAAAAGAAGGTATGACTCTCTCTATAAATAGATAAAATCATAAAAATAGCAAAAAGTCAATTTCCAGACTTTACAACTATTTTCATCTAATAATTTGTTGCATTTTGCAACTGCTAAGTTATAAACCCCACCAAAACAGGTTTTATTATAGCACAACTATAGATAATGGTCTGTCAGCATTTTTATGAAATTCCTTATATCAGCAGAGGTCATAAATTGGCAAAAAGGAAAAAAATGATACCACGTATCTTTCGGAAGGCAAAGTTGTTTTTAAGTGAGAAGAGTCTAAAAAGCAGATAGCCCATCTTCATCTTGCCCCAGGAAATGGCCAGTCAATTATTTTAACTGAAGCAATTCTGCATTCGTTTGCAAAGGTAGAGCCACCATTTCACTCATGCTCACCACAAGCTTTCAGTCGTGACCCTCCGGTTCTGACCACCAGCACCCATGTGGTCATGCAGAGGTCTATAGGCATGGATAATTTGTGGCACTCGATGAGCTTAATCTTTCCTCCAGCATTCAGGGAACCAAATAGGGGCTGTACGCTCAGCAGAAGTGATCCAGCCTCAGTGCTGAAGGAAAGCATGGGGATACATTTTTCCATAGCACAATGTTTTCTGGAGAAGAGAGGCACAAAGAAGTAATCAACGATCTCCTGCAGATGTGTGCTACAGTAACTCAGAACTGTGGCTAATGAAACCAGACTGTAACAAACTAGCTTATCCCAAATTAACAACAAGTATTTCTTCCCATCCCTAAATTCCACTCCCTAGTCTTATTTCTCTCTCTCCATTTTCCATCACAGCCTGGGGTAGGAGGAAAGGTGTCACCCTCCTCTTCCTCACTGTTCATCCACTCACATCCTGCATCAAGCAGGAGAGAAGAGAATGCCCACCTGCTTCTGCCTGTGGGCTTATTCAATGCCATGCACATGCGACTGAGTCTCAGACCTGTCCTCCCAGGCAGCAACTTGAGGCATCTCAGCTTGAGCCCATTGGCATAACCTGCTTTCAAAGCAAAAGTTCCTTTGGGGCAATCCAGGGGCAGGGCTGCTCACATGGTGACGTGCAGGGCTAGCAGCACACTGTTTGCCCAAGACTAAAAGGAAATAGGAGCTGATTCCTTCTGAACATTTCAGCCACACTGAGTTTCGCTGACTTATTATTGGTCAGCATATTTATTATGTTACCTATAAATAAAACATGAAACATTTTACTCAAAATAGCCAACAAAGCCTGCAATTCTCTCCTGCTTTCTCAGAAATTTTTAATGGCTTTCTCTTTTACAGAAGAGATAACACCAGTAAAGATCATGACTAGCTATTGCTATTACTAAAAAAATAATAAACAAAAGCAATAATTCTGTCCAACTTGTATTAAAAGTGCTATAAGAAAAGGTTTTACTGTTCTCACTGTTGCTTTTGCTGGGGCAAAAATTAACTTTGCATGTTCTCAAATGTACAATCAAATAAACTGTTTTATGTAAATGAAGATTTACAAACCATACTCTTTGATACAAATCTGTTACATCGATTTCTATTGGACTCTGCTATCAAATCCTTTCAAAACAAAGGATAATATACCTGTTTTACAGCAGCAATTATGAATTCCTTCAGTTCAGGAGACAAGAACTGCATACTGTTTGAAACAGTAACTAACACTGAAGTCTCATTAGCTTGGTTTCCAATTAAACCCACTGCACTATTGCAATGCATGTTTGCAGTTGGATGCTGCCAGACTTTGCTACATCACAAGTAGTAATAGAGATCATACCTATTTCAGTGCACACCACTAAGAATGTTCCAATAGGTGGACAAGAGGTGACATCAGAATTACAAAGTCCTGTCTTAGTGCAGCATCCAAAACAAATATCCTATTAGAAGCCATTCGACAACAGAGACTTTTAAATGAGAGAACAAAAATAATGGCAGAACAAGCATCTTTAACAAGGATGTGAAACCAACCTTCTTGCTTGCTGAGAGAATAAAATCTAAAACACGTGCAAAACTTATTTAGAAATAAAATTTTCATCCTAGCATAACGGTATCTTGCCCCCTGTTAAAATGATGACAAAATTGTACCAAGCACAAAGCTCTCCTGCTCTGTACAGGGCAGGCAGGAGCAGTCCCAGCACAGTGAGGCACTGGCAGGATGGATGCAGGTTGGACACAGCCACCGAGAAGCAGCTCAGCAACGTAAGGCTCTTGCTGCTAACATTTGTGAGAAGATCAGGAAAGATCTGATTGCTTATTATGCATTATTAAAAACAGATCGATACCAAGTTCTCCAGGGGCCACAAGCATGCCCAACACATGTGATTTAGCTTTCTGCAGACACTGAGCAAGACACAGCGAAAGAAACAGAAGCTTCTTTCCCATGGTCAGGGTCTCTGGGTATAACACAGCAGGAGCTCCCCTTGGGCTCCTCCTCTTAACTGCACATTCTTCCACCCCTCCTGATGGACTGTATGGTGCCTAAAAAGTCCATGCCATGCTTTTCTCTAATGGGGGATCCTATTGTATCCTCAGCAGGTACACTAAAATTCAGCCAGTGCCTGCCTCTAGCTCAGCCCATTGCCAGCTAATGGCAGGAGAGGAGCCAGACATGAGTGCATGGAAAATTGCTCCGTTAAGACTCAATTTCTGCTCCAGTGTCTGATAAAACCCTGACAGCAGGTAGGCAGCTGCTGCTTGCTGTGCCAGCACAGCCATCTCTCAAGCAGCTCGTGCTGTCCAGCCACACCGTTAACACTCCTTTTTACAAACTCTTGGGGAGATCAACGTGGGAGATGGGGCCAGGAACAGGAAGTAACCAAATGCAAAAGGCGTCAGATTCCAGCTGGAGTCTCTAAAGGCTACATTGAATACAAAGAGTAACCAGTTATTTCTAAGTGTTTTGCAAGGAGGGATTGATTTTGGAGATCAGAGAACAGAAACAGTTCATTCTTCAAAGATAAATGAAACATTAGGAACTCTAGATGCTCAATATTTCCTTCACAAGGTGAATACTGGTAGAAATTCCCCTCCTCCACCAATAATCCTTCTTGAACATACGAAAATTAAGCTAGTTTCTGGAAGTAGTATGCCATTTAAGTACACATAACAGCATCATCCTCTGTGAGCCTCATTACTTTTCTAGAGGAGGTGAGGAGGACCATGCTATCCTCAGTAAGCAAGCTGATAACTGACAACAACCATGTTTAGCATCGAGCTTAGGAAAGAATTGCTGCCACATTGGTAAGGTTGTCTAGCAAAAACTGATACCTGTGAAAATTCGTGAAAGAAGAAACAAACAGAAAACCTTGCCAGTACACATGGAAAAAAATCAGGACGCTTCAAAAGGAACAGAGTATTCTGTGTGAACCACTCAGTTACTTGAAAAATCACCCACTTAGCTTTGGTGACTGGCTGCTTAGGCCCAATGTAGGAGTAATTTTATTATTGTGGAAAATTAGGCTGCTTGATTATTCCCATCTTTTGAGAGGTTTAAAAAAAATAAAAAAAGAAGTGTAAAAAAATCACTCAAAAATTAGTCTTCAGACCTTAAAAGACTGCTAAACACAACACCAATACTAGTCCCATATGATTCTCTTCTATTCAATTATTAAGTGATCCCTACTACTAATTTGTACTTTAACTTATTACAGAAAGGAGTTTTTGATAGGAATTTTCCCTCCCACCCCTTCACCCACAGATCTTCCAGATAGGAAAAAAGTGCATTATGAACAGCAAAGCTCAGAATCACACAGGAAAAATAATAAAAGTGACAAAGCAACACAGGTTCTGACCACTGGACATGAAAAGGAGACCTAGCAACAAGACAGAACAGAAAAGAGTGGTGAAAAATAGCAGCAGCTTTCACATAGCTTACGTGGCTAGAAGTCGTTATCAGACAGCACAGACTATGTGTTGCCCAGCTTAGCACTGCAGGTCACCTGTCTCCACACAACAGTAACCATCACATTTTTGTTTGGTAAGTTAAAATTCTCAATTCCCCAACCCAACAGCAAACGTTGTCTCAGGTTTCTGAAAGGTGATTTCATTATTTCAACACTAACAAACATGACATTTTACATTACAAGTAGGTAGGACAAAGTCTAAGCAAAACAGAAAAAGACAGCACAATTCAAGGTGTATAAAAGCAAAGCTTTGGAAATGGAGTTCCCAGCACAATTATAGCTGACTGGGACCAGAAGGGTTGAGGCAGAAAACATAGAGAAGCAGAAACACACAGAGAGCACTTATTCATGGTCAGTAATCACCAAAACGTAACTGCAGAGCCTAACATACTCCAAGCAATAAATTTCTTTTGTTCATCTGGAAAGTATTTGCAAACTGTGGTAACAAGCTGTGCATCCGTCATTCTTATCTCATGTTGACAAGACAAACTACTAACGACCTCCCTCTTTCAATGATAACAGATCTGTAGCTTCCAGGCATTCTCGATGCTGGTCAGCTCTGTGGGCACTATAATTCTGTCACATAATTGAATGCAATTATTCAACCTGCCTAGAAAATTGAACAATAACAAAATACATTGATATTGCAAAGTCAAGCACTGAACAACTCAGAATTTGAAACCCAATCAGATATGTTTATTACTTAACCTATGCATCATTCCATGCCCTAAATTGTCATCACTCTGTGGATAAATGGAAGCTGCTGTTGCCTTGTTCTGTATTTATCTTGTCAACACATTCTGGTGAGAAAGAAGTGAGAAAAACTGATCCAACAGGAAAAACAGCTGAATGAAAGCTTGAAGAGAGCATATTGAACCAAGAAAAACAGAAGAAAAAAGGAGTATTCCACCATACATGTTAAACACACACACTCCACAGAAAGCTGTATCAATATTTGAAACTTCAAAATGAAAACATTTCTTTGTTTTCATTGGAGGAGGAAGAACACATGGAGAAGACAGGAGCAGAAAGAAACCAAGACAACTTGGAAGAAGTTGAAATGCACTGTTAGAAAGAGTTGATGGCTGCCAAGCACAGCAACTGATCCCATAGTTAAAGCCTTCAACAGAAAGCAGACATGTTGCAGGTAAAACAAGGGTAGTTGTAATAAAAGGCAAAGAAAACAATACTTGCACATGTTTGTGCATAAAAGTACAGTAATACAGCACCTCTAAAAATTTTAGAGCCACATGTGAAACTATATATTGAAGTTATCACTGTAAACAGTGCAATGTTGTTCGTGCCTTCTACAGTTTGAAACTGCTGATGCTGTTTAACCAACTTCTGACCCTTAAAATATTACTCATTTTTTCCATAAAATATTTATATTAAGCTTCTAGCACAGGTTTCTGCTCTAGGTCCTATTAAGCTCTCATGTGGAGCTGAGTCAACATGTCGTGCTCAACCTTTTAAACTCGCTGTTTCTTTCAAGTTGGTAAAATTCGAAGAAAACTAGAGGATACAGTTGCTCTTTTCAGCCCTCATTAATGAAAACATAACTGCAATTAAAAGATAACAAAAGAAATACGCATGCATCAAGAAGTTTTTTAAATGGTGTTCATCTTCCCAACTACATTAAGCTCCAGCAAATGGAAGGTATCACTTCAAATGCTCTTATCTTCCTTACTCCCCTACACATTATTCAACATCTATGCTAAATAAGATCATTCTACTATAGCCCATACTGCTGAATAATTGATTGTTTTGACATTAAATGTTCATGGATAGCAGCATACACCAAATCATCTTTGCAGCCAAGGAAACGCGAACTTCACATTGCCAGACTGACAAAACTCCTCCAAAGTCAATGGCACTTCTGCTTACATAAAGTGTGCTGGTTTTAAGCTCACTCCAGAACTTCAAGGATTTCAAGGAACATTCTGAGATTCTATAAGGCCGTATTCCCCTTCAAGGTAGCCATATACAAAAGGACTTACGTGATTGAGATTCACTTCCTTGAACACCACCTCATGTTTTTACTGACATTTGGCTATCCTCACCTCCAGGCAAAACAGTAAGGAAATTTATATGTAAATTAGTAAGTAAAGAGATGGGGAGAAATCCCAACTGCAATATGAGGAACATTTAGAGGATTATAGGTATCTTAGATTTTCATTAAATTATGCTTCCTCGATGTTAGGCTAACCAAGATAATTAAAACAAGTTTCACTGACTTTCTCAAGAGGCAGCAATTGAAATGTATTCAATTCAGTGCTTCTTGAATTTATTTGTATACTCGCGACAGTGCTATTGTAATATTGCATAAAGGAACACAGGCTCAAGTCTGGAGCACAGCTGGGATATAGACAGCAAGCAAACGTTTGGTGACTGCAGAGGGAGGCATCTCTGGAGCACGACTCAGGCACCTACATCACAGCAACATTTGCTGCTGTTTCTTTTTCTTTTCCCCTTATAATTATTGATATCAGCATATAATATTATTTTAATACTACAGTCAATCAAAATCATTGTTTGTTAAGGCAGTATTTGATTCCACAGAAAGATGCAGCCAGAAAACCCAAGTGCTGCTGAAGTGCTGGGTATCCCTCACTGAGCTCTACGCAAATCCAAAACAGATAGAGGTAACACACCCACAGCTCTGTCATTGTATCATACCAAACACTGCAGAAATAGGCAGCATGATGAAACAGCAATGTAATGAAAAGTAATAGTTCTAAAATAAAATTTGTCAAAATTTAGAACCAGTGGAGGATTCAATAAAGTGGCTTACCACAAGAGAGCATACTTGCATACATAAACTGCTCTTCACTTAAGTAACTCCAGCATAGGATTTTTTAAATGAACTTACATTTTTTTTTAATTAGAAGATGTGACTGACCTGTGAACCATTATTCAAACCAAGGACTTTATCAAAGTGAAAAGTTCAATTAGCATCAGTTCCTGTAGATGTATGGCCAAACATAGCCCACATCAGTTCAATAAAAAACCAAGGGTGCCCTCAGCTCTTCAGAACAGCAAAACCAATAAACAGTTTCATTTCACGTGAAACAGACTACACTGAAATCCAGGTTACCTCAGAGTAACAGTAGAGCACATGCTTTTTCCAGGGCACATGTGGAGACAGCTATTGCATGGGAAATGCAAAGAGAAGGCTTGCATTTACAAAAGGAGGAAGAAGGTTGCCGTTGGTATTTATACAATTTGGAAATCATACAATTCATAAAAGATCTCACAATGTATTGAAATAATACCCTTTGATGTAACTTCCTAGTTTGGTTAAGAAAGGTACCTAACAAATGCATTAAAAATCCAAACCATCAATTATGATGAACTGATTGTTGCAATCACTGCCCAGTGTTAAAATCACTGTATACAAGGAAAAGAGTTTGGTACATTGTAAGGGTGTCTTCCATCACTGAAAAGAAAACACTTCTCAATTACAATATATCTATTGCTGCTCTTCATGTATGGTGATATTACTATATGGAACAACAGCTGAAGTAATATGAAGCCGATGCTTTAATCAGATACAGATATTGCGTCCATCAAAATACAAACTTTTTTCTTCAAGAGAAAAAAGGCAAAGAAAGCCAATTAAGGAAACTAATGACCATCTCAGCATATGACACAGAAGCACCTAAAATTATAGTAATGGACAGGAAGAGGAGTGGAAACAGGTGTGCTCCACAATTTTGTCTAACAGACAGACAATTAAGTCAGAACAATAATGGTTTTGTCTTCAGGTTGAACTAACTCCTGCAGCCCTCAAATATGCAATAACAATGAACTGTACTTTGATAATGCTGCCAGATAGAAAAATAACATTTCCCTCAACTATTTTTCTTAGACATTCTCTTAAATCCTAAAACTTGAATTAATTCTGATAGTCCAGGATCAGGATAAACAGGATGCTGGGGCCAGGACCAGCTGGAGAAAGGAGGCACTCTTTCACAAAGAGATCCAGCATTTTGAAGAGTGAGTGAAAATGAGAGCTTTTAGAATCTTCACATAAGGAAAACAAAAACCTCATGAGGGGAATAGAGTACCTATTCCAAAACAGACTGAAAGATATATAGTTAAGAGGTAGGTAGGGAGAAAAGTGATACCAAACTGCAGCTCTGCAACAACCAAGCTAGATCTGACCGTAACGAGATTATTTCTGAAGAGCACGTCTCCTGCCAGGTGCTTCCACAGCATTTACATCACTAATTCCTGACACATTTTGGGTCTTGTTAAGACAAAAGCACACCTCCAAACCCAGAGAACCGAGCAATTTTGACCAGCTCAAATTAAGAGTCATACAAGGTTTACATTTGCATGACAGTTTAGTGTTTATTTGAAAAACTTAAGTATATAATAGATACCTTCACTCATAATTACCATAAATGTCAAGAGCTTCCTGTAGGGTAAGAAGAGCTCCCCAAATGTTTCAATGATTTTTGAGCTCTATCTGAAGTGGTTAACTTTCAGATTTCATAACGAAAGCAGCCATACAACATTTCAAAAAGTACCAGCCTTCATGCCCACATATTTTCACCCCAAAACACATCCAAGGGCATTCACCAAACACCAGTGCCTCTTCTCGCACTTGACATTTATTAGTCATGATTTTAAAGTAAGGAGTATTTAATTACAAATAAAAGATCCCTGCATGTGATAACTCTCAAGATATTGCTAAGCATGAAATAAAATACGACACCAGTGCCTCCCCTTTGACTTTGCAGTGTATATTTCTTTCTTTTGATAATTCTAATAAAATAGACTGATTATCAAGGTCTAATTTAAGACTTAATGAAGCAGTAAAGGTTGCAGCAATGAAAAAGAAGCTGGAACAATAACAGTAAAAAACATAGCCATAGACTATGATGATCCAAGAAAAATTTTCTGGCCAATTAGATTTGATTGTGTTGAACAATGACAAACTACAGGAGTAATTAGAAATCACATACAGAATTAGCAAGTGACTAAACACTGCTGCTGGTTAACTGCATTTTATGCTTCCTGAAGATTGCCATATCCTTCCAGTGCATGTGTTTTAAACAAGAATCAGATTAGATTCTGTAGTCAGAATTGTACTTTTTCCTCCTAATTTAGTTGTGGCCAAATCAACTCCTGAATTTTATCATCCTGCTGGCTTTATTACAAAATGCTCTATTAACATTAATAGGATATTAGGGAAATCTCATTCACATATCATTCGACGTTGACAACCACACAAGAAATTGTTATGAACTACATTCATAGAGAAACTAGATGGCAGAAGTCATGCACACAATTTTGTAACAAGTACAAACACTTCTTGCGTATATTTAAATAAAAATATTCATGGAACTGTTAAAATCCATAGATATTTATGCCCAAACACAGTTACACGACCAAGATTTTGCATACCAGTTTAGCAGGCCCAAACAGCAGCAAAGGAAAGCTGCTGACAGTTCTCGATGGTTGGAAGTCAGGCTGGCTTTGCATTTTAAAAAATGCACAAAAAAAAGTTTTTATCCACAAAAATGTAGATAGGAAGTACTCTACGGAGGTGCTCAGAAGTGAGGTTTATTCACCAGGACAAGAACACTTGCTTGATGTGAAATTAAATGCAGTCAACCCAAATAGTTCATAAGTGCCTTTTTACTCACAATGTCCTACAACACTCTACAAGTGAGCACACAAAATGTGGAGACTGAACAATACTCATGGTCTATTTCCTTAAATCCTCAAAATATTAAATAAATGAAAATCTGACCACCAGCAGCACAAACACATCCACATGCCTTTTGAGCTCCAAATCAGGAACTTTATTCTTACCATGTCTGTGAAAATTAGAGATGGAAGAAGCGAGACCCTTCACAAGGTGCAGGTATTTGTTTGTGGGCTACCATTCTTCCTACCCCTACCTCCTGTAGGTGATGCAATACTCACGAAGAACTTCACTTAACTCACACAGCTCAAGTTCACAGAGAGTCATTACCAGAAAGATCTAACTCACAGGAGATCCTTCAGCAACGCTTCCAGTGGCATATTACTTGATACAAACAGCATGCATCTGTCTGTACCACTGCACCTGATTAAAAATCAAGCATCATGGATTTTTTGTTGAGCAGCAAGGAAGTCGTACATCAGGATGCCTAACGAAAAGCTTGGCTGCAGCCATGACTCACAGGGGCAAGGTGTAGGAACAAGTGCCCACACACTGCAGATCTTGTTTAACTAGCAGCTGCTGGACATCATGTGGTGATGTCCCTGAGTTGGATTATTTTCTGCTTTGCTCTTTCAAATTCAAAGAAAGCACTTTGTGGCAAAAGGAACAGCAAACTGGTACCTATTGCTCAGTTTGAGTCTTCAAGCTCAAACTGCTTAATGATTTAGAAATACAGTTTTTTCAAGAGTATTTTTGCACAAGTACAGCCATCACGTATACAAAAAGTGATCATGAAGCAAGGAAAATATTACCAAGAACGCTATGGCTGTAATCCTATAACTGTGCAATGGATGACCATGACACAGATGCAGCAATCAGAGGTCAAATTTACCCCAGCCCCTTTTACTGCTCCCCCACAATGAACCCAATTTCTCTTTACCTGAGGGTTACATTCCTCTTTCTGGGTGTTGTAGGGTAAGGAGTGATGAGATTAGAGATTTACCAGACAGCAACAGAGACCCATTAGAGTTAGCATATGCTCACTGAGCTCTCAGTTTCTCCTTTCTCACCTCAGTCTTGTCCCAGATCGCACATTTATCTGTAAGAGGCTGCTTTCCACCTCTGTCCTGCAACTCATTATTTTGGACAAGACTAAAACCCTCAGGCCAGGAAAGAGTCCCTTTGTGCAGGCACCTCTGCTTGAGGCTATGATCAAGTCCAATTTCAAAACATAAATTAAAAAGGATGAAAGAATAGCATAAATACGTTCTCTCTAAACTGTGGCTAACCAATACAGTAAAATACACGCCACAGCAAAGTGGTTTTATTTTGTGTTTTTTAAAAATCATGTCACTACTAGAATAACCACACTGTTTTACAATTACACAAATACTGGAGAGCTGCTGCAAGATATCAGCACATCTGAGCAAGGTGGGGCTGGAATTCGCAAAGCACCCATCTGTATTCAGAAGCACTACTTAAATGAGAAACAGAATCAATTTTTT
>VXAB01013294.1:134404-272566 GCA_013399175.1 Odontophorus gujanensis
TTTTTTTTGCAAAAATACTGAAATTGAGCTGCTCTGATCAATGCAATCATCTCTTCTAGGCCTCCTCCTCTCGATCTTCCCCCTGAAGCTGACAGGGTTTGAATTAAGGTTTCTGTGAATCTTGTTTGCCAGAACATTTCTTTCCGTATTTATTTTAAAGACTAAGGACAGCAGGCACTGTTTTAGTAAGTTCCCTTAAAATGCTAATGGTAGAACTGATTTATTTCATTCTACCAGCATTTACTCAACTGAACCCATTTAATCATGATACTAAGCTGCAGAAGGAACAAGAGAGGAATCACCAGGCACACTGCTTTAATTCTCCAACTTAAAGTCAATGGATTTTGTCCCATATTTAGAATAATTTCAACAAATTTCTAAGTTCAAAATGGAAAAACTTAAACATACTCAGCTGCACTGCCTGAAGAACAGCAGAAAGAAGCTAGTCTCTACCTCTTTCGTGGCACCAATATCAATATCTGCATTGTGGCTCTTCTTCCACAGTAAGGAAAGGGAAATCAGCTGACAGCCCAGAGCTGATTTAGCCCTGACTTTAATGCAATATATCATTTAATTAGCAGTAAGACCTGCTTTATCCTTGAAAGGTCTCTGAACTGTTTTTGACCAAGGCAGCATTACTCTGTATATCAGACAATTCTAAGGCTGCATCCTTTCCTGACTTCACATATTAGCTCCACCGCTCTGTAATGTTATTGCTCTCTGTAACCACTGCTCAAGTTTCCTAAAAATTAGACATAACCACATCTTCAGTGTCATTCTGTACCTACATTTAGAAACAAGCATAAGTCAGATTATTTCTCTAAATCTTCTCTTGAAAAATAATGTTATACATCTGTTTGGTCAAATATTTAGTAATTTTTGGAATTCAATACACTCTAGTGTTGGAAATATTGGAATAAGTCAAGTAATAAAATCGTTTCAAACTCAAGCACTGGAAATGCACATTCTGTGCACTTCATTTCTTTTGATAGTCTCTAAGAACTATTACAATTTTTAACAAATTTGTATCTGCAATCTGAAGCCAAACACTTATGCTCAAAAGGCACAAATGTATTAACTAAAAGACACCCAGAGTGTCAGTAAAATGTTTTCCCCAGTGGTATATTGGAAATGGGCTGTAAAAATTATACTTTACTAATCCAGCTGCAATTAAAGACTAACAGCTGTGTCATTTGCATCGCAATGTCCCATTTTGAGGGAGATGACAAATACTGTTCATTATTCATTATATATTGCTGATTGGCAAACATTTTTCTTAGTCCAGTAACAATGTCTCTTGGGCACAACTGCTTCTCTTTATGATTGCAAGCTGAGTTCTCCCGGTATCATGGGGTTTGCAAATGTAAAGAGTCAGTCTTTCTTTCTTTCCTCTAAGATGTTCCACATTTCAAAGAGAATGATAAATTTCTGCTGAAGCCAACAAAAGCAAGCAACACATATACAGACAAGTATCTGGTCAATAAGTTTTTGAAATGTTACTGACAGTTGCTCACTTCTATACATTTAATAAGCCACTAAAATATCAATTTCTTCATTGTCATATAGCATTCAAATGTTTGGCAGAAAGAAAAGTGAGAAGAAAAAAATAGTGGCTAAAACATAACTAGGAAACAGACACTTATTAATTTTTACTATTAAAAACATAAGAAAAGAACTTTTTTTTAAAAAAAGCAGTATTACTGCATGCAGTAAGTAAAATTATATATACAAAATTCAGAGCAGTTTTCAAACCATACAGTAAAGATAAAATAGTTCACTTAAAAGGGACCTTCAGCAACCACTCAGTCCTACTGCCTGAGTATTGAGCTCTAACCAGATATTAAGGCATGTCACTGGGGGCATTACCTAAACGGTTCTCCAACGCCTACAGGCACGGGACACCAACACCTCAGTAAG
Organism: Odontophorus gujanensis; assembly: GCA_013399175.1. Taxonomy (NCBI): domain Eukaryota; kingdom Metazoa; phylum Chordata; class Aves; order Galliformes; family Odontophoridae; genus Odontophorus; species Odontophorus gujanensis. The sequence continues at coordinate 136,322 of VXAB01013294.1, forward strand.
AAGCCTGTTCTACTGCCTGACTGTCTTCATGACACAGATTTTGCACAGATGAGACAGCTCCACCCCCTACCTGTGATAAATATCACACTGAACTGCTCAGCCTTATGTTGTAGATCATAGCACGGCAGTTAGATGATTTACTCTTTGCTAAACCTGTGATAAAAGCACGTAAGGTACAAGAAACATTATTTTCACAATGAAAAAAGTATATAGATCCCCTCCTCTCTCCTTCTCCCATCCAAACAGTCTTCATCAAGCTTCAGGAGAAAGTAAACACTGCTTCTTAGAGACAACTGATGCCTATCAACCCCAAAGACTGCAGCAGAAACTAAATGTATTCTGTATAAGGTTTACAGACTGGTGGAAATAGAGAATGAATCTACCAGACTGTCATCAAAATAAAGATACTGAGGAATTTGGATAAGGTCTCCTTATAAGTAAAAAAATTTCCCCTTCCTTTACACCTCTCTAGATTAATCAAAAAAAGCCAGCTCTGTCATTTCTCTCATGCTCTTCTCTGCCTTTTATTCTGCTTCTGCAAATTGAGTCTCTGTAGTGCACCATCATCAGCTTCTCTGACTTGCTTACGTTATTTTACATATCCCATGATGTTCACTAGTAAGGGGCAGAATGAGCATCCATTTAAAACAGCACATGGCCAGCTAGAAACATGGCACACTGCCTTCTCTTTGTTATAGACTAACTGAAGGAGTAGGAATTATCATGGCTTCTGAAATAAAACAGTCTAAGTAGCTATATAGTGTTATTTGTTTACAAGGTATTAATAAACCTTCTTTGTTGAATTACTTTTTCCTCGGTAAGTATTTCAGACTAACAGTTCTTTATTCACTATCACAGGGAATAGCTTCACAGTTTCCTCTAATATGATGGGAATAAGCCTTGACTTGTAGACATCAGAAATAGTCTGTGAGCATATTTTCATCTCAAAAATTCCCAAATTTGAAGATCTGTGAGAGTTTGTATATGGAGCCGACCCATGACCTTTTCTCTTCTTGAAACAGGTCTCCTTTGCTGAAATCCATCAAAAGGTCTACACATACACACAGGTCTCTACTAAGCTTGCTGCTGTCTTCAAATCTTGTGCATGCTCTAGTATTTTCAGGCTCTGAAATGCACATTGTGAAGGTTTTCTGTTGACCCAGAGAAGCAGCACAGCATGGTGCATCTGAAAACCACGACAAGACAGCATGGGTTGCCTATTTGCAAAACCTCTGAAGAAAAGAGCAGGAGACATTACACACTGTCTATCAAGTCTTGAGTCAGAGACAAAAAAAGATAAGGAAAAAAAAGCACTTAAGAAGCCAAGTAAAGAGAAAATCCACACTACAAAACCAGCAAAATACCCATTTTCAGTAAAACACTTAAAATATTCACCGAGGACTATCAGACACATGCACATTACCACTTTCAACATCATGCATCAGCACTTTGTTTACGGCTTGCCACAAGTTCCACTTAATACTTCTAAATACAACCTGGTAAGATCAAATGGCTTCTTAATACAACATGGTTTCTTCCCAGTTGAAGACCGGTACACATTTCCAGTAGAGAAATGCAATGGAAGTAACGAACTGCCACTTCCAGACCACGGTGCAGAATTGAACTGACCTACTTGAAGGAACTTTTCCCCTTGATGTGGTATCCAGCCCTAAAATGATTTCCATGTAGAGTACAACAGAGCTTCACAAGCACCCCGTGCAGAATGCATTTGAAAGGAAGTTGTGCATCCTGAACCTTAAAATGTATAGGAAGATAAAGTCAAAACTTATTTCTTATTAGCATTCCCTTTCATGCATCTGTTCTCACTTCATATTTTCCAGGAAGGAAAAAAATGTTTTAAAATGGGAAACACTTTTGCTTGAAGAGGAATGTGTAGATAGCACAGACCCTGAGCCCCACACCCCCATCACCTTACAGAAGGAAGCACTCGCACTGGCAGGACTGCCTTCCAGTTCCCACTCCGAGTACAAGGCACAGCATGCTCCAGGTGAAGCTCGAAGCACAGGCTACCCCAAAAATGTACCCTTTCCAGAACTGTTTATTAGACAAAACTTTATTTTCAACATACAGACTGTAGCATAACCTTGGTTGCTACTCAGTGAAGTATTTTTAGAGGACCTGAAGCATGGAAGTCACTTTCCATTAAGTGAAACATTTGGAAACCTTCAGATAACCTCAGGAAATAAAAATAAAAATGTGTATGGCTTGAACGCAAGAGAACCCAGTAGGCTCTCACACATTAGAGCAGTGTGGGTTCCTGAATTTGGCTCTTTAAGAACCCAAATACAACAGTAATGATCTTGGCACAGGGCACTTCCTGCAGATTAATGACCAGCAGGGAGGAGTTGATGGCCCACAGCACAGCCAAGGGCCATTAACCCCAGCCAGTCATTAATCCCCAGGAAATGCCCCGTGCCAAGATCATTTTCTTATTTCAAAAAGAAAAGCAGCAGACACTATTAAGGATGTGAGTATTTTTAAATGAAAGATGCTATTCACCTAGTATCTCTAGAGTACAACACCTCTGTAAGTTAACCTGCTACAGTTTATCTCTGAGAGCACAAGTACGCAAGCTTGGCACAGTGCAAGATTCAGTCTGAAAACTGCACTGCAGCTGTCAGCAATTAAAGGAGGCTGTAGCCACCTCCATTGATCAGAAAGCTGAAATACTACTTAACTTCACTGCATTGTTAGCAAGAACATTACTGTGAGCTGCATCTGATGCAAACTGCACTGCTGGGCATGCTCTCAGTAACAAGGTATGCTGACCTGCCTCACACAGGCAGCAACTGAGCATGCTGCTCAGCAGCTGGCAGTGCTCGGGACCTCATGAAGTGCTTCACAGAAGGAAAATAGGAGCAAGCACGGTGATAAGTATCCATGTCACTTACACCTGCTGGTAACTCCTGTTGGGACTTGCAGTTCCTGTGCACCTCAGATCCTGATGGGCTCATTTGCACGTGATATGAAGATAGACAATTTGAAGATAGGAAACTTGCATGCACTGCTTTAAATATCAGCGTATCACCAGAACTCAGGTTAAGAGATTTCTGTTGTGCAATGAACATCCTCACAAATCAAAGGAGGTCTCATAAGGAGAAAATAAAAATGAAAAGCTGTTCTGAGCACTTGGAACTCCACAGAATTTCACTGCCACCTTCCCTGTAAGCTGCCTTATCTCTAACTTAAACTATTTGTGTACTCCTAAATAAATCAACTTTTTTTTCCTTGATGCACATTTTCTGCATCAGTTTAAGTTCAATAAGTTTAATAAGTTTATCTCCTAACTTTGTACCCGTGAAAGACACATGATAACTCTGAGTTTTGAGCTGAGCTTACTGCATGGCACGTCTCCCCCATGTTCTTCCTCATCTTCTGTAAAAAGTGTTTTTTTTCCAAGATGAGGCTATACAACATTTTCTGTCCTAAGGAAGGACTTAGACATGTTTTTATTCAGCAGTAAACAGTCGCATTCAGTTTCTCGCTCTCGCAGACTCTCATCCTGCAGTAGGCTAATAAGCATCCTCTCTCCACACAGAACTTGGAAGCAGCAGGCTCTCATCAACAAGACGATGTGAGTAAAGGTGAATGATCCTAGCGCCTTTTAAACAAGTACTTGCTGTCCTCTGTTTATATATAATTTACTGGGAATAAAAATAATTCATGAAAACAATTCAGGAGGGACTGAATAAAACCAGCAGTGCTTTTCAGGAATTGGTTGTCAACTCTTCTAACCTGTTATTAGCCTGATATCCTTATTCCCACAAGGATAAAGAGTTGAAGGTTTTCCTACAATAATAAGGACAGTAATGTATCAAAAAACACACTACACTACCAGAGGGCAGATTATAAACTTTGTTTCCACCGAGTGGACCATAGTAGCAGAAACCAAAACACAGACCTAATTCACCCCTTCATCCATAGACATCCAAATGTCAGCTGAAGCTGTGTGTACTCTCCATAAAATGCAGCTCCTTTGCTGCGTGCCCAAGACATCTATAGATGAACCTAATTGGGAAAAGCACTGCAGAAGCCCTCTCTACATAAGAATATCATAGCTGTTTTCCTCAGAACAGATGTGCTAATAACTAGACATCACTCTGAAAATATGCATGTGCAGCAACACAACCTGCAGTGACAGCCCTTCCCTGCAAAAGGCCGGAATAAGTATACACAAAAAGGAGGAAAATTCTTGTTGGAGCTTAAGTTTCCAGGTTCATTTTCACCACTTGCATGAACAGTGCGTATCATACAGCACTGGACCCCAACAGCAACACAAGACTATAACAAAGAACTAACTTCTGCTCAAGTACAGCAGCCTACATCACCCCTGCACAGCAAACCTGCACAGACACCTGTACAGAGCGAGGCAAAGAAACACTGCCTGTTACGAGCCAGAGAGGTAAATCGGAGCAGAGGGAGAAAGTCTGCACAGTTATTCTGACACAATTCTAGCAAAATTCCGCAGATTTCAGTGGCCAGTGCTCCTCCTGCAGTTATCCACTAAACAATCACTCTTACCCACCAAAATACCGTCCAGCAGGTTCTAGGTGCTACTCTCCAATTCAATCCCATTTTTTATCATTCTACATTATTCTGGGATAATACCACGGAGTTTTGGACATTTCCTTGGTGAACTGGCCACAGAACTTCAGAAAATTTATTTAGGCTTTGTGATGTTCTCTAACCTTAATTGCACAAAATCAGAAAGCAAGCTCACAAGAATTAACCACCACATCCAACCCACTGTTTGATAATACACAGCATCCACATAAAATAGACAGAAGTACTCAAGTCACCTTGTTTCTATTTAAAAAAAATGATACCTAATTATCAAGTTAGCAATATGTTTGTTGCAATAGAGACAAGAACTGTACAAGAAGAAACCAGTATTTATCAAGGAGTCTTCCCTCTGGCTTTTTCTTCCATCAATTATCTTATTCCTCATTAGAAATAGCTCCTTTCATAGAAAATATCATGGTACCAAGTTAGAACAGTTATTACCTTGATCCAGTAATTTAACCTCTCCCCCAGCACGCATCTGTGAACCTTTAATTCTCTCAGCCCAATGTATTGAATTTTCTGGGTCAAAATTAGAGACCACATCAATAAACTCAACAGTTGGCAGCACAGCATACAGAGCAAAGTTTAAATATTTATTCTTCCAGTGAAATCTTTGAACATTAGCAAAAGATCTTTTGACCAGGAAAACAGTTCTCTCTGCTAATTGCAATATCTTTAAATGCTGATATCTGCTTGTACTACAGCATTCCAAGGTACACATGAGTTGTTTTTAAAAGAAAGTGAAAAGGATTTAAAATGTACTCTGGAATTTGGAAGCACAAACCCCATATTACATTTCCCACAAATAGTACATCCAAGTTCCACTGATGTCCTTCTTGCAATTCCTTTGACAGGAGAAAATAATAAATAAGCATCACCTTGTATCAGTTTTGAGAGAGCTGAGGGTCTGCTTTGTCCTCCTTATGAGATATGCTGACTTACCTCACAAGTCATCCTCCACTCTGAGAGGTTACTACTCTGTAAGTAACAGTGTGTTTAAGGACAAGTAAAAGCATGCACCCTGCACACAAGTTTTCTAACCACACCTCTTACACGTTTTACTTCAGTTTTGATTTGGGTGGCAGCAACAAATTATTTATATTTTTTCCCAACTAAAAATCACGTACATCTTATACATAAGGTAAGAAACAAGAAAGCTGAATCTGCTTTAAGTTTCTAAAGAGGTTTTTAGAATTGGATGGGCTTTCCAACAGAAGGATTTCTACATAAATGTTATCTGTTTTCCTATGTCAGTAACCGTCTTAAATCTAAACAGAGCTAATGAGGTCAACAACAATCACTACAGTTGAAAATCAAAAGATCATCCTCAGAACTAGTAAGGAAGGCGCGCACACAAAAAAAACCCTCCATACATCTGCTATGAAGGCAAATTGTACCGCCTGCAGCTTTTACTTTGAAGGTCAAAGATACTCTGAGTCAAAGAAATTGGTCTTCAAAAGGTGAGAATAACAGTTCCTGTATACAGAAATGCTCTGCCCAGCTATTTTGCACAGAGAGGACCAATGATAGTCTTTTTCATTCCTAGCTGGGAACCGCAGGCCAAATGTCGTGCTAAGATAATAACGGGTTGATTTGAGAATATTGAGAAGCAGCTTGAAAGTGAAAAAATAAGTTTCACAAAATGAAGAAATGGCAGCATTTCAGCACAACTGCAGCCCAAGATGATTCAGGGGAATGATCAAATTAGTTTCAGTGTTTTGTTCCTCTAATTCATCAATCTGCAATTACTGTCATTGTCATAATAATTTGTATCAGATATAATTTACCAAATTAAAAAAAAGGCAGATGCTAAAACTCAAATTACATAGTTACAAATAAGAGTATTGTTGACATTGTGTGCTTCACTTATCCACGGCCCTTAAAGTGGACAGCTTCTCTCCATCAGCACGGAGGCAAAATTCTACATCCCTTTTTTTTCCTGTAAACAATAATTAACGTACAAAAAAGCTCCCAGCAACAGAAAGTGCTCCATTGTGTCAACATTCATAGTGCTGAGTCTCAGTGCACAATTGATTTTGAGTAGTTTTTCTAAAATCTTAGTCAAAAAAAACAGCAAGATAAATGAATAAAATAATGAGGACTTGGCTGACCTGTACATCTGCACTAATACAGCTGTCTCAAAGCAATCTTCCTTACAGTGCAGAACTTGCAATTTCTAAATCTCCTTCAGACCCTTGGCTCTCAGGAAGAGTTGCTGGCACCAGACACTCTAGAGCTAGGCGCAGGCTCTGGGATGGAATCATACAAACTTTAAAGTTCACTCCGCTGTATTTTTCATCCAGATCAACACTGCCACCTTCCACTTAACTGAAAAACGTGCATCTCTCACTTAAGATCCTCCATCTTGCTTAACTTAAATAAGTGAACACATACTTGAGCTCTCCTTGTGATTACACCACTGCTGACTTCAAGAGTACAAAAACTTAGTTGTCCTTCTCCTACCAACCTTGCTACAAAAAGAAGCCCAGCTCAAGGATTATTTTGCCTCTCAGTTTCACCCTGATCATTCAGCACAGAAATTTCAGACCCATTCACTCCTTGTTTATATCTTACAGTTCTCTAAAAATATTGGAGATTTTCTCTCTCTCTCCACCCACAGCAGAAGGGAGTCACTGCAATTTACCTCATTCATCTCAACATCAGAATGACTCATTTGTGAGCATAATTTCTCTCCAGAACTAACTGTGTAAAGAGAAATACTGTTCTCCCAGTATTACTTCTGGATAGAAATGGAAACCAAAAAGGGACTCAAGGACTTGTCCTGTAACCCGTGACCATACACATGGTAGCTTCCATCATTCTCAGCTCATCTTTCCGAATGTTTTCTTTAACTGACTCCCCCCAATCCCAATTCAGTTTAGAATTCGCTCCACCCAAACTGAAATGTAGAGTTTGAAAGTTGATTAGCATTCATAAGATTTTTTTGTTCAATCCTTTGTAAATACATGGATACCTCCACACCTTAATACTCTTAATCACACTGTAGACCAAGCATCATAATAGATTTTACTTCAGGATATTATCACTATGTATATCTGTTTGATCGTGTTTTTCCATAAATAAAGCAGTTAAAGAAACTTGCAGAAAAACATTATTGACTTTATTAACTTTCTTATTTATTGTGCAGCATCCAGGCACATCTGTCTGTACTGTTCCTGAGAGCAGTTAATACTAAAAGGTGATCTGATTGAGCCAGAGCTTAGCACACGAAGCAGATATCTATAAGTAGTGCAAAGATGGCGAACTTCACGGAGCCATCTCAAGTAGCATTCACACCATTAAGCCCAACTTGTTAGAATATCTTGAAGCCAAGTCACATTATACAGCTCTTTAAAACTAGCTCAGCAATGCAAGATTCATTGAGCAATAAATCAAATTCTCCTTTTTCCATCTGAAAACCAATACGTACACCAAATTATAAATACCTTACATTGTTTTCACTTGTAATGTTTCAAAAAAAAAAACAAACCTGTGTTAAACACAAACTGACAAATACTGTGCTCTCAGAACAAACAGCTGAACTTCTGCATTGATTGCACTACAGATTATGACATGGGTTATTAGAACAGGAAGAAGGTTTTTTAAATGGTACCAAGCACAGCATATGAGGAAAAAAAAGGGTCTTTTTCCTTCATTGCAAGCTTCCAAACCTTCTGTTTCAGCCAGCTGCATTGCTCAGCTTGGGTGTTGAAGTTCTGTTTTTAGACAAAAATGCGAAGATGAAAATCACATCTATTTTTTTTTCTGTTTTAGCTGATAGCTAGGCACGAAGCCTGGTATTCCTCTTCCCTTTACCAGCCTTATTCCCTATTTATGTCTCTGCATTGCACTCTTAAGAGAAGGAAACACTCCTAAAAACTTTAACTAGTACATCAAAGTAACTCCTGCAATTTACTCTAAAACAGATTTCAATAGCTATCTTTTCATCTCAATAATAGCTTGGCTTAGCTACTTTGCAGACAGACCAAACAATCAAGCATACATCTCAACTTCCTGAAGTATTGATATGAACTATCCTTGCATACTTAACATAAACTGAAATGCTACAAGAGTCATTTAGTCATTCCTCCACTTTTTAAAATGCATGTTTTAATGATCTGCTGCTTGTGTAGGAAGCCCATCCATAGGAAAAAAAAAATGGAAATTCACGTTAAACACCAAGTCTTTCTGGTTTCCACCAATAAAAGAACAAAAAAGTCTCTTCAATAGCTACTGTTGCTTATTCCCAGTTTCAGGTTTTTATTTTAAAGAAAGTTTAAGATTCAAACTCCCAGCATACTGCTCTGCAGAAGAAAACCTTCAGGTATGCACATTAAGCAGATTGCCATCTTGAACCTCTTCCCTCTAATTGAGGTGAAGAGTCAGAAGTATCCCTCAGGGAAAAGGATATCAGTCTACCTCTCAGTTTCAGCAAGTCTGGAGAAAACCCACAAGATTTAGGAGGTCTGGGAATGCAGTGACAGGAAAGATTAGCAGCAGTGGAAACACTGAGAAAAATAACACAGCAGTCATAGACAGCTGATCCAAGTCAGTATTTCCTTCACAATGTAACAGTTTCTCATCAGCTTCTCATTTTAGGATTTGGGATAATTAATATTTACACGTTACATATTTATATTGCTCAATCCTACTTTTCAATTCCTGTAATTATATACCTGTTTGCTACATTATGTCTTCCTACCTATCTTTCTATCATTCACATCAGTTTTAGAACAACAAGAACAGTTACCTCACAGCATTGCCCCTTTTTTGGGAAGCTATCAAGAAAATACTGCTATTTGGGAACAGTATCAGCAGTAATTTAACATTGGGGGAAAAAACAAAAGTGAAATAATCTGACCACATCAGTTTCAAGTCACGTAAAAACAGTTTAACTTCAGGTAAATTCTCCAAGCAAACAAAGCAGAATAACGCCTTCTACGTACACGAAACATAAAGCATCCCAAAGTGCCGCTCCAAGCAAGGTACTGTTAACCATACAAACACATTAATTTCAAAAAGTATTGTGATTTTAAGGAATGCAAGAAGGGATTGATTAGTGAGGAACGTGGAATCTAATTTAAAAGTGATGAAATAAACAGTAGATGACCATCACCAGAATACACATCTCCTTCAGAAGCAGTGACAAAAGATCTGCGTATGAAACCACGACTGAAGCTAAGCCCCTTATTTTGGCAGGAATGGAAAATAGGTTGCCACAGTTGGCAACTGCAGTGACTGCTTTGAATGATCACCAACCATTCACTATTTACTTAAGTTCCACTTTGTCCCCCTAAATTAATATTAAACATAGAAGCCATTGTATTGAAGCAAAAGCATTTAATATTAAAAAAAGAAGCATTTAATATTAAACAAAGAAGCCACGCACAAAACCATCGCCTAGTAATAGTTGAAAAAAATTCTGTAAGGGCTAACAGCAGTCATCTGCATTCACTCTTCTGTCTAGCACAGATTATTTTTGTTCTTTAAGTTATCCTCTCTAGGAAGAATGGGAAGTTAAGAAATCAATGTTTTCTACTTTGCAAAACAGAACAATTTTGATCAAGCCCTAACAGTTTATGCTTTCTTACATTACCAAGTCCTAGTAGTCCTACTCTGTAAATACTTTGCTATGAATTCACAACATAAAATTATTTCAGTATGAATCACAGCCTAGAACTTTGTGTAAACATCCCTGATGTTTCATGTCTGCATTCTGTACTTATGACTCTAAGGCTGCCAAGCATATGGCTTCAGACAGGATTAAAGACAAAGTATAGATAGATGCAGCCCATACCTAGCTTATACCAGTATTAGTGAATGCAGTACCTAAAAAACATACATCAGGGTTGAGCTATGAAGGAGTATGCCTCAGTTAGAGAATCAAAATAGATACAGATATCTCAAGGGGATCCGCATCCCAGACACCAAAACCTGTGGGATCATTTGTACCTACAGCTAGACAACTACTCCAAGTAATACTAAAAATTAGGACCAAACTCAAGGCAAACTCGGCTGTACTTCTGCATTTTCTTGCTCTGTGGTCAAATGCAGAAACGCTCTAAGGTAGTGATTAGCCAAAGCAGCACAGTTACAGCCTTAGCAGCAAAAGGGGGAACAGAAGCAGGGGGGGCTTTACACCATACACCACGTGGTATGTAATGAGAGGCTCAGAAGAAGAATGTTTACAGTTAACAGTGAGTAACAGGGAACATAGTTCAAGATAGCCATGATGTTGAACCCAGGTAGTTTCAACTTGAAAAAGCAGACAAGTTTCTCCCTTGTAGCTCTGCTGACTTCAGAGGCTACACTCAACTGTCCCCTGGGCTCCATCACCTTTCAAGATCCCCAGTTCCACTCCTGTCCCCTACAGCCCAGGCAAACATCTGGATTTTTTTCTCCCCCTCCCCAACTTCAAGCACACAAAACCATTAACTCTGTAATACAAAAGTTAGCAACTGTTTTGATGATCACACAAAGAAATATTCCTTTAATAAGCAGACGTTACTCAAAGTTCTCATCATCCCTGTGAACAGGTGGCAGCAGGTAACAGTCTCGGCGATTCGATTCAGCTCAGTTCTTTTTTTATTCCCCTTAAGACTTCCCAGCAGCAGTTCAGCAATATTTGAGAGAAAGGGGACACAATTTCCAGAACGCTACACTTTGAATCTGTTTTAAGATGAATAACTGCATGGAAGTTTAGAAAATGAAAAATATCAAGCTGGCCTCACAGATCCATAATTGAATGCCCCACAATGGCGCAGGTTGGACAAGTCAGCCATAAATTTTTTACACCTTAGACTTTCAAGCAGCAGAATGTAGACTTGGGAGATATTTTCTGGTTTCAGCTATCTATCACGCAGTTAAAATTTGCATTAGTTAGCATGTCTAATGCCAGACAAGATTCAGTCCAGTGGGACAATAAATTGATGCTACTCTGAAACTTCAAAGTGAGCACAGAATCAACATTATATCATGCACGTTACCAAACACTTTCCTTACTAAATCCAGAGCTTTCAACACTGCCATCAGCTACCACAATGAGCACGTAATCAGCTGATAGAGCTCACAGAACAGCAGTCCTGGGGTGCAAAATAAAACGTTACATCAATAGGTAACCAAAAATTTGTGAAAACTAATGTCATAGTGTCATGCCAAATGTTGTCTTCATTTCTCCTTTCCCTGTTTCTGCATCTTCAGGTGCCACATTGAATTCTTCAGACTTTTTTTTTCCCCCCTTTAATTTCCCCACTGCCCAGTCTTTCCAGAGAAGTACACTGCACCTTACTGTACTTACACTGTTTGTTAAGTCAGGAACCTTGTATCAACAACCAGAAAAAAACACCTACTTCCACTGCTGACACTAACAACATACAACAATATTTCAACATTGATTTTCCTGACAGCCCTAAATAATGCTGTCCTGCTAATAACACTCATGAGATAAGGCTAAATGCATCTTCTTTAGGGTAACAGTTACAATGATTACCACTGCCTCCAGACCTACCTCCTTTTACATAGAGCGTTTATTACAGACAATCACAGAATCATCAAGGTTAGAAAGGCCCTTTTGAGACTGCATAGTCCAACTCCAACATACATCTGAAGTATATCAAGTATTAATCACTAAAACATGCAAATTGTTTACTTCTCACCACCCCACCCCAGGCTTCAAATCCCAGGAGATCTGAAAATATTAAGCTCTCAAAAAAAAAAATGCTATTACATTTGGCCAGAAAGAAACCATAAATGGGAACTGAATTTAAGGATCCAGTTGTACAAACTTTCTTGCTTGGGACAGTCATTAATCAGATGAGTAAGCACACTGCCATATTCATAGGATTCTAATAGAAATCACAACTTAAAAAGGTACATAAGGGTCTCTGATAAATTACACTTTTTTTTTTACTGACAGTTGTCCAATATAAAAAACTGATGCCTTTCAATGTACTCATTCATCAGCACGACAGCTCTTTGATCCTCCTATCCCTCGCACAGTTTCTCTAGTAAAGTGAGTAGTACACCTTTCATTTAAATAATTCTCCTCCAAAGAACTGCAAAGAAGCAGAGTGATGCATAGTGCCTTTAGTACATTTACAACACAAGTAAAGCTCCCTTAATAGACCATGCATTGCAGTAGACAAATACAACAGATTGTCAAAGCAGTTTCTCTTCAAAGGAGCAGTAAAAGTCCATTTAGCTCCACCTGTTACACATACACAGTCACTCAATAGGGCCACTAAGGAACCTTCTGGTGAATAGAAGATCCTCAGAAGGAACAAGTCACATCTGTTACCGATCAGTAAATGGACTCTTAATAGAGGGAAGAAGGTTGATCTAAGATTACCAGCCTGCTACACATCAGAAATTACATTTCTAGCATCCAGTAATAGACGGCACAACAAGGAAGTATATAAAACTGTATCGCCAACCCTCTGCAAACACCAAAGGTGCACTGAACAACACGACAGAAGTCTCACCATCAGCCACAAGGATTACTGTGCTCCAAGCTAAGTACTGCTTAAGTGCTCTTCTGATTGAAGCTAAATACAAGTTAATATCGTGACCACTCAGCACCCGCAGCCTCCTGGTTTCCTCCTGATATGTGACTTTATTCTACAAAATTAAATAAAATTGCTTCAATTTCACAGAAGTTTCACACGCTCAGAACTGGATTAACGTCACCGGGGAAAAAATTCACAAAGCAAGTATTTCACACAGACCTATGATTCAGTAACATTCAGTATGGCACCACTTTCAAAGCACGCTCCTCCAAGCGTGCCGCTTCACAAACAAATAATTTCTTGAATAGAACACTCTTAAGCAGCCAGGGAAGCAAATCTACTGTAGTCAACAGACGGGGAAGACTTGCTCAGAAAATCTGCCTGAAGCTGACAGGTTTTTGGTATCAGTCACTCTCTAATTCATGTTCCCTTTTATCAGATTTCTCAAAGGTACAAATGCACAGAAGCGTTTCACCTTATTCAACAGGTAACTGTTCCTATACGGTTTGCTAAAGTAACTCCAAAAGCACAAACATCAAGAGCACTTCATTTAGGCAAACCATTGGATTGCCTCACGCAGGATGAGCTTGATGAAAACACCAACACAGGTAACAGCAGCGTTATCTAATCACTGGGTCAAGTTGGAGGAAACAGTCAAACCAGATTAATCAACCCAATATGTTCATAATAACTAAGTACCATGCCACATCCCTATTTTCACATAGCCGCATCTATACATTTTAATTTCTTTTCAGAAGAAATTCCAGCCTAAAACTCCAGCTGAATAAGAGGCTCAGATAGTTCTGTTGGCACTGATGCAGGGAATATAGAATATGTTCTCATAGCCTTTGCCCTGAAGACCAGAGCCTGCACTTACATCAGCTGCACGACTGTCTCCATACAAGCTGAAGAAGTCCTCTCAAGTTCAGGTAACTCAATTGTTGTGAGCAAAACATTCCTAGAGTTCTCTCTTGAAAAAAGCAGGAATACTGTAAGATTAGCTGCAATGCTGAGTTTAGAAATCTGTTGCACTGTGATTTTCCCAATCTGCATACTTACCAGCAGGATGATGACACCCCCGGCCTAATGACCAAGACAACAATTATCCAAACTTAGTTCTCTATTTTTAGATGCAGAACAATTCAGTATTTTCAGTCGGATAGGGTTGGTGCATACTTCTCCAATCAAGCCAGAACTGGAACAATTCCATCAGTGAGGATCCTTCAGAGGTCCCTTCTCAGCAGGTAAAGCCTCTCTGCTCAGCTCTCCTCCACATTTTGCCAGCCAGGACAAATTCTGAACAGTATTACAAGCAACCATCGAGCTTCTACTGACAACCACATAAGTGCAGTATATCTGAGGGGAAAAGCAGCTGCAAAAACAATGACCTGTTACAGGAAGGGTAAAATGATTTGTTCCCGTAACAGAACTAGGCTCCATTCTACTCCTAGCACACTCAAATCATGCAGAGCACATTTTTTCCCCCTGTAAGAATGATGGATGTGTGATGTGGTAAGAACTGCTTTCCTCTGCTCTAGCTGCATTTTATTTCTTACCTCACACAACACTTTGTCTGCAAGAGATGGATAAATATTTGACATTGCATGATTCCCAATGCTCCCTTCAATACAAAAGTTTTTTTTAAATACTAAATGTTTCGCTTTCCTGTAATTAGATTAATGACAGGTTGTTGGGTTTTTTCTTGCTTTTGTACTCACTGTAATTACAAAACAAATTACATAATTTCAGACCTATAAAAATCCTCTGACATTATTTCACTGACTCTGCCAGCTAGGATTTGAATAAGAACAGGATCAGGGCTAATGAAGTCAGCACTAAAACTGTCATATAATCTTCCTGAATACATAAGAACTTCAGTGTGAAGTAAAAATAAATCATTTTTATAGCTGCTTCCTGACACGTGTAGAAATATAGAAGATGACAAAGTAGAAAACACCAATAATTATGAAAATGTCAAAGGTATGATGTAAAGTATGTGAAAAAGCCAGTAAGAAATGAACATAATGTAAAAACAGACTTCAGGGTTTATTACTGGCCAAGTTTGTAGTTTACTTAAAGACATCTATAAAGACAAAAGGTACTTGATTGGTACTTGGTACCAAGAGGTATGAAGATTTAAAGTGTGCTCTAACTGCAATCTGTCATAGGCTACGCTTAAGACCAAAGGTCTTCCCAGTCTTCCAGGTGATGCAACAAAGAATGAAATCACTTAATTTAAAAAAGAAAAAATACTTAAAGGAACAACAAAACAAATAGTTCTATTCTATTGTTGTTTCAGTATAACACATGTCCACGTTTTCATCTCTGCAGAAGGAAGTTTACAGCCTCAGTTTAACAACCTGTTTTTATCTTCCATCCTTCTTTCCCAACCCTCACCAAGATCCTACAGGTGTCTACTGCATCCACTAGATGACAGCTATTAGCAGAAGCTACGTTCACAACACTAGATGGAACAGGAGTCACCTAAGTGCTTGGCAAAGGTTTTACTAGAAGTTGAAAGCACTATATTACCTACATATATATACACACAGGTGTTCTCATGGTAAGTATCAGAAGGATTAAAGTGGGAGCAATCCCTGTGGTTTCCCATAACACTTGGAAAGTGACCTAATTCCCCTCTCCCACTCCTCCACCCCTCACCTCACTGATTCCATTCCCTCTCATTAGAAAACAGACTGATGCAAAGTTCTACCTTGCCAGTAAAATCTGTTAGAAATCACATCCCTTCCCTTCCTCCTCCCAGCTTTCTTTTGTTTAAGCAAGGAGACATCTTAAACCTTAACCAGCTGCACAACCTCCAAGGCCATGAGAACAAGGTGAGGATAAGAGACCTACAGGACAGTGAAGGAACACGCTTCCAAGTAGTTAAACACACACGCCACGCAGTCCTCAACTCTTTTGGTTGAGGTCCCAAGTAAAGTAAACCCATCAGCTTCCCCACTTGGTACTCATTTTTCCTCCTTCTCAAAACATATCACACAGGGACTGGGGCTCATCAAGGAACGCAGTGCTACCAATTATTCAATTATGTGTAAAGGAAAATGATTGATGCTCATCCCCCCCAGATGTATTAGAACTTACTATTAACTAGTAATTAATATTGTGTGCTTGTTCTTCTTTGTCATACTGCCATTATTGCTTTTAGTCATCTGAGGACAACATTAAGATTATTTTTCTTCCTGAAATGGTTTTAGGCATTACCCTGGAATTAACTGTCTCTAAAAAAGTAAGCATTAAAAAATCATTTAACAGCTGGATACAACATCTGTCTTTCCCAGGTCATTAGTACTTAAGAGCAGTTAATTTATGAGACTACAAGGTAACGAAGAGACTTCCAATTAAAAGAATTGCTCCTGGTTCTAGTTTTTCTTAGCCTTGTTTGTTGAATTTTGCAATAAAAGGTGTTTTTCATTTTAAATAGAAGTCATGCCAAATGGAATGAGCCATCAGCTTCTCAATATTCCAGTAATTCTGTGAAGTCATGAGTCATTTTTCTTAGATCTCCATTTCAAGAAACTGTTATTTCATGTAGCACTTTCACACCTCAGATTCAAGGTTGTAAAGCTTCAAATAACTCAGAAGGCAAGTAAAAGTAAATAACAGAAACAGTAAAGACAACTGCATCTCATGCAGTATACAGACAACTTCTTAAATTCTATAACTGCAGGCAGCCTCAGAATCTTCTGCACACGTGAGGTAGGCAGTGCTCACTCACTAGCACTGCTACCCTTGCTCTGAGCACTGGGCAGACTGTGAAGCAACAGCCGTCTTACAATCAAGGCTCACCATGGTTGTCTGTTCTGTCTTCATACGAAGTTTGTAATGTTTCTACTTTCAAAAATATAAACATTCCCCCATTTAAAAAAAAACTATAATTAAAATCTAGAAACGGCCTGAAAAGGGCAATTTAAGAATATAAGCAAGGTAAAAATTATTTTGAAACAGTCCAATTACATATGCAATAGGAGAGCAGTTCCAGCTTCCACTGAAGCACTTCTTAAACAGCTCTCTTGTCAAGCTCTGATTGCCACACTACTGTTTAAATTCACTCCTTAACAAAAGTGAGAACTTCAAATCTTTTAATTTCATGGTTTGAAATCAAAACCTACAAAAAACTTTTTCCTTAATCCCATTTGTAATTAATCTGATTTCTGCCCATACCTCTTACAGGTATACCAGTGTTTACATTATGAATAAATATTTCTATAACAAGCCAAGACCAATTTAAAAATGAAGGATGCAAGAGAGATATAGGAGGATCTGAGCATGAACAAAAACAGAGCTTATAAGACCTGTCAGAGTTACTTCTGCAGAAAAAGGAGATCAAAATCTAACTTCCACGCTCAGAAAAAAAATACACTTTTAGAGTGCCAGGCACATAAGATATAATTGATTAAAATTAACACCAGGGTGTTGAGGAGTTGACTACGACGCTAGTGCCTTCAGTTCATTCTCCAATACAACTTGCACTTCAAACCAAATGGTCACAGGTAGAGTGAACCACCTCCCACTCAGGTTTCAGCACAACTGTGACCTGCATCTGTTCTGAATTACGGCTATAACTTATGCTTGATTTTACCATTACTCAAAGTCAAGCCTTCGCTGTATCGGTGTACTGTTACACCAGCACTGACAAAGCTGGACAGCCCTCATACAGCATGCTGGTAGTTTTTATGACTCTCAGTAATATCTATCGTTCACATAATAAACTGTAATCATAAATCCATTCCAGGGGTTGCAGAAATACAGCAATGATAGAATGAGAAACAAACCAACAGCACATCCAGACTGTGCTGCTAGACCACAACAAAACTGATCCACAACTTCAGCAAAGAAGCTTCAACTCCAGTTTTCTAACCACTGGCAAGCTCTGAAGAGTCAGGTTTGGCTTCAGCATCAATCCTTCTCCTGATCCAGCTGCAACTTATCATATTACAACCCCATCTTTAATTGCTCAATCCTCACTTTCAGTGAACTTTTCATTGTGTTAAATGAGTTACTGGTCTGTGCCTTCCCACTCTTTCACATTCTCTTAAGTCTTCCTCTTAAGATTACATGCTTTTTCCACATGAAATAAATTGTATCCAGCACTCCTAACATTTTTGAAATGCAAACACATAATGTGCATCTTAGGCTGCACATAACTCCAAAATATACTTCAAACAGGCCAAAATTCATTTCGTAGTCTTTACAGGGGGAGGGAACAATTTGAATAAGAAGTTAAAAAGGCTTAACATGGGATGTTTAAACTTACACAGTTAAGCTGTATAGCTCTGAATTTATTTATTTTTTAATGAAAACACTAAAAAAAACCTCAAATGCCAACCTTGCAGCATACTGACCTTGAAAAAAACCACAGCCAGCTTCTACGAACTATAGCTTGCAGTGGTATCATACAGTGCTATAAAGAACATCCTACCCTTGAAGGTGGTGAGGTACTGGAACAGGTTATCTAGTGTTGTGGCTGATGCCCCATCTCTGGAGGCTTCCAGGGCAAGGTTGAATAAACTGATCTAGCTGTAGTGTCCCTATTCATTGCAGGGGTGTTAGACTAGATGACCCTCAGAGGTCCCCTCCAATTCTAAGGATTCTATGAATACAATATAAATGTTATATGTTTATTGAAGAATGAATACAGCAAAATAAAAGTTGGACTCAGATGTATAAAGTAATATAAAATATGAAACAAGTTAAAAGAACTTCTATACTTTGACTCCAATCTTATCTCTATCTTTCTGCCCTTAAGCTGCAAAGTAGTACATAGATTCTTTCAATGCCTGTAGAGAACAGAACAAAAATAGTGCACTGATTAAGAAATATTAAGCCACATGTACAACTCAAAAATGAAGCAGAATTGTAATAATTTTTTTTATATTTTATCGAGAAATTCTTTGAAAACAAAATGCAGATTACACAGTCTAAGGATCCGCTAATTCTAGCATCACATTCAATAAACCGTTCAGCGTAAACAAGTATGCACATGTGTGTATGAGTACACAACTACATTCAAAAAAGACCTTCAAAACTCCAGGCTATGAAACATACCCCCAACAGAAAACTTAATATTCTACTACTCTGTGAAGCTGATATATTATTCTCATTTTAGCTGTGTTGTTGTGAAGAGAAATTCAGATCTCTCCAACATCATCAAGAGAGCACCACCCCACATATCCAGGGGCCAAGGTACTACATCTGCACCACTGGAGAACCTCTAGCATTGCACCAAGTCCTCAGGCAAAAGCTCAACTGGAACATCACTCAATCATCACTCATCACTGAAAAAGTAAAATTAAAAAGGAAAGGTACTTCTTTGTGTTATTCCTTTCACCCATTTAACAAAGATTCAGAATGGACTTAAGTTTCGTTTACCATCAGGTGATAAATGGCCACACTGGCAATCACAGATAACTCCATCAGTACGTCATAAAAATTGAATTTCTAGCTTTAAAAGCTGCTGTATTTTCAAATTATCTGCTACAGCATAGGCAGCATGTTGAGCAATAACACCATGAGATTCAAATGGTACACAGACCACATTCTCACATCCTTGTACAGCAGTACATGTCTCTTATTTGCACACATCCATTGCTTGTGGCTAGAACACAATACATTTCTGTCTATTTTCATTTCAGGGAAGATCATTTTCTTCTGCAATAACTTGGACCATCTCCTAAAATTCGGTGGAATTCTACCTTCCCTCCGAGATAATATTGTGCCCCGAAGACTCTCCACTAAAAACCACACCATTTGCTACCTGTCAGGTGGCTGAAGGCACTCACTCAAGCAGTCAGCAACTGGAGAGGATTATAGCTCACAAATGCTGCCAGTATCAGTAAGACAGCAAGTAGCAGACAGTTCATTTTACAAAAACTTAATGGACTGTATGGCCCTGGCTGCTTAATACAAGCACTGTCAAGGCATCTAAGTAAAAAGTCTCAGCTGTCACTGCTGACAAGCTGAGCAGAATTATTTGTCACACTAGACTAGATAAGAGACCAGTAGTGTGGTGTATGGTGAGATTCCCATACTTCTCCATACTGCAGTCTCAGACAGCAGGCATATGGTTTCTTCCAATGCACTAGCAGCGTAATGTAATCTTACAAGCAGTACGGCCAGAGCATTATTCTTTGGCCTCCATATTTTAACTAAATTATCCTCCTTTGGGCTCAGCTTTACATGTTGTAATTAAGTGCTCTCTGATTTCCCCTTCATTTTTTTTCAGAAAAGACAGCATGAATAATCTCCCAGTCATTAGCCAGTGTAATCCATGTCATCAGTGTCAAATTGTATCAGCTGAAGCACTAACCTAGTGCATCTGTCCTACAATACAAATGCCTTCATTTCACTATTTTTTTCTAACCCCATCAAAAAGTCTGTCACTCATTATCTTTCAGTAAACATACACCAATTAAGTCAGGAAAGACATCCAAGAAGTTAATTCTTTCTCCACTGCTTACATTCCAGAGCTCTCATTAGGCTGGACCTGGATGTAATCTATGTTATGGTATACACCATCTTCCTTCACAAAGCATTGTGACCTTGGAGTTCTACTATTCCTCATAACAAAAGAAATGAATGCTTTTCACTTACTGGCATTCACCCTGCACAGCCACACCAATACTTAACACTGAACAAAATCTATGCAAACTGTTGAAAATACATCTGACAGATCAGATCAAGAGTTCTGCAAAATCAACAGCACAGTGCAAGTTTGAAGTGTCAGATCCCCTCCCTTTAGTCAGTACAAAAACAATTTATTACACAAAGTTGTCAGGAAAGGATCTTAAGGAGTGGAAAGAATGGCAAGAAATGGAAGTAATAATATAGACTGAGTCAAGTTATATAGGGCTGTCAGACAAAAATAAGGAGTAAAAAACTGTGTAAGTAACAAGAAATAAGCAGATCGAGGCAAAGTACCTACGCTACACAAGAGGCAGTGTTGCATGGTTGCTGCTCCCTCTTGTTTTACATCTGGGCTCCTTTCTGAACTGCCAGGAACAAACTAGTACCACTTCGGCGCAGCCCTTCAAACACTACAAGGTAATGACTAGATTTAATACAAGTACCTTCAGTACTTTAGTTCCTAGAAAACAAAATGTCCATGATATCCAAATTGCAATTCTTTCCAACACTGCTTTCCACACAAGGACAAATAGCTCTCTTCTTGAGAAGTTCTCTCTCAGAGAAACGCTAAAAGCTACAGTTACTGAGATGTTGGCAAGGAAGCAGAGCTCAAGTGAATGAATTCAACTTCAGCCATCATTATTGAGTCTGTGACATTTGTTGAATTTATGAGCATAAGATGGCCCCAGTTAACATTAAAAACAGGAAATCTCAGCGCATTTCATTTCTCAAAGACCTTCTCCACTTCTGAGCAGCCAGCGGATATTTCTGTGCTACTTCCCGCTCACTGCAGGCAAGTAACAAACTTATCAGTCTGTCCACAGTAGTGGATCTACATGTCAGAGAGATGAGGCCTGAAGAAACAACTACTGAGCAACGCTCTTCCACACATGCATACATCTATAAAAGCAGAACACAAATCTTCTGTAAAAGAAAACTTGCATGCCTCATCACTGGAGCTGAGACAGTCATTCTCCATGACTGAAATCCATTCATGAATGTAGGTTGTACACAGAATAAACCCCATCCAACTCTGCAAAGTAAAGCACCACACACAGGCCTTGCCCAGAGCCCATTCTGCCTCTGAGCTGATCCAGCAGAACACAGTCCTGACATGATGCAATCAACGGCAGCAGCATTTCAGCAAAGCACTGTTGGAGGTGCACAGCACTTCAGAAGAGAAGCTCACATACTATGACCACGTAGCAGCAGTAACAAAGTCTAATGCTATGGGGATAACGCACTGAATTGCAGTATCACAAAATCAGTATCACATCTTTGCAGAATCAAGGCTGGGGAGTAGAAGAAGATGAAGTAGCTAATGAATAAAAATTAGAACGAATACGATGAACGAGTGCTTACAATAAAGGCAGATGCTTGCTAATTCACACTATTGAAAGTATTTAAGAAGCGAACAGCTGACCTACTTAATAAGCATTAAAAGGATTCAAAAATGCCAGCAGATACAGCATGGAATTTCATCAACACCCCTCTGAAAAAAGCTCTGTTACTGTACAAACAGCAAATAACACTTGTGAATGCAGTTAATCAGACATCAGAGAACTGCAAGAGAAAACCTCAGAAATAAATGCAAGTATTCTAAAAGAAAAGTGCATCATTATAATTCTAGGTCTAAAAAAGACCTGTGCTACAATTCACTGATGAACATGAACTCCTCCTAACCAATCTGGCCAGTTAACAACACAGCAGCACCCTTCCCAGGATATCATTAACTCAGTCTAACACACCAAGAAACAAGGACATTACAACATCCTAATTACACAAATGCATAACAAACAGACAAAAGATAATCACATAACTCAACAGGAGAAAAGGAAAGTTAAACCACCAGCAGTTTAACCAAAGCCAAAGTAATTAAGTGTAAAGTTAGAAGTAAGACATTAAGTCAACTTCTAAATGTTAACAAAAGCTTAAATTTTTGTCTTCCACACAACACTAACCAGAAAGTATAGTTTGAGTAAATATCTTCCATCAAGAATCAATGCACCTTTCTGAACTTCCTGGTTTATTCAATTTTCTCTCTTCTCCAAAAGCTTTGAAGTGCTAATTTCGAGGCATCTATCCAGACCCACTTAGTCAGCTTGCACTGCAAAATTTCAAGAACTACGTATGCTGGCACAAGTGAAGCGCAACATACTGACTGCATCATAAAAATCCTAAGACTGACACTCACGGTTGTAGCAATTCATCTAGATAGCACTGCAATATATCTTCACTTCTCTGTGTAAAGTAACAAGGTCTAAACATTAAAATTTGCTGCAAACGAATGAAACAGCACTACAATTCCATTCACAGAGTAAAAGGAGAACATTTAACCTCAGTAGCCTTCATCCCATGTCACAAGGCTTCGCTGGTTCTCTTGGAGGCAACAAATGACAAAAGCTCTTTCAACCAAGAGATAATACAATATTTCAACAGGGTCATTTACACAGCTGCATTACTCTATCCTAAAGACACCTGTCACTGACCCTGCTCAGCCTGACACCAGCAAAAGGCAAGTAAGCCCACAAGTCCTCCAGAGTGAGTTTTCCCCTCACTACTTGCCTGGAACTGGTGAGCAGCACTAGGGAAAGATGTAAGCAGAACACATCGCCGTGATCATTCTTCTCCCCCATATCCCACATCTTACAAATCCGTAATTATTACAGTTTCAGGAGATGAGAGAAAGTAGAAAGGCTTTCCCAGCAAATAAGGAAGCAGTGACTAAAGCAGGCAATTTCTTTTACCTCTCAATCTTTTAGCAATTTCCAAGCATTAATCAGCCATCAACTCCCTTTAAGTTCTCCCCTGCAATGAAAAGAAACCCCCAGAAAGAAATTTCTTACACTGGCTCCTGGTGGGACCAAATCAATACATTTTAGCCCATTTCTTTTTAATAAATGCAATGATTTTTAATCAAATTTGTTCAGAGGACAGAAAATTAGTTAAATGAGAGAAGTAAATGAAACATTAAATTAAGGTATCTTTGGGAATTAAAAACGTAATTTTATGTTATTATCAGTGATATATTATGAATAAAGAATATGCAAAATGCAATTAATATGCAGCATAATATGAACAGCATTTGAGAAAAATGAATTTGATATGTAGGACGGAAAGGTCACAAACTCTTAAAGCCAATTCAATTTGCTTTGCTCTGTTCAATTTCCTCATGAGCTCCTGCTTAAATATTTCCAGGTACAGGGAAGAGTCACTACTAAGTTCTGACATGCTTTAAGGTGACTACAGCTCACGACAAGCAACCCAGTATATTCCCTATGGGAAGTGAGACAACTCCTGGAAGCTTGCTTTCAGTTAAGTAGAAAGCTTCTTCCCACATGAAGCAACACAGAAAGCAAAACATGGGTCAACAGTTCATAAGAATACATCAAACATTATAACCATGCTACCAATTATGAAAGTAAAAAAGAAAAAGGGTTTCTTGAAAGTTAATTATAAACTCGGTTCATTGAAAATTACTATTCATAATCACTAACCAGTGTATAAAGTTGTGATTTCCTAATCCACTCACGGTTCTCTGTAGGGATATTCTGGAGGGGAAAGACAGGAAGTAAGATGCAGTATGATCAGCAGTACCTTTCACCTGTGAGGTACTATCACATGGTACCCTTTTCCTCTTCCACAGGATAACAGATTCTTTGAGCACATTAGAGCTCAGACTAAAACTGTATTCACAAAGTCCTGGTTTTGTAAGGCAAATACAGCCAGAAATAGAGACCACTAGCATTGGCAATCTCAGCCATAATTATGACAATCAATACCACACACGTTAAGATTTCAGCTTTTTTTCTGTTAAAAAAAAATAAGTCAGTTACTTTAGAGCATCCATGAAACCAGCAATTATTTCATCACTTTCCAATAGGCATTCATTTCATCCTTTCAGTCTAATTGCAGCTTCATAATTATCTTCCTATTCCAACCTATGTAACCTATTGACACCCCACTTCTAATAACCAGTGTTTTGTGCTTCTTCAAAAGGAAAAACGTACATTTTAACAAACAGCATTCACAGAGGGCAACTGCAATTATCCCAACCAACCCTATGGTTTGCACAGACGAATGAATTTAAGTCCATAATTTCTGCATCAAGCTCACATATGTCCAGGTAAGTTGGACCACATCTTTTAGAGGCATACCTTGATTTATTAGTTAAACAGTAATGTCATTGATTGTTTGTTGGAATTTCTCCATAGCTACAATTCACAGACTCACTACAGCAGTGAACTAAGTTTCCATACATTTAACACACAGGTGTCATATTTCTAAACTGAATTCTAAGGTTCAAACATTTAGTAGATTCAATTTCAAGAGACAATTGCTACTTTCAATTAGTTCTTGGACCCGATATCAAAACCAAATTTCCTCTTTTATGCAACAGGAAACACCACCAGAAGCTTAGAGCTTTCACCCAAGTTCTCTATCACCAGTCAGTTTATCCATAAAAAAAAATAGAGCAAAAGCAGGAAATGCTGAATACCTACTACCAGAAGCGTACACGGAGAACACTCCTCAAAAGTGTTACCGCAGCCTGGAGATCAATTATTCTGTGTTTAAGCTTGTCAAATTATAACATCACACCTCATGCACTGAACTTCTCAACATATAAACATCAAAGCTAAGAATTTCAAGAGTTCCCTTTGTTTCATGAAGTACGGTTTTGCAATTTACACACTTCAGGGGTCAGTCATATGACACAAGCATTAAATACTAGCAATGCAGTTTTAAAATCCCAAGTGTTATAATTTGTCTTTATTATACAAAGCCAGCTGTATATTATGAAATTAAACTTCTGAGACCATCCTTATGCCACACAATTGAACAGCTGAGAAACAAAAGCTTTAATACTTACAGATAGATCTACCAGTGCTTGGCAGTGACCAAGGTGATGCTGGACTCATACTTACGTAGTCAGTATTGCTTAAGTGGTTCATTGACTCCTAAGTACAGAAGCTTTGGTGAATTCCCTTTCTCAACTGTCATGACTCTGATCAGGCTGCCATCTCTCTCATTTTGTATGTTTATGGATCCATGAACTAATTAAGCATCCTCAGACACACTGCCACATATCTAGATCTGTTCTAGTCTTGTTCATGCTAACAGACGATCTAACCAATCAGGAGAACAAGAAGGAAAGATATAAAAACATGATAAAAAACCTATCCAAAGGAGGGAAACAAGAATGACAAAAGGACAGAGGGGTATGGCTGAAGATAGCTTGTTTGGTTTGAAGGAGGCTAAGGGATGACTGCATTGCTGGCCACAGCTTCCTCAGGAGGAGAAGCAAATAGAGACATGCTGATCTCTTCTGTCTGGTGAGAAGAGGAAATCACTTAACACCCTGAAAGCTTTGAAAGTGAACTTTAAGTCATACAGCTTTTATTTTTCAAATAATTCATTTACAGCTTGCCTGTACCCTACCCCTTGCCTCACTCCTGTGATTACTTTAGGTGATCAAGAAATAAAGCAGAGCAGTAAAACTACAAGTAAGAGATGCAAAATATTTTCAGAGACCGAGTTTTGACTACAAAATTCATATCCCCATATGATTTGGTAACGTAATAGAAAACAAATCAGCAAATTAAAGATATTTTTCTAGGCGAGGCCTACTTTGACAAGCAATACATATATTTCAGACACTTATTGCTTGCTTTTCTCATTCTTATGTAGAAAGCTATAAAAAAAAGTGCAGCATATTTTACTGATTAGACAAAGATAAATTCTATTTAGGCTGAGTAAGCAGTTAAAACTTTTCCTTAATCCAGCTTTCAGGATTTATGGTCTGACAAAAAATCTAGTGAACATATTACTGTTTGAGAATAATCTCAAACATGACATATATTTACCTTTAACTAATGAAAGTAATATTAATTGGCATTGCATTCACAGTTGAGGTGTGCTGCTGGAATGCAGACAAGCACAGATTATTCACAACAGAGGACACGCAGTGATTTTGAAATGTTAATTAGAAACAAGGGATATGAACAAGAAGTGGAGAAAAATGAATGTGCTGATTATGAGAAAAAGAGAAACCTTTTAGAACAAAGCATCCAGAATAACTTTCAGTCAAATTGAAAACATACCATTTGCAGAATAGAGTGAATACCTACAGAAAACTTTATTACACAGTGTGCTGACCATCAGGCCACCTTCCCACAGCACAGCACATACTGACTTACAGGTTTACTAAGGGCCAACTGCCCTCCAATGGTTATAAGTAAGAGTCATTGGTGGACTGGTAGTTGTGAAAAGGGATATCAGATATATTTTTCTCTTCATTCAGATCAATCACATGACTTCCATTAAACTGGAGGAACTTGAAACTAGCATTCATGGCAGTAATAACATAAGAGCATTTATCTACTCAGATTTCTGGAAAAGATTCAAAACAACATTTGAACTGCAAATGTAAAGATGCAGGAGATACCAAGTAACAGTTTTCTACTCTTTACCTCTATTGAATCCGACAGACATATGAATTTTGACACAATTTCACTTTTTCACCTCATATTCTCAAGCACCTTCTGTTGTGATTTCTTTTCTAAAGCTTCACTCAAACCATTACAAAAAAACTTTAGAAATCAATAGCAAGTGAACCTGACTCTAACAGGTTACTGTGAGTTGTAACATCAATTTAATCCCACTGAAATTAATGAAATGCAACAGAAGAAGTAGTGAAAAGCATCAGAAACTGCTGCATATATCCTCACACGGAGCTCCGTGCAAAAGGGAAGGTGAGTGAAGGTTAAAACTGACTCCCCCATTTTCTACTGTGATATAATACAGACAAGACTGAAAAAAAAACAAAATTTTCTTACGTAAAGAAGCAACTTCAGTGCTGTTACACTCCCCAAAATCAGAAATAAGAGGCAGCTAAGCATGGGGAGAGGAGAGCGGTTGCTTATTTTCCTACAAAACAGCAGTTTGCAAGCTCTATATATAGAGCAGAAAGGTTGTTAATTTAGAATTTTAGATTGCTTTAGAGAGTGTCAAATACTAGAATCATATCACAGCCCCACTGCTTATTCAGCTCTACCACCTAGTTAGCTTTGTTTTACAGATCTCCCTGGAACAGGGCCAAGTCGGGCTCTGTTTTTTTCTCACACCTATTATGCAAATCTGAGGGTTGAGGAGGGAAGACCATATAGTGTTAAACTGTCTGAACTGTGAGACTGGAGCACACCCACACAAACAGAAAGGTTGACTGAAAGTGACACCAAAATTAATATTAATTATTTCCTTAACAAAGAGAACTTGTTTCAGAATCTGAATTTACTTTAAGTTTTACTGACACAAACTCATTAGAAGACCTACTATGTTGTAGTTGGCACCATAGTAAATTCCCCACTGTCGCAGAACGCAGTGGATAATTCCATTTAAAATTCATACTGATTTGTTGCAACGCAATGCACTAATGCTATATAACATCAACAACAGGGGCTGTTCTGAAAAAAGTCCCTGTAATTAAGCACTTTCTGGATTTCACCAATACTAATTTTTTAAGACATAAGATCAATTTTTTTACATTTTAAAATAAGACAGTTTAAAGCCAGGACTGGAGGATCTCACAGTTATGGCAAATGAAATTAGTCTTCTAGAACTCAAACTAGGGTGGATTCTATTCATATCTAATTTCATCCATTACAATTAATGGATCATAGAAGAATAGTTACTAAATACATTAATGACATTTTAATGCAGTCATGAAAATTATATTGTCATAGGAGCCTTACATACAAAACTGATGGACTATCAAGCATCGTTGTTGCAGTGGTAATACTGAAATTACTACTATTTCATTTCTAAGATAATTGTTAAAGACTGTTCTTCACAAACAACCATTTTTGCTTATGCACATTAAAAACATACAGGTATAAGAACACATACACACAGTAGATCATATCTGCATCAGTGAAAACACCAAAGTACCAGTAGTCTAAAAGGTACAAGACAATACCCAATAACCAATTTTGTTTGATTTCAAAGTAAAGTACTCTACAGAAACCAATTTTCTAAGGGAAAGTTCTGACTGAACTGTAGAATTAAGCTTCACAACAAGACAACAGATTTATTCTTGCAAGTTAAGGCTCTCACAATTGTTGAGTGTGTAGGATGCCAGTAACTTGATGCAAGGCTTGCAAATGTATATGGGTGCATAATGGAGACATTCACTGGGATCAACCAGAGGACCACAAACTCACGCTTGCAAGACTTCCACATCAAATTTACTCTACATCTGACCAACTCGTGGCAAAACCACAGTGAGCCTGGGTTTGTCTGAGTCTCACTGAACAAGCTCTCCCTGGTGCTCTGCCACAGAACACCTGGAATACTCAGTGTACACAGCTCCATACAGTCATAATCTGCATAGCTGTGCACTGTTGCTTTAAAGCTGTTGTCTGCATCTATAAATCTCTACATTACCATGCTCCTTGTTGAGAATGTATAGAATAATACAAAGCAGGTCTCTGGATAACTCAATGAAGAGCATCTTTCTTTCTTAGTCAAGGGGACGAGCTTAGGGTATCATCTTCCAGGATCCACTGAAAGCCAGCAAAACCAATCACTACTTTTTAGAAAGCATTTCTATAAATTCAAGCACACCTTTTACCATGAAACCTGAGTCAAGCTCCCCCTCAAGAGGAAATGGTCACGTCACAATTTTCTGAAATGGAAACAGAAGAGTTGTGACTCCGCAGAAACATCACCACCAGTTTTATATGGGAAGACATTCACAAATTCCTTGAGAGGGTAACAGTAAAACAGACATCATACAGATTAACGTAGAACTAAGTGTTCCCAGCTAAAAAGAATAGCAAATATTTGAAATGTCTAAGGATCACTACTTCCCCCCACCCTGCTCAGATCAAATCCCAAACGATTAGCCTTATGACTGTCATATATACAGGTACACTCATTACGCCCACAAGTGCCTTAGTGAACCTTAACCTGTCATAAAACTAAAAGAAAGAACGCAACATTATCTGCTTGCTGTTTCAGCTCAGTGGTCATTTTGTGTTTAGCATGTTGGTCCAACACAGAAACCAGTTCACGTGACCTTTTATTCTGCAGTACATAAAAGGAATGGCTTCCATTTACAGCACAAACCTATCTCAGCATCACAGGACACTGAAGATGATGTACCGAGGATGAATGTAAGCTAAGCAACTTTAGGGTGTTTTACAATGTTACCTATATTCTAGGTTAATATGAGATTTTTATATTGGTACATTACTGCATCTGGGGCCACTGGAGCTATGCTGCAGCTTCTTTACCAGATTGCAGTATATTTCTTCACAGTTCCTATCTACTTTCAAATTTAAGCAAGCCCAGGGGAATGCAGCCATTCAGTATTTGTGCTGATAGCCTCACTGCTTTGCTGTCATTTCTCTCAAGAGAACTTGTTAGTGTAATACCTCTAAGAAAAGGTTTAAGTAACGCTTTGTTCCAAGACCTGAGAAAAATAAGAAATAATTTTAATTATGTTCGCATTTCAATATCACGCCATCCTCTTTACTATGACAGCCAACTACATTTTGTACTGCAACAGATTTTGAAAAAAAAAAGAAAAAGGAAAAGTCCCAGCTAGCTCCTTCAGGTAGGAAGGCAGCTTTATTTATTCAGCACTAGGTATCTGAAATGGCTGTCATAAAGGAGCTATAAAAAACATTTGAACAGATACTTCTTACCAAAAAAAAAAAAAGAGAGATGAGAAAAATCCAAAGCATAGCTTGAAGACAACTCATAAGAACGTTTCCATTTGTCAAGCTTCACCTGATCCAAAGGTATAGGAAAAACATGAATGAAAAATACTGGGGAAGAAAGGTAGCACGCTTCCCACAGAACAAATATTTTTGAAAAGCCAAAAAACTCACAGTTCTTACTGCAAATGTATTATTATAAATATTACAGAACCATCAACAATTTAAACCTGAAATGCCAATGGCTATGTTCCCCATTTTCGTCTCAGTCTCTAATAAGCACTTCAGTTCTTCCCACACCCTATCCTATATTTCTACTAGTTGTGTCTCAGCACATAGGTACTAGGCAGATTTTTTGTTATATTTGTATAGAGGAGAAAGGAAATAACAGCTAAATGAAGAATTGAGCACAGAAGCAGAAAAACACAGAAGAAAGTGGATTAAATAAGCTTTAGAAGCCTTGAAAGGAAATGGAAAGTACTTATTACTTACATTGTAAAGCAGAAAGAAAAAAGTATACTTATTTTTGGCACTGCACTTTGTTGGTAGGAAAAACGTCCTCTTATGTTTTAAAGTAAAAGTTCTAAAGTGATGCACCAGAAAAAAAAAACTAGTGACAAGTTAAATTGAGCTCATGAAATTATACTTTTGAAATCCCATCCATCATTTTGTGAAAGATTTATCTTACTTGTGTTGACTAAAACAGCGATAGCACTACCTAGAATAAAGGATCCTATTTACCTCAACGAGTCATACTTCATAAAAATAACAACCAAGATAAAGTGTATAATAAATGCTCATCGGTTGAGTTAAAGCAAATCAGTGAGGTTTGTAACATAGTCAGCAACATTCAGAGCAGAAGGTTTTAACAGAGCAGGCACAGATTTCAATAAAAGGCACAGATGGACTCTGAAGAACAGAGGTAAAAACAATACTAATTAACCCTTGAATTTTCCTAAAAACAAAGGACATGCCTACCCTCAATCTGATCAACCCTATCTTTATTAAACAACCCATTGAAATGTAAGGCTTTTAAATTCAACTCCATGAAGCACTAAATATCCTCCTCAAAGAAGCTGAAACCTCTGTTACTTCATTTCAGCATAATGCCTCCTATTTGTTTCCACAGAAACTATGACAGACATAAAAGAGGAGACCCTGAAGCCTCTCTGGGCAGCCTGTGTCATCAAAAGCTCCATCAAAGGACAGAAACACTTCCCAGTTCTTAGGGGAAATCTCTTATGTCGCTGTTTATGTCCACTGCCTCTTGTCCTGATCTCAAGCACCACCAAAAAGAACCTGTCTTCATCTTCTCAGAACTCTTCATTCATGTATTTATTGGCATTCAATAGATTCCCCTTTGAGCTTCCTCCTCTCCAGGCTGAGCAGTCCCAGCTCTCTGACTCTTCTAATGGGAGAGGTGCTCCAGTCCCTGCAGCACCTTTGTTAGTCCTACGTAGGGTGGTATCATTCATCACTTTTCTTACAGGAACACAGGTCTATTTGCTAGCATGTATACTTCAGAAGAGTTTTAAACCATCTTGTTTTAGCAAATGCTACAAACCCTGTAGCAATTATTTGTTGCTTAAACAAATACTATGATTTCACGGGGAAAAATTAAAATGCATTAGGTCCTGCTAACACTTCTGAGCAAATTCCCAAGTTGTTCTTGCTGAAATAACGACTAGGGGAAACTAGTCCAAGATATTCCTCCTGCATAGATGAGCATCCTACAAGCCTTTCAAATCACTGTTTGACTAAAGACTCCTTCAGAACTCAGGGGTCAGCACATGCGTTTCCTTCTGTGCCTTTGCTTTGCTGATTAAACATAAAAAAAACCTACTCTATCATTGAGGTAGCTCATGGCATTCTCCTGTACAGTTAGAGGGATTTTCTGATGGTTAATTTCCAACCATTATTAACACATTATAGATAGAAGGAACAGAGAGCACGATCAATTAAGCAAGTGATTAGCTTTGCCCCATCCAGCCTCTAAAATTAAGTGGCTCAGGCTTGACCAACATACAACGAGAGAAATGAGTAAGACTTCTTTTACCTCATTATTCTTGTTTGAATAGCAAATTACCCAAAACCAACTGATTTGGCCATGGCAAGAAGGAGCCGAAAATTATTAGCATTATCTTGTGGGTAGCTTCTGCTTCCTTTTATTTCCTGCTATGAATTCTACTACAACCCTTGAAGCACCTAAGTCATCTTGAAGCTTACAAGAATGTACAGAGGAAGCTGTTTAGATAATATTGTTGTGTCTTTTTAAACAGATAAAAAAAAAGACAGCAGCAGTACAAAGCAGAGTGAGAGCACCAAGTACCGTCAAATAGAAGAGGTTGAGAAACTATTCCTTTACTCCATGAGTGATCTTATGGAAATCTAGGGAATAACATGGTCACTCAAGCAGTAACAGTGCAAGCTGGAAGAGGTGCTGGAATCCAGCCTATCCAAATTGAAGACTCAGATTTTTAAAATTGATCTTCCAAAAGTGAAATAGTAAGAACTTAAATTAACAAACTCATGTATACTACCAAATTGAGTAT
Source organism: Odontophorus gujanensis (assembly GCA_013399175.1). Lineage (NCBI taxonomy): Eukaryota > Metazoa > Chordata > Aves > Galliformes > Odontophoridae > Odontophorus > Odontophorus gujanensis. The sequence goes on from VXAB01013294.1 coordinate 169,325, forward strand.
TTCCCTACTTGAGCAGGTTACCCTCCCTTACTTCACCCCTCCTCTTCTGTTACTTTTTCTGCTTATATGCATACATGCCATCTAATGCCAAGAAATCATATACTCGGGGATTAGTAAGGGTCTGCAATTCATCTCACTGATTTATAAAACCCATGAGTCCCCAACACCTAGAAACACAGCACTTTCTGCATTAATTGCAATAGGAAAAATGATACATTTGTATGAAAAGAAGCTGAAAGAATATTCTTGGTTCATAAGCCAAACAAATTACTGTTGTCATCATGAAGAGTCCAGTTACTAAAAAAAAACAGTTACATTGAAATTTTAGTACTTATAACATTTTAATTTGCAGTGAAAAAACAAACTGATTCAGAAAGAAATAGCTCTCAGTTCAATTCCCTCTTTCCTTGCTACTATCTGAAAATAAGTTTACTGGAAATATTAGCAGTACAGCACTGCCTGGCACACTAGGCAGGACAGGTTCCCACTGGAGTGAATACTCTATGCCTTTGGCTTTTCCTAGGCTCATTTTCTGCTTATGTACACTTACACTACTGCTTCTTATTTACTTCCCCTACAACCTCATGTTTTTTTTTTTATCATTATGTTTGTATTTGATGGAAATCATAATCTTCCACTGAAGTAAGAATATAATCCACGGTAATTTTACTAATCAGTACTGTTTCATCAGTTGCTTGCAGGGATCATCCAGCAGTTGATAGAAATCTTATGATTGGGACCACTATATGGAAGCAATTCTGATACATGCAATCAGCTGGAGCTCAGAGATTTCAAATGCTTAACTATGCACCAGAATATGCCCATCTTAACAGAAAAGGCTGAGACAAATCAATGTCAGTAGCATTATGAAGCTAAGTACCATTATTACATATAGAGATTTGCTGGTGGTTAAGTCTGGGCTTCTGCAAATCTGTCTAATCATATTTAGCCCATACCCTGCTAGATATGAAGTGCTCTACATTTCTCTTTGCAGCATTGTTCACAAATGCACACCCTTTCAGATTAGAAATGCTACAGACTTCTACCTAGATTTACCTAACAACAATTTACTGTGTTGAAGTCAAATATGTGGAGAAAAGGAGGGTGGGGAAACGCGTAGAACTGGTAATGCTGAGTTTCATTTCATTTTTCATTTCAACTTTTCCCTCCCTCTTTGTTTACAGTAACAGTGATAATTACATGAACAGTCCTGAACTGTCTGGTTTATTCAGTGAAATTACAATACTGGTTTACAAACTGCCAGAATTCATTTTCTATCTTTGTACAGGATTCAGATCTCAGGCTGTATTTCTAGATAAATAGGGAAAAAAAGGGAAGGATAAGCAGCCCACTATGGATGACTGATTACTAGAGATGGCCTTAGAGAGCCTGATTGTCCAAGTGTTTGTACTACCACATAAATAAAGGTGAGCCATTCAAAGTACAAAGTAAGCATGCTCTTTCACAGCTTCAATTAACACAGTTCAATTTTTTAGCTGAAAAAAATTTGACAAATAACAGTTTAAATTTGTGATAACGTGACTGTCATTTGTAATCTCCCATCTGAAGATTAACATCACCATATTAAAAAAGCACAAGTATCTGACAAACATGTACATGCTAATGCAAAGAAAGAGCTGCTGTGTAGAGCTGATCAGGCTACCTTACAATCCCAAATGAATGAGGAATGGAAGCATACAGCTCTATAAAGAGCAGATAATACTGTAAATTGATTTAGTTTTCCTTTAAAAAGCCCAATACCTCCCATTATTCCCTAGGAGTTTCAAGCTTATAAAAATGACAGCTATATTAATTTCCTTTGCTCATAGCTTTTAATAAGTCTGATATTAGAAATAGGGATAAACTTGAGAAACTTTTTAAAATACGTTAAAAATAACACGCACTGACATAGATGCTGCTGCCCAGCAGATTGCAGAATGTGCGAACCTGTTTAAGAATCCCTTCAGAATTATTCAGACAAAACATTACAAAACAATTTTTACTATACAGCCCATACTTTTTAACATAATAGAAACCAGTAAGCTCTTACTACTATTTGGAGGTGATGTTTCTCACACAATCGCACTTTACCATTACGTCTGGTATAAAACATCCAGAAAACACACAGAGGAGACCAAAAATTACTCTTAAGAGTAGCACTGTGTTTGTCATTAAAAACCTTTAACTCCTATTTGAAGGATCACAAGCAACTCTTCATGTTAATGAGGTTCTCCTTCACAGCAGTTTCAGTAAAATACTCCATACACTTCTGTATGCTATCACAAAACTGAAGTTCAAGCAGAGAATTAAAAAGACCTCTCCAAAATTGATAGTGGATTAGATACTTCCCAGCATAGAATTTCATTTTAAAAAAATACTGGAGATAATTTCAAGCTGATATCCATTCTTATGCTAATACTTTTACACTTAAAGGGTTTATTGATAATACTCATTAGATTCATTTACTCAGCCAGCATCTACACAAAAACAGTTTACTTTCAATATGCTTAAAGGCAGCAATATGTACTCTAATAGCTGTATAACATACACTGAAAGAAAATGGAAAATTATAAATAAAAATTGAGAGAAAGAATACCATCTACTTGGAATTACACATTCTTTAGAAACATCTAAAAAACAGCTATATATATTATATATGGCTAGTACTGCTGCATGCAACACTTCCCAAGTAATTACCATAAATCACAAATACGCCTATGTAAGAAACTATGAAGCAGAACCATTATGTTACTAGAATTCTCCAGGGTGGTTCCTGTTATGCAACTTTGATATATCCTCACCAGGCGATGGGTAAGCATTTCTAACATTTCATCCTTTCTAAGCAATGAAAAGGTATTGTTATTTAACTGGTACTCAGGTGTTAACAAGAGGTCATAAAATCCAAGGAGCTTACCCTGGGTCACCAGAAAGAAGCACAGAACCAGAAGTTATTTCCAATGTCCAGACAAGAAATCTGAAAAAGAGAATAACAAAGGGTTTGTGACAAACCTGACACACAGTACTCTGAAAGAAGCAAAATCAATTGTGACATTTTTCATTTATTTGTAAATGCCTCTTTGGTGGTATGCTCACTCAAAGCGACAGCTGACTCTTATAGAATAGGGGAGGTGATGGTAAAATAGAGAAGTCCTGACAGTTGCTTTAATGAGATTCTGCATTAGGACCACTCTAACACTTTCCTTCAACAAGGAGTATGCCCTTCGCTTTCAATCTGCTACTCCCCAGTTTGGAAAGCATTAGCACTACAAAAAACTCTACTCAGCCTCCTCTAATCAGCACCACAGGTCTCCTCCCCACATTCTTCACTGTCTTACTAAAATTTATGTACGGAAGCTCTCACAATTTTAACTACAAATAAGTAGCACAGAGCGAAATTTAACTTCAATTTGTATGGTAGCAAAGGAATTAGGCTCCTGAAACTCATCTTATTCAAAAAGGAAAGGATTTTAAGAAATAGCAAGCACACAGAACATCCCTACCCAGGAATTATGCTACTGGAAGCATTCAAAATAGGTACTCCCACACGTTCACATTTTTCATATTGCAACTATAGGATAATTTTTAAGAGGACATGAAACTTGCCCCATAAATACTGCAAGAACAATCAGAAGCAGGGGAAATTTCAATAACTGTACCCACGTGCAGCTCCATATTGTTTCAGGAAGAGGCCATGCATCAGAGTACCTAGCACTCAAATGCACTTATTCTGCAACACATCCAGTTTGAACCATTTCATATCCAAGCTTTCCAACAATGACGCCGCTTCGCAAATGAAATGTGCTGTATAGTACTATATCACACATTATCTTTCAATGGGAGCAGTACTAAATCTCTCATGACAGCCACAGGTAGCATTAGCACTAGGAGTTCACCCGCTGTTTCCATTGGCATAACAATTATGAAGAAAAAACACACTCGTCCGTTCTTAACTCTTTTGAATGAGGTAAATAAGTTCAAGATTTCAACTAGAAAATGAAAAAGAGAGTAGGGTCATCTTCACAAATTCCAAAGCATTATCAAGCACTTCGCTTGATAATCTTAGCAGAAGCAGTGCAGTAATCCACACTCAGGAAATACTTCCATTGGACAATTCAGTTGCTTCTAAAGAAGTCCAGACCTTTTTAGGCAGAGATTGTGGCAGAGATTTCCAAGGAGATCATTTCTGGCACCATCAGCTTGATGATGCAGACTTACTTCAAAATGCTCTGCACAATCCTCATTGGTCTGTGGACTCAAAGAAAAAATGCTCCACTGCTTGAATCAAGGACAGTGATTTGTTTTCAGTGTTCGCTTATGTTTTCTCTTACTAAAGATTCACCCTTCAGAGAAAAGTTTTATAATCAGCATAACAAAGCCTAGCACAACATTAAGTCACCTACTGAACAAATCAATCCAAGTTCACAAAAATAAAGTACTTGAAAACAAGTTCTCTGGCAGGTTGTGATTAATATCAGTTCTCATCAGTTAAAAGACCATTCGTATTTCATTCTTAGAAGCATACTGTTACTTCAAGCAACCTTTCACATTTGGATGGAAAGCAGAAAAGGCCAGATTCTGACCTCTGCTCCAGTACAGGGGAACCAATGAAATATAATGAAGTCAACAGGCATTTACTCTAGAAAGGAAAAAAAATTACTATTTAGCTCTGAGAAAGGCTGCTTTATAATTCAGACAGGTGATCTGGAGGCACAGCAGAGCAATAATGACTAACATCACATACTAGAAGGAGTATAAATTTTAATGATACCACTCATAAAAGCCACATTTTAAAGGTTACAAAACAGAAACAAGCTTACAAAGAAAACATATAAATCATTCAAGGTGTTGGGTTCTTGCTCCTTAGCTATTTTTAAGAATTAACAGCCTGTCCATCACTAAATAAACTAGAATGTATTGCACCTACTTACACAGGGCTGAAAAGGAGCGTACACCAGAGTTCAGCAGGCACATTTCTCTGTAACCTCTACTCCTAGCAACACAAGAGTCATGACCATTTATACCTTCGTCATTTTAGTCATAAGTCAGTAAGACTAAACAAAATCACTTGTGTAAATATAAGGGAATTCAGCCAAGATCACAATACATAATTACTATAAATAGGCCAGTTAAGTTACATCAGTACTTCATAACCAGACACTTGTACACCATTTACCTATTGCTCATACACATTTTTGTGTACCCTTAAATTTCTTCTATGAGATGTTCACAACACCAAACTGGATCCCTTGAGCATTTGGAGGCAGTAAATGTTGAGGGGAGCAGGAACAGTGAAGTCCGTTAAAACATAGGAACGGTCACTGCATTTCAGTTCTCAGTTTGTCCATTCTTAACTTGAAAGCTCTATTTCCCTACATATAAAATTAAAGTTCATCCAAAAAACTGCTGTGTCACTTACCAAGGTACTCAGCTGGGTTTGCGAGAAGGTCACAGTGCATGAGCATTGTATTCACAATTATTCACAGCATAAACTGACCTAATTTATTAGCATCAGTGCTAGTAAAATTAACTAATACATATACACCTGTTATTAAAATCTGCTAAAACAAACATTAATCGTAGGTCCAATATGCAAACAGAAAACATAACACCATTCCAAATAAACAAAACTAAACCATCCTAATCCTCCTACCAAAAGCCAACACAACATTAATCCTGTCTACTCTCCCTTACCCAACAAATTCCTCTTTCATTATTCATGGCTCTGGCATCCTCCTTGCGCTGTTAAGTGCAGAACTCCACCAGCATAAGGTTTCAGTCAAATTTCAGTACTATGCCCCGTTCAGCCTCAGAAAGAAGAGGGTTGCTTCAGGGGTAAACTAGGAGGTAACCAGGCCTCTCTAGGAGCTAGAAATGCTTAAATATATCCACGTTTCAAGAACGGTGAACATCCTCTGTATATACTCATCTGGCCCACAATGAGGTTCAAGTTGTTCTAAGTCCAGGGCATTCATAGGAGAAATTGGACCCAGCTTTCGCACAGCATACAAATTACACCAGTCAAATGGTCTGAAGCACACAGTTGCTTTTCTTTAGTCAAGAAGAATGACAACTTCAAACTACAACCCTTTTATTCATCTTTTCCTCCATTCTTACACACAGGAAGGCTGCAGTGCAACTTCTCTATCCCACCATACTCTATCTCCATTCATACTCGTAAGATTCACTTTGACTCATCCTTCATTACATCTTATTACTTTAATTGCTCTGCAATTACAACTATTTATTGTTGTACCTATATATAAGCCATCGATGCAGAACATTATAAACAGTCTGCTGTTAACAAGGTTACTTTGGGCTAGTAAGTCAATATTGATAGTGAACATTGATGCACAGACCCTTGAAATCGTACAGGATCTCACAAATCACAAATAATGCTTGGTTTTGCAGAGCAGACATTTCTTACTCAGAGAAATCAGCCCCTCTATTTCACTGCCCACCATAAGACCAACATTGCATCTCACCAGTAAATGTATCAGCTACAGGTGCATTGGAGGGTGCTGCATTACAGCTCTTCTGCAATAGAGCTGCAAGCTGTGTTACTCCACAGCACAGTTCTGCCCTAGGCTACCTTCTCCTGGAAGGAATGTGCTGGCAGCCAGGCTCACTGAGCAAGTGCCTTCACTACAGAAAGCATTCAGCACACTGCTTCAGATCGGGCTGCTAGTATTTTAGAGCTTTAATAGTAAGTTTCTGAATATCCTTCCTATTTGAGCTGTTTAATGGATAACTCAAAGTCGGTTTATTTTTTTCATAAGTAGACAAACAGAAAAAGATACCTGCACAAGGTCATCTTGCCTTGCTGCAAAGCCTAACAATGATATCAGATAAGGCCTCGTCCTGCAATGACCAAGTCCTGCAATGTCAGTGGGAGTATTTCCACTGATTAAACTTTAATGCTGAATGAAGATTCAGGGTCAACCACACAGTTGCAAAAAGCTCTGACTGATAGTGCACACTGAACTTAAAACTGCGACTAGGCATTTGAAATTTCTACATCCAAGCACCAGTCATCAGAATCACTCAACCTCTGAAGACGCTCGTGGTTAAAGAAAAATTGATTCCTATGAGCTGTTTTCCTAATTTCAGAATCTTTGTCTTTACTTAAATACCACTGCTCCAGAGTTAAACTGCTAACGTAAGGCAGTATTGTTTTACCAATCTTCTTTCACATCTTAAAGAATTTCCTAAAGAAAACAAACTTGAACAATGATCTCAGCATTTATATAGTACTGAACTTCAACTGCAGTAATTGTGTTGCTGTAAGCTATGACAACTTTCCCATGGGGGAAAAATGACCTGGTAATGCAAGAATAGCAAAGTCAAAAGTAAGGTAAGCTGGGGGAGGGAAAGGATTTCCCCCTAGGATGAGATAAATATAATTTCACACGGCACTGTATATCTCTCTTAAGCCTCAGGTGGTTTTAAGTTAATGAGATTAGTTCCAGCAGGCAGTGAAATCCCAGGATATAGGATTTAATATTTTAGCAGTTCTCACTTCATCCAGCACATACAGTATAGTCAATCTTGGTGTCATTTTGTTATTGTCCTGGTTTGGGTCTCATTTTCAGATTCAAGCCTGGCTAAGGCCGCCCATAACTTTTGCTCAAAAGCTTAAGCATCATGTAAAGAATGTGCTTAAATGTTTAAAAAGGCAGAGAAAGGAAGCAGACATCATCTGGAGGAAAGGATTTTTTTCATTTTTTAACATTTCAAAAGTACTTTTATATAATGTAATTTGATGCTTTACTAACTTTTGTTTTTTATTCAATGACACATTTAACACAAAATACAGTAAGGAACACTGCATTGTCAAAACTTAGTCCCTAAAGATATGAGTGTTAACAGATCAGTACAAAGTATGACTTAAGTGCTGAACAATCACTAAACAGCTTGGCACAACCAACACTAGCTATCCACAACCAGGTGATTCCAGCTACACTCAGTTCAGTCATCTTTGTCAGAGGAATGGGAGAGTTTTGTAATAGTCTGTGACAAGGTGAACACTGGCAAAAGCAACACAGGGAAACTGTTAAAAGCTGTGAGATCCATCTCTGTGTTCAGTGGAAGCATTGGGCTAAGACCTCACCTGGGACAAAGCAGTATAGTCTAACAAAAGATAGACAACAACAGCACAGGAATCTGAGGACAGAGGCTAACGCCTAACCACAAGTGATTTTCTGACAATTCAGATCTTACAGACACTTTACTCCGATTTGCTGAATAAATAAAAGAACAATCTGTATCCCACACTACTGGGCTGGCTGTAACTTGGAGAGAATCAGCTGTAGAATTATGCTGATACATTTTAGCATCACTTGCATGTTGCATTCTCCTGTCATGATACTTTAATATTTGCTTACCTGAGAAGTAAATACATTTGCTCTTAAGCCCAATAAGGATTTCCAGGACCAACACAGAGCAAAACGTGCTATTTTCAGTTAAATATATAATGCAAATATAATTTCTCAATAATATGAAAATGAACTACTAGTGTAATTGTTATGGAAGTACTACAATTATAAGTGTTGTCAGAATGCATTATGCTCTCTGTTGACAAAGGATTATTTAGTCTGGGAATGCCTTTCACACACTTCAATAATGGGCACACAAGGTTCAAAAAGGAAGTCTATTTTAAAGTAGTATTAATCTCTCCCATCGTTTATCAGACTCCGAAAATAACAGACCTAGCAGAAAAGTACTTATAGACGTATGACTGCAGGGTGTGTTACCTTGAAACATTCTCAAGAGAAAGCAAAACAAAAATATAGTCTAAGATTTCAAGTAAGTTTTGAGCCCTCAAGGGTCAATGAAAGCAAACAATCTGAATCCCTCACATAATACCAATTAAAAGCCCCTCATACATATATACTTGCCACAATAGATAGGCTTTAAGTTAATAGTTGCACAATATTCTAGAAGACTTCCACAGGAAAACTATGCAGCTTTGTGACTGCACTATAAAATGTTAATGTATGATCTTCACCTATTCCGACTAGTCTTAAAGCCCAAATACTTGCTTCAGCCGTCCTTCTCTCCCTTTTGTCTTGGAGAAGTCCACTTTTGCTACATGTCACATCATTTCTGAGTGAACCACTGCCCAAAAGCTCCCTTGTAGAGCCTATTATAGCAGCATCTGGCTGAAGACAGCACAGAAGCATTAAGAACTACAACCTTATAGAGAAGACGTACATGAGACCATGCATTCTTATGCAGGAATACTACATGCAGACATGCTTTCCTGGACAAATAGAAAGCAGTCTTCATGCAAATGGAAAAATATTTGAATAGCTCCACTAGGGGACATGCACATGCTCTCTGCACATAAACATAACCCAATTGATGCTCTGTCTAGCTCATGACAGAACTAGCACTGTCAGAGTCTAGATACTCCAAGAAAGAAAAATAATGTGGTAGAAAAATATTGAGTTTGAAGTCTTTGTCCCTCCAACTTTTGCTCCCAGGTCCAAACGGCTGCCTGGGCACATCAGTGGGGATTCAGCTTCCTCCTGCTGCAGGAGCACAGCAGACAAGACAATGGCTTGGATGGAGACTTGTTGAGGGGGTGAAAAGAGAACTGCTGACATATACAAAGACATAATGCTGATGTATATGAACAAAGACAGGCTACAAATTCTGAGGAAATGTGGAAATTAACATACAGCTTCACGATAAAAATTAAATAATAAAATGGACAGAGGTTGTCAAAAGAACTTGCACTTCCCTTTATGTTTACTAAAATAAGTATTGACTGATACATTCACAGTTTCATCACGGTGAGCATTAAACTAGGACTCTTGGACTAACTCAATATGATGCATCGCCTGACAGCTTGAAAAACTAAGCAGCTCAAGCTGCAATCTTGTCTGATCTCAGAAGCCAAAGAAGACAAGAGTGATTTGACAGGAAGCTTCTAGAGAAAGCTTGGAAATACAGCTGGGAATTCAAATTCCTTCTGAGTAAAAGACCAATAGAGTTGGTACTGGAGGCTGGGACTCAATCCTAGACTTCTGACCACTGTGATCACTAAAGATTGCCAGTGAAAGCATTTGCAAGCTAAGCCGCTTGTTCTTGAAAAGACTCCAGCAACACTTTTGGCATCTCAACACAGAATCACACTAGCCTACAAAGCTCACTCATGCATTAGTTTAAGTGAATGCTTATTGTTATTTTACAGACAGACGAGACCTCTACAGTAAAAGAACAAGGCAGCTACAAATAGGACACTCAGTCAGCTTTCAAGTAAGAAATGCCCTTCACTTCCCATACCAAGCACTCTGTGCTCTTGTTGGTACAACAGCTTTTCAGCTGTAGCTACCAGCAAACAGGATTTCTGAACCACCAGATCAACATCCCCTTAGAACCACTTTGCACATTCAGCACACCAGTTTATTTCATATCTTTCACTGAAAAGGCCACAGAACCACATAAAACAAGAGCACAGGCAGATTCCATTTGCACAACACTTCAGACCACAGGCGTAGAGCAGGAGTTTCCATGAACTAACAATATATTCCATTTGATTTAAAAATAGATCGTTCTTCGTAAGTGACAACACACCAACGTTTCACAAACACAGTAGCAAGGTTCACTACACAACGTTAGGATGATTGTGTAGATTGTACCAGAGGAAGCTAAGTGCTGCTACAGGTCACTAGTGATTTTTACACTTTGGATTTCTGTAATGTGCTTTGGTTATCTCACATGGCTCTGCTTATAGTAAATCTTCTGCATTTGTTTGCAATAGGCTCACACTGTTCGCAAAATGTAGAAAACGTACAGTATAATCTCTTTAAGACTGTTACATTAAGATCATCACAGGCACACTCACAGGAACCTACTCCAGAGGAAATTCTGCCAAGTTTTTTTATTTCTCTTACTTTCAATCCCCCAGTCAACCTCACTCCACTGAGAGTTTTCATGTTACATTGACTTTATCACTGCCATAAAGGAGAGCATAGACTTTCCACTTCACTACAATGGAAATCATTTCCATACCCAGTCTTAAGCAAATAAGCAGGGAATATGATTTACTTTTGATTTGAAAAGATTGATAACCTTGAGTTTTAAACTATACCTGACATTTCCCTGATCTTGACTTGCCATGAGAAATGTAGAGAAGTCCTCATCTGCAAATTACTAAAAATAATCAGCTGTAAGATGTGACCTTGGATAAAGCAATGTTAAATTGGCCAGCAAATTTTTCTGAGGCATCACTGTTATTAACTTGCAATTTTTTCATTTCAGTCTGCCACTGGTGCTTGGCAGGTTATAATTTTTCATTTTCTCACTCGGCTGATGCTCACTCAAGTAGAGATTATGGAGATAGTGGTGGAGAATTCTTAGAGATTTTTCCCCTTTCACTCCACTGTAACAGGATAAAAATACAAGTAGAAGGTAACCCAGCTCGTAACAACTAAGTAAGAAAGCATTATTGTTAAGAAAAGATCCTTTAGTGCCCCAATGCTAGTTTTAGAACTCATGAGCTCTCCACTGCACTAATGGACAGTTGTACAACTTGCACATCATTACACCAAATGGGAACGAGTCACAGCCTCACTGAGCCCCTATTTTACATAAATTTACAATCAAAAATCACAGTTGTAGTAAATCAGTCATTTCTCTTAAACCAGGAGTTCTGTTTTTGTTGTTGCTGTTGCTTGTTTTTTTTCTTCAACATTATCAATCACTACCTATATTCTAAAGGAAAGTACTCCCTAGACATGACAAAATGTGTTTGGCTTCAAGTTATCTTCCTAATTTAACAGCTTCTCATCATAAAAATAAAAATTTCCATTAGTACTATTCCAGTTAGAACTTATGCTAGAGGATGCACAGCAGGGATAAGCTAAAGAATCACAGAATCTCAGAACAGCTTGTGTTGGACTGGACCTCAAGATCATTAAGTTCCAACCCCAGCCCCCCTGCAGCCTTCTCTTCTCCCAGCTGATTGAGCCCAGCTCCTTCAGCCTATCTTCATAGTAGAAGTGCTCTAGCCATATGATCATTATGCAACCCCTCTCTGGACTCTCTCCAGAAGCTCAGCATTTTTCCTGTGTTGAGGACCCCACATACAGTACTCCAGATGGGGCTTCGTGAGGGCAGAGTACAGAGTGACAGTCATCACCCTCACCCTCCTGGCCACCTCTCTCTTGAAGCAGCCCAGAAGGCCAACGGTCACACTGCTGGCTAACGTTAGGTTTTCATCTACTAGGACCCAGAAACACAAGTCACAGTGAAAGGTATCATCATCAACATGCCATAGTTTATATGACACTGAAGACACTCTGATATTGCTACCACCAGTTATAGGCCAGAGGTTGTCAACACTGTCTGACAAAAAATATAATTGCCTCCATAATTATCTGTTTTCAGCTTTCATATTTAAACTATGATATTTGGTACAAACAAGCATAATCTCCTGCTATAATTGACATAACAAGACAAAGAAACAAGGTCATATTTATACTTATATAATATTTTTAAAATAAACATTAATAAAAAGAAAGCAACTAACCCATATTAGTCACAACTGTGTTAGCTGAACAGCAATACAAAGCAGTTTCTGCATGCATTTCTTTCCACCAAATTAATTCTCTTCAAGTCATCAAATTTGCAGCAGGCCTGACCTCAAGTCCAGTGAAGTCTTAAAACAGACATCTTGGATGAGAATAGGCATAAATTACAGATTTGTGGAGCAGCAGCTATTTGGCAATCCCTGTTACACAAGGTCCCTGCTTGGTAAAAAAAAAAGAAACTTGATAGTACATGCAGAGTTGAAGGAAAAAAGTTTAGAATCCTAACAGCCCTTTCTAAAGCTCAAATTCTCATGTACAAATAGAAAAAAGTATCAAATTGAGATAACTATTCATGACTCTTATTTCTGCATAAAATCCACACAAATTCTCACTAGGAATCCAAATCAGAAAGTTACTTGTGAAGGAAAGAATGTTATAAAAATGCATTCCAACTTCCTCTACTGGATTATTTTTTTCCTTTTAAACTGAATCTGACCTTTAGTTTCTACTATGGCAATACATTCAGCACTTTATATTTCTCTTCAATACTCAGTATTCTAGCTCAACCTATACAATTTTCAACTTGTAACAAGACAAAAGTTCCCCACTCTCTCCTTCTTATCTGATATTTGATAATGAAATCTTGTCTAGATTTTTACACCTAAGTAACAGAAAGGTACTAGGTTGATAATGAAAATATTTTTTGAAAAGTTGCCAGCTGTATGTGTATCTCAATTAGCAGCAGGCTATTAGCATTTCTTTAGTAGAATTAACCTGTAAATCACTGAAAGAATGCTAACAAGAAAATAAACTTCCAAACTGTTTATCACATCTGAGCACGTAACCCTGCAAACTCCGTACCCCCATCAATCTAGGCTTCCACTAGCACTCCTAACATGTTGCAATAGCTAACAAAATAGAGTAGAGGCTTCTGAAGACCCTCATAGCTGTACCACAACAGCAAGGATTCAGAAAGCTCCGAAACCAACCACACACATACACTATTGTAGTCATGCAGTCAGTGCCCATACAGCTATCAGAAATTAAGGCTTGGAAAAAGATCCAATTTCAATAAGACAGACAATATTTACATTTGCTCTTGTAAATTAAGGAATTTCTTAGCACATACAGAACATGTTCAGGTAGAGCTAATTCAGCTCATAAAGAGGATTCCTACATCTAGACTTCAATCAGTGAATTTTTTTTCTTCCAGATTGCTCATTTCCTTTTCTTTGGAAAGCACCTACCAGGTTTATACTTAGCAAATCAGGACAAGGGTCAGCCTTCACTTCAAGCCAGTCTGTGAGATACACTTCATGGCAGAGTAAGCCAATTTACTCTAAATATATATATATTCTTTGAAACTATTCAATAACTCCCCACTTCTTCATAAATCAGTGTAACTTGATGTCAACCCACTCTTTAAATAGGGTTTAGTTTAAATAGCAGGTTAGTGTACTTCACCCTGCACAAGGTAACTGAAAAGAAGTTTTTAGACAGAGTTTATCCAAAGCAAAATATATACAGTAAGAGGATTAATATTCCATACAGAGTACTATAATAATCTCCACAGTTTTTCTACTTTCATCAACTTTCAGTTAATTTATTCTAGAAGCAATAGTGTAACTGCAAGTATTCTAGCAGAACAAAAAAAAAGCACACATCCACTTATATGGCTTTAAGATCTAAGTACCTCGACTGTTTCCCTTTAAATCACATTTATTTCAATTCTGAAAAACTGTATTGCTTTGATATAAACTTGATATAAACGGTACTTTCATGCCTTCTCAGGACATCAGTGATTTTCAGACTTTAGAACTGATACTAAAAATAATTAAGCACTAAAGGTCAAGAAAATTCTTCCCCTCTTCTTTTTTGGTAGCACTTCTATCTCATCTTTCCAGAAGTGTCATTAATTATCTTCTTTTAACTAGAAAAGAAAAAGCGTTGCTGTTAAACGTAGACAAAATTGGACTTCACACCTCAATTGCTCTAAGTATCCAGAAGAAAAAAGAATTGGCTGTTCAGTACATATACAACTGGAAAAACATTTTATAATTAAAAACAAGCAAGACTAAGACAAGAATACAGAACTTAAGCTTAAGTATCACTACTGTTCTTGAAAAATATACTTAGTCTTGAAAAAAGATGGGGAAAAATGATGGAAGAAGTGTAGGCTTTTCTAGTTGCCCACTTATGCCTGAATGACATACCAAACAGATACTAAATCTGCATTAATTGCAGAACTGCACAGCTTGGAAAGGACCTCAAGAGATCGAGTCCAACACTTTGCTAAAACAAACTCTGCAACAGGTCACACTGGTAGATAGATGTCCAGATGGGTCTTGAGTATCTCCACTGAAGGAGACTCTAGAGCCTCCCCAGGCAGCCTGTTCCAGTGCTCTGTCAACCTTACCAGAAATAAAAATGTTAGAAGTGCTTTACATACAGTAAAGTATCTGTAGTTTGATATTCACCTTTTTTTTTTCCTTCCTTTCATGCACTGGAAAGTAAGTACTTTTCTGAAAGGAAGAGTGGTTAATAGCTTCCTTATACCCATCCCACTCTTTTTAATATAGTCTGTACATTTTCTCTCAGACACTAACACAGAAAGACAACACTATTGAACACTGATCTATCAGCAACAGCCAGACAATAAAACATGTTACAACCTTAGCATTACACATACAGCATAGAAGAGAAACACTAATATCCATTTCAAAAGGGAGACTCCTCTCAGACTACTTCCACATTATTTCAAAATAACAGTTTAGAACTATACTCCATAAGAAATGCACATTTCCTTTAATACATCTCAGATTCCTCCTAGAACATGAATTAAAAAACTCTATACACATTGCCTATGACGTTTCTGGACCTGTTTTCAAATTCAGAAGCCACAAGACCACGTGATCAAGATGCACAAATAAATGCCTGTGTGTTTCCATACTTAAAGTACAATACATTTTCATGTATGTAGTTATATTTCTCTCCACATCAACTGAATATACTCAGAGCTACCTTCATTTTTATTCACGTGCAACAAACTTACATTTCTCAACAAGATAAAACTGCCCCAGTCTCCTCTCTGCAACAAAAGGAATAGAAAAAGGAAAATTAAAACCACTGTTACATTTGTGACATACACATATCTTGTGTTTAAACTCACATCCCAGGAAAACTTTTGCTCCAGGGAATTTCTGGTTCTGATGTGTTTCATTTTTAAAACTTTATATTAAATCATGGAAAAAAAAATCACTTGAAATACATTCTACTTCTTTTCCTCCACCATGGCATACCTTAAAAAAAAGGAAACATTCTTTAAAACTGGCTTAAACTTGAAAGGCACGTAAAGCACACATGTAACTTCAGTGAACGTAGTAGCTTTCATAGTCCCAAAGGTAATGATCCACAAATTTTCAAATGTTTTGAAATTTCGAGCACCAGCATGCAGAACAAGTGTCTATGCTGAATATTAACAGTGCCTCACCATCAAAATCAAATGTTAGGAAGCATGAAGGAAAATAAAACAGCTTTTTAAAAAAAAACTAAGAAAAAGATAGCTTTGTCTGAAAATACTTATTTTCAAAGCATTAAAAGTAGCATGGTACAAGTAAAATAGAGACTTCCCTGATTGCTGACTTGTGGCTCCTACAATAGAATAGAAAAAACCTGGTAACAGAGCAGAACTAGAGATGAAAACACTTTTTTCTGGAACCACCACATCCTCTGTAATGCCCTGGCAAGCTACTTTGCATTACTTGTGTAAAGGAAAAAAAAACTCATACCAAACATACCCACTTTTCAAACAGCATATATTCATTAAGCACCATCAAATACATCTGAATAACAAGTAGGAAAATGAAGACTCAATTTTGACCTAAAGATCTCTTTATATTTGTTCTCATTCCATCCTGAAAAAAAAAAAGGATACTTGTGCATATTTGTCCATGACTAAGAAGAATTATGCTTTTCCAGTCTTCCATATTGAATATAAGCTCAAATCTCAGCTCTGATCTTATTTTCAGGACGAAGCTTTGGCCCAAACTCAAAGAATTCCTTGTTTAATACTTACATTACACAATAAAAGCCTAGATTGATACAGTGTAAGTGTGCAATCATGCAGTCCCTCTCTACTTAAATTACAAGAAGTTCAGAGTTTCCTTTCTGACACTACATAATTATCTTCTCCCCTTTTTAATCAGCCCCATGTATTTTCAGCTGATGCGCTGTACCAATGGCTGTGACAGACCCACCTACAGAAGGCAGCTCAGCACCATAGCTCTCCTTTAACAGATCAAGCTGTTGCACCTCGTTTCTACGTCAGTTATTCTCTTGCAACAGTATTCTCAAAACTCTGAATAAGAGAAACCACCAATAATTTAACAGGATTCCATAATTCAGTCCACTACCCTAGCCAGAGGCACAGTACATTTTACTTTTGTAAAAGATCCCAGAGGTTCCCATTTCCTGCTCATAGGTAGTTCCCCTTTATGCTGCAGATGAAGTCAATAGTCAGCAGCAGCAGGACAATTACAATATTCTGTAAGTCCCCATTGTAATCCTTTACTTGTCATAGTCATAAAGTGTATGTTCACAGCAGTTTCTTTACTCCCCTTTTGTTACTCTTGCAAGTATCAATGCAAGAAACAGTCTCTGTGGAAGAGCTCACATGGATTTGTTCCCACTTAAACAGCTCAAAAACCAAGTTACTTAAAGCAATTCACTGAAAGGAAAATGTGTTTTTAAATGTGCCCAAGTATGGTCATTCAAAGAAAAACAGTGACATAAGCACCACATCACCCAAACTGAACAAAGAAATACTGAAACTAATTTAGACAGCAACACGATGTAAACTCCTGTCCTTAGTTTCACCCAGCATGATGATTGTGATTCAGAAATGTAAATCTGTTAGCAGAAGCTTAAAAGAAATGCACATTTAATAATGTGATGCTTTGATGCAGCCCACACTTCCCTTCTATGGATTCCTCCAAGACTTTACAGCTGTACTGTCTTCTTCCCCCCAAAATTTGCATGACCAGTGGCTTTCAAATTTCACATTAAGAGACACACTGGAAAATTTACAACTTAAAAGATGGAAAAATCATTGATAAACATCAGATCTTCTGTTCACAAAGGCTGTCAAACTGATTGTAGAGAACTAATTACGACAGTAAAGGAGATGCATCCAAAGGTGTTGAAGCTGACTCCTGTCACCAAGAGGTTGCCTTTCATCAGCTTTGCAAAACTGTGTAGGTTGAAGGTCTCCAAGACTTGAAGAAGCATTGCGTCTATCTTTAAAAGGGACAATACTGGAAATCCAGAAAGCATTCTATCATGCAGCCATACCTCAGTCCCATCCTGCAAAATCACAACATCCTTTAAGCAAGCAACTCTTACCTGCACTTGGATATAAATCCAGGTTACACAAATGCACAAGAAGACATAGAAAAAGCTCCCAAGGACATAACCCCACACCTTCCCTGATGTTAAAATGCACTTGACATCAGGTGTAATATAACCTGGTATACTCCAGAAGAGCTAGAAACACCAATTCCCCTTAAACAATCTGGAAGAAAATAGTACCTTCAAAGTTAAAAATTTACTTGAAGCCCCACACACAAACACCATCTGCTCTTTGCAAAAGGTATAACATTTGAAACATTTTTTTTCCTCTTCCTCTTAAAACATGGCATCATGAAGAGAATAATTTTATTTATATAAGGAGCCCACAAAATGAAGTTCCATAAAAACAGGAACATATGGCCAAATAATTCTGAATAGCACTTAGCATATTCATTTGTAACTTAAGAACCATAATGGTAGATAAATACACCCAAGCCTACTTGGAAATTGCTGATACAAAGGTGGTTCAGATATTTTTAAGAATTTCTCACCCATCACTCCACAGACACTTCCCATTTTGGTTTTGAAAAAGTCAACTCTTCCAAACCCCAAACTCATCCTATGTCAGCTGACAATACACACTGCTCCTAAGTCAATGAATTATTTTTTTTTCCCCATAAAATTTGTTTTAAGGTAATTACAAAGACTCTGAAATGAATTTAGGCCACCACTAACACACATCACTACACAGCAGGTAAGGTCAGGCCTGTGTAGAGCTACTTAGAATGAAAATTGACAAAACATACTTAAGATGAAAAATAATATAAAAATAAAAAACAGGACTGAAGGAAAATACAAAAAAATGCATACTACTGTCTGCAACCAGTAAAGTCAAAAACAGCACATGGACAAGCATCTCTGCCCTGCACATGCACTCACACAGGAGTTATAATTAGTGATCCTTTTTATTGTCTCAGCATTACCTCATACCTCTATCTTGCACTGGTTTTCATGCCATTAACCACATTTCACTGCACAGTTTCTTATTAGTAAGTGACTTAGAATTTGCTGAGTCAGTCACCTTCAGATTCTCAAAACTCCCTTCAGATATTGCCTTGCTCTAATCTGCTGCGGTATCACAACCAGTCCTCATGGCATACATGAGCTGGTGAACCAGATTATGTTCTCCTAATCAAACTTCTGGCCGCTGTCTCGGTGTCTTCAGGGATTTATGCAGAAAGACTAGTCTTACTGAATGACGTGGGTTGGCTTGGTTCTTTTCATTTATTTTGACAGTGTTCTCATTGTAGTGAAAGCCAATTCCTGAGATCTTCTCCCAGAAGCTGTAGTCCATACAAGAGAAATATCTTATCTGACTTGCACTTCAGCACTTCCTGCCAAGCTTCAACGTCAAGAGGAAGTTTCACTATTCTGATTTACATTTCTTTTATTTCTCCCTATGCTGTCTACAATACAACTAAGTCAAAGACCTGAAAGCACACTCTGCTAAAGGCATGTAAAACTGAGTACTGAAAACCGCAGAACATTCCTGCCAGTTCCTCGCTGCAGGAGCTAATGCATTATAACACAGATATTCCTGAATTCTCTGCAGGATCTGCAAATCCCTCCCTGCAATAATTTCCTCCCCACACACACAGCAGGCTCATCTGTGATCCAGCCCGTTGTACTCAGCAGCTTTCTAAAGCAGCCTGAGTGCTCTCTTCTATGAGAGTGACTCTATGACAGCTCAATTTTTTATTTCATGTTTCTTACAGATTCTGGACTTCAACTATCATTATATCCATTGTACTTCCATGCTTTTAAGGAATCACAGCACCAGACATGCTCATCTACCACTAGCCAACATCCAGGACTGACTAACGCAGAACTGAGTGTAATGAGATCTTTCTTTCACTGAAGGATTTCATTGCAGGCATGATTTAGCAGTGTCCAACCTCCAGCAGTACAGACATCTTAATGTCTAAGATAAATGGATGCTTCAGTTGATTATTAGCTTTGCTCTAATTTCAACAGTAATCTGTATTAATAAAAGAACCACATTCATACATATAAGTATTTAAATACAGATTCCTGTATTAAAACATGCAAAGACCGCTAGAATGATCTGTTCTGACTTCCGTAAGACACAGTCATAGGCCCCCAGTTAATTTATATTTTGAAAGATCTTAAAGGAAAAAGTCCCACATTTGTTTTAAGATTTCCTATTGGCGAATACCCCTCCATAATCCACAGTAAATTATCTTCACTGCTGAAGATGCATTTCTCACTCCCACTGCCAATGCACCTGGATCATTCCAGCCAGTGAATCCTATTAGGCCGTCATTTTCTACTCCATCATACAGTTTCTGTTCACAATGCATGCACTTAAACATCTCAATCAAAGCTCTCCTTGTCTTGCTCTTTGATAATATTTAACATACTGAGCTCTTGGAATTTCTCCCTCTGGAACTATTTTCAGCCTTTCTTGCAGTTCTTCTCTGAATTCTGACTTCTGAATTCTGAACACCTGCCTCGAAGTCTGAACGCCTAAAACTGACAGGATTCTTAGAGTGATCTCAATGTCAAATACAGAGATGTTGTAGGTTTTCTGCTCAGTTTCAAACAGCTTACATATTCAGTCCCTCTTTCTCAAGATCTCCTGTCTAATTAATCCTATTTACATGGAAATTAGCAAACCGAGAATCTCAAAAACAAAAGAGAACAATGGACCAAACCCAACAGCCCTGCCATTTCAACCTCAATTTTTTCCTCCACCCGCATATGTGTGGATGGTATTTCCCTTTCACTTCCAAGCAGAAGCCATAGACTAACACTGATGGCCTGGGGCTTGACGTAGGGGAGGAATGCTGCACTTTGTAGGGTAGTCCAGAGTTAACCAGTCTGAGTTAAAAAGCAAAACCTCGTCAATTAAGTCAGGATGTTTGTTTAGGAGTACATTTCTGTGTACTCCTAAAATCTCATATCTGGAAGGTTCTAAACAACTCCACCGCAATCATTTACTAACTTAATGATAGAAGGGATACATAACACCATGGACTCTTTCCCAAACAGCATTCTGAGCTACTGAAATTTAATCAAAAGATCTCCTAACACAACTCCCCCCCCATCGACCCTCCATCGTCTTTAGAGCAGCGTTTGATGTCAACCCAGAACTGCACAATCAAGAAGCCCTGCTACAGAAACTAGTATCCAGTATAGCAGTTATGAACTAACCTGCATGAGCTAACCTGCAGTGTGCATCCCATGGAAGCGCTAGAACCAAGTTTTGTGTCTACAAAATCTTTTTTGACATTAACATAAGAGAAGCACGGAGCACTTCCTGCTAATTGGCAGTGTGTACACAGAGCACTGCTTGCTGGGATGCCAACAGCTTATGGTGTGATACAAAGTTGGTCTACTTTGTAGAAGACAAGCTAGTAGAAGGTTTTGAATACGATATTAGAACAAATACAACTCACAGTCTTGACAATGCAGTTACCAGCTTATGATATGACACATCAAGCCAGGAATTAAGAAAAGGTAAATAAATAAAGCCCCAGAAAGCTGCTACTTCCAGTAACTCAAACGCAACAAGCTAACATCCAATGAAAAACAAGAACAGAACACTGCAGGGAAGATAGAACAAGAAAAAAAGTAACTTTACCCCTCCAAAAGAAACATTCAATATCTGCTCTGTATTTCACAACTAGAGGTAACTCCAGATTTGTGTGATTAATTACCCCTGTCTTCAGGCAATCGTTGTGATGCTTGATTTACAGAACAGCAAATCAAAGAGGGATCTGCACAGACATGTGACTCCCAGGGATCCCAGCTCTCAGCAATGCTGTACATTCTGAGAGCCATCTATCAATGACTTACTCATTACACTGCATTCTCCTGATAAACAGACTGCATATATATGTTTGTATAAGTATGCACATAAACACCAAATAAAACAACATAGCAGGGAAAAAACAACAACAAAGCACTGATTTCTTGAAAAAGCATTTCTGTGGTTAGAACATACTATCTTGGCCAGACAAAGAAGCTCCACAGCTAAAGAAAAAATTTGAGTTTCTAGATGATGTCTGTTTGAACAGATTGACCATAACCGAGATCTACAGCACACATTCCCAGGAGGGATACACGTGCACCACTCTTCGGAAGGAAATTTGTTTATTTTGGTGGAGAAAGAAAAAAGCAACACTTTAACGCTGTTCTCTTCTACTTTGTATCCACGCCTAGCGGCTATTTAAGGGAAAAAAAAGACTCCGGTATATATCACAGCAAGTGACAAGGTAAAACATTGGCTACAAAGGTTAACAGTGTGGGAAGTCATATGATATAGCACAACTACTAGAGAGCTGCTACCGCAGAAGTGCACAGCCTGTGACGTTCATATGAACCATTTACTTATATTTTTTGATACAGACAAACCTGGTAATTTTTACTACTTAATCTTTGTTTTGCTTTACGTAAATGCTCCAGACCAACTCCTTGAAAGCTATCAAAAGAGCCTCCTATCAGGACAAGCTGAAGTGCTGAACCATTATCAAGCACACTGGCCTGGTTAGCCTCAGCTAACACCTTCCACAAGAAACGTTGCTCTATAATATTTACACTTTAAGGCTGAGAAATAAGATTCAGAGGATAAGATAGACAATAACACTGCTGAAACTTCAAGGAAATCATTCTTGCAGAGTTCTGGTTTTTTTTTGTTTGTTTGTTTTTGTTGTTGTTGTTGTTCTTGTTTTTTTAAGAAATAAATTCTGTGTACAGCTCAGCAGATTAAAAAAATTACACTGGCAGAAAAACCAGTGTAGAGATCATTCTTCGGCTTGTTTCAAGTGATTAACTCTCAGCTTCATGGTCAATATCATCCAGTTCAGACACTTGCTGGGAACGTAACCCAAGACCAAAAATCAGAAGGCCCTCCTTAGACTTCATTTTGTCATCCTGGAGATAAAAGCAGGATTAACTGATGCACTGGGACTCATATAGAGAGCTCTTTAGATTAAGATTCTAAAAATACATATAGCATCGTTTGATATACAGGATGCTGGCACTGTTAGCATTTCTAATGCTTTCCATATGCTAACCACTGAACAAGTAAATTTGCTTGTAAATGCAAGAACTATGTATCAAGTCATAAATAAGGCAACACAATACAGGCCATTCATATTAGGACAGAGTCTAAATTCTTTAGATGTTGCCCGCGCATCCTTGTCTAGATGACTCAGCATTGGAAACTCCCACCGAAGTCAACAGAATGGTTCCACACTGCTCACCAGTGTCAGACCCACTCGAGCTACAATTTTGCTGCTATCTCCATGAAGGCAGACCCAGCATTCAGAGCCCTACTGGAGCCAAGAGCTCCACACACGGAGCAACCAAGGAACCGCCAACACCATTACGGTATATTAGAGCTGTTATGGTTGAGAAAGACCTCTAAGAACCTTATGTCCAACCTCAACCTATCCTCCATGCCCACATCCCTCAGTGCCACATCCCCATGGCTCTGAACATCCCCAGGGACAGTGCCTGCACTGCTCCATGGGCAGCAGTGCCATTGCACCGCTATTTCTAAGAAGAAATTTCTCAGAACATTCGACCTGATGGAAACCAATAAAAAAAAATCACTCGTGAACGAGTTTAGGAAAGCACTCATCGAGATAACCCGAGCACACAGGGCAAAACCAAGGGCGGGGAAGCGCACCGCGATACCACTCATTGTTCTGCGAGCTCCCAGAAAGTTTTCAAGCTATCGCACAGCCCCGGCTCGTCGGGTTTCTGCTGTTCTCTTCCTCGAGGAGCCAACACGCGCTGAGCTCCTAACTCGGGCAGAGACCGCTGCCGCGCTTCACGCAGCTCCGCGAGCAGAGAGCGCTCCGACCCACGCAGCGCCGCGCGCGGACTGCGTGCAGCCGTCGGTTCCCGGGGCTCACCTCGAGGCAGCTGCTTCGCCCGGTTCCGTGCGAGCGGCCCCGGCAGCCGCGCTTTATCGGAGCCGCCTTCCTCACACTAAAAGTTCTCCCACAGCTGACGGCCGCGCTCCGCAGCCCGACCGCGTCCCAGGGCAGCGGGTTGAGGGGGGGATGCCGCTCCCGGAGGAGCGCCGACCCCGCACCCAGCAGCCCGCCCGCCCTCCTCCCGCCGCCGTTACCTGCCCGCCGCCTGCCCCGCCGCCGTACGGCCGCCCCGCGTTGGCCGAGAGAGGTTTTCAGCAGCCGTAAAGCGGGCAGCGCGCTCACCCCGAGCTGCGCGGCCGAGGAGGGGGCCCGGACCCGGGGAGCGACAGGGAGGAAAAGCGTAGGAAAGTTTGTGCTGGATGTGACAAGTTGCGGGTGCCCACGTGCAAGCCGCAGGGCCTGCGGGTTCGCTCCCTGCAGGGTGAGAGCATCTTCCCTGCGTAGCATAGAGCCGCGTGCCGCCCGCGTTGCGAGGCTCTGTGCCGATAGGTGCGAGCCGAGCCCACACTCGGGAGGTGGCACCGTGCCCCAAGACGCAGCCAGCCAGGGCCCCGCGTGTCCGCTGGGCACGTGAGAGATGCACAGCAGCAGCAGATCGAGCAGCACAGCCGCCGGGGTCTGATTTCCCCACGCGCGGGGCTGAAGGTGTTGGAACTGCAGTAATTAGATCACGCTCGCAAAGCCTCTTAATGTCCGTAGGCAAACTCTGATCTTGAGCACAGCCCCTTTACAATACTGTCTCCTCATAAAAAGGAGTTACTTCAATACAGATTAATGACTTAGTTCTGCTTGGGAGCATTTCGCTGCTCATTCTCACCTAAATCTACCATTTTGTCCTGTAATCCAGGATACTGCTATCCAAGCTCCAGAGCTCAGCTGTCCTCAACGGCAGGAGAGCTAACAGCCTGTTAAATTTCACAGTCTGCAGTCAGGGTTCGTATTGTTTACCCTAAGAGATTTAGCAATAGAAATGTTCATTTTATAAAGGGAACGCGTGTCAAGCAGCATTTCCCAGAATGACACTTATGACATATCCCCACCCACGGAGAGAAAAAAAAACCCTCAGAGTTCAAAGGTTTTCCCTATTGGATACTAAAAGAGCTACTGTTAAAGAAAAGAAAAACAAAAAAAAAAGAAAGAAAAAAAGCATCTTAACTATTGCAGAGAAAGTAGCAAACAGTCTTTCAGAAGTCTCCCATGTCTATGGGCATATGGTATGAATACTAGTGAGAACAAAAAATAGCAGATTTCAGGTGTTTATAGCAGAAGTAGCTTCTGCTAATAACGTATTTATAGGAAAGTCTGCTTGGACTGCTATAGCTCTGAAAGCAATTTCAGAAAGCACAGAGCAACACAAATCACTGAGGAGCAGGCAAACTAATATACAATCCTCATTAATAAAGCAGTTTTTCCAGAGTTAAGCAGAAGTAAAACAACTGCAACTTTGCAACTTGAGCTTTACCTTTCTTGCCCTAAGGACCAGAAGTCTATCAAGCATTTAACAGAACAAACAAATTCATGCAATGCCTGATTCTTCAGTTTATATTTACTGCTTTCTCCTGCATGACTCTGCTCCTTCCTATGTCCTTCTGTTTTCTAAGGCACTGACAGATTATACACACACATGCATACTGACTTTGTTAGTCACACCACCCTAAGCATGGACTTCACTGTGCCACATAGCTTAAGATAATTGTTCCCACTGCCTGAAAGTCTGAGACTTTAAAACTGATTTTCCTACAGCACTACAGTGTTCCTTTTCCTGCTTCAGCTTTGAACCAGTTCTAGGCAGCACAGGGGATGGCACCACTGTGAGCTAACACAAGTTGTTTCCAATGCCAATTCAGTGTGCCAGCTCTCTTAGTTCACACTGCTTCCAACACAAGGGTCTAAAGCCAACAGGTAATCACTGCTGGGAATCTGATGCTGCTTCTGCATCTTACTCAAATATTGCTAGGCAGGCCTCTTAATTACTCTAAACAACTGTGAAAAGTCACTCCAATCTCTAGGTTTGTTGCATATTTCCCAAAACCAGCAGGTGAGCTCAGCTGCCCAAATCCTTGTGTTCCTGGTGCCATACTAACAGCTTCTCCCTTCCTCCAACATTTTTGCCCAGGATTACCTTGATTACAGGCACTGGGAGAAGAAAGTATTTTCTTTCTATAGTACAGAGGTACAGCCAAAAGGGAGATAACTGAGCCTGCTGGCAAGGAAGTGAACATTTTTTATTAATGAATCAGGACACCACACTCCAGAAATGAATCACAAAGAGGCAAGTGATGCCCCAGCATCACAAAACAGAAATAGATTTATGCCATGAATTAAAGCAAGCAGAAACCTCTAGATAACTACATTTTGCAAAATCTTAATGTAACATGACTAGAAGAGGACGCACAAGGCAGTCAAGTATTGACTTAAACCATCCATTAGTCTTTGTTGAAAGAAAACAACATAGAATTCACTTAATAACAGCGCAAACATACAAGTAGTAAGTACATGCATCATGTATCAAATGTATCTTGAGTAATTTGGAAGCATTTATGGAAACATGGAAAATTTCAATGTTAAGCTTAAGGGACTCCACTGATTTAAGATACCAGTCTGTGTTAGAGCGAGAGCTTGTGCTTTACAAAATCTAAAATATCCAAAAACATCTCTTTAATCCTAAACTCTTAAGTTTAAACAGGCTTGTTTACATCCTATGAAGCGAAGGTGGTTAGATTAGGTTGTGTTGGTCGTTGTGTTTTGGTTTCACCGTTTTAAAACCAGCCTGCTAAGTGACTCAGCTCAGGTAGTTACACGCAGCTCAAGTGCCATCTTGTGGCTGCCTTACAAGCAGCCTTTTTGGGTCGCATTAAAAGTGGAGGTATCAATGTAAGCAACTCGTTCATAAAATAGTTCAGCTTACGAACAATAAAAAGAATCCACATGGTTCACGTGTTTATGGGCTGACTGTGAAAGGAGATGTTCTCAGCCCTTTGCATTGATCAAGGTGGCTGGCAGGACAGTTTCTTCCTGCTGCATGATGAGGGCACTCAGACCAATTTTAGACATGGAAAAGGGAGCAATGGTCCTGCCCCTTACCATCCACTCCTGAAGTATTTAACCAGGGACCAACACAACTGCAGTATGTTTGGAATGCCATCTCTCTTTCCTACATACACTTAAAGATGACCCACCCAGGTAAAGAAGAGCTTAGACACTATTAAAACATCTGCCAAATATAGAGAGAATGCAAAAACTTTACTTTTGAGCTAGTCTCTACTTTCCATACTAAGGAATTAAATGGATATATCTTTTACAAAAAAACAAATCTGTGATTTAGCAAGATAATTAATGAACTGCACAGACAGCACACCTGCCAAGAGTGGTCATCTTAGACATAGGAAACTTGGAGCTGAACTTTTAAACAATGAATTTAGAAACATACACTACAAAGCCACAAAAGCTGAGAGCTCTCTGTCTGTGAAGTCTACTAGCAGGAATAGTTTCTAAAGGATTAAGATATTACGTGTATCACACTAACTTGCTAGAGTTCTTCATTATGCCTGTGTAATCCTAAGCACTGAAAACCTGCCTCCTGCTTTAATTATTTAAAGAATAACCACGTCACTGGTGGGTTTTAGAAGGTGTTTGTGAATTGAAACAGAAAATGAGACTGCAAAACCTGAGCCTTAATCCTCCAATTTAATTTCCTTTAATCTTGCTCATAGAATATAACCTCTTTTTTAGCTATCCAGTTTTCCACCAAAGCCCAGCTGTTTCAGATCCTCTTATGCCTTTTTACCATGAGATACACGCATTGCCCTTATCCAGGCAGACCTCCCCCCTGCCCAGGTTTCCCCCTCTCATGTTCAACACACCATTTGGCTTCTAATCTAGGATGGCTAACACAATAAAACTAGAAAAGGAATGGTAGATACAGCATTGGAAGTGGTCATTTGGCAACCTGCAGGGCTCACACTTGCAGCAAATACTCGAAGCGCAGGTAGGGTAGCTAACACAACATTAAGGCTAAATAAAAAAACAATTTAAATTCACTCCCATTGAGGTTTGAAGCTGGGATAGGTAATTTGTTCCAAATGGAAGAGGAACACTACAGGCTTTAGTGCTCTAGGCTTTTCTGGGTCTTGATCATTTAACTCATCATGGGGTTTCTCCACTCAACGTGACCTCCAGTTGTTTTTGAACACAAAAGATAACTTAAAGGGACTGTGGGGAGAAGGGAAAGGAGGAAAAACCCTGCTTACATAATTGGTTTATCAGTAACCACATTATGGTCAGTATTAACCAAGAAAAGATACTGAAACAAAGCTGCAGTTTAAATAAATATAAACATAAGACTTCTTATTCTACATTAAGTCACTATTTTATTTAAAACCAAAATCCCTAGCAAAATGAAGAACCTAAAAAAAAATAAAACAGTGGCTTAGACATATTCCATTTGGTGTGATAAAAGACAAAGATCCACATATCTTGCAACATGTAATTTACCTCAAAAGGACAGTAGCTTATAGCCTATGATTTTAATGATTGTTCTACAACTGATCATTTTGTGAAGTACCAAATAAAGTGCAGTTACACTAAATATTATCCTCTCACCCTCCCAGAGAACAGTATTTCATTTAAGCCATTCAGATAAAGGTAGTTTTGAGAGTTAGTTGTAGATTTGAAAGCTTGTTCATAGTTATTTGAGCTCCAAGACCTCAGTCTTATTTAGACTAGTTCACTATCTCTAAAAATGCTCATGAACTTTAAATTCATACACATGTAGTGCTTTCATTAAAATAACTAAGCCTGATAAAGGGCTCAGTTTTGATTTTACACATACCAGTGCATGCTGAATTGAGACCAAGTTAGGAAAAAATTTATTGGTTTTAATCACTGAAAATAATCACCTTGTCAGCACTCATGTTAGTGGGAAAACATATGTAGCTTTTACTCAAAATTTCTCTACCTGGCCTTGCAGAATTAAATGAAGAACTGACATCTGAGAGAGCTCTCAATCACAGGGGACTCATTTTCTCTTTATTCATTCTGTATCAACTTGAAAGATAGAAACATTTAACAGAGACTTTTCCCCAGACATGCATTGTTTTTACTAATATTTTCACACTGTGGTACAGCAATCCTGCCCAACATCTCACGGCAAGCAGCATCTTGAACGTAAAATATATACTGTGCCAGCAGAGGAAATTGTCTGTTTTGCTATCTACCAGACATATCAGTGGGTAGCAGGAAAGAATGTCAGATACGCTCATCAGTCATAAATAATTATAGATCCCTATCATCATTGTTTTTCCTCACAATCATCTTATCTCTGACAAGATGTAAAAAGAAGCCTACAAGGTATGGGAAGGAGTCGTGCCAGCAAGTTGCATGTCATGGAATTAAGAGAAGAATGAAAATGTGTTGTCCAATTGTTTTTGCTGTTATTTACGTACAGAAATGAACAATTTAATTTTTTTAACCAAATATATGTCAAACAAGCTTCTGGAGACCTTTACACATCTGCTTTTTCAAGGTTTCATATACTTTTCAAGAGCGTTCTCAGGATTGTTTTTCATAACCCTTTAAATAGCTAAAAGCAATCCAGTAAGTCCTAATGATTGATCATTAGGTAAAGCTTTCACTCAGGAGTGTCTCTGGAGTCTATAATAGAGAATGCAATGCTTCCCTACAGAGATCTTCAACTATGAATGAAATGACCATATGGAATATCTCAGCAGTGAGGAGAAGCTATTACTTCGAAAAAAAATTATACATATATTTCAAGAAATTCTAAAACAAAGAGGGAAGGCAATATTCAGCAGGGGTCTTCTTAAAACTTGAGAATATTAGCATGAGAGTCGCACTGACATTAGAAGGGGAAAGTATTAAGAGATAGTCTACAGAAAGAAACCAACCAGGTTACCATAAAAATTCTGGGGCACTTGGATTGCTTGGACAAGTTGCAGAAATGTAAGAATTTAATCTTTCTGTTTAAGACCAACTGCAATGGCCATATGCTGTTCTGTATTTGTTGTGCATTTTGTTTGTCCCACTAGAATATAAGCTCTTTCAGGCAGGGCCCGCCTGTTTGTTTGGCACAAACTCCCCTGTTACACAATACTGGGTACACACAAGTAGGGGTTATACTTATTATGTTAATCCTCTCTCTAAAGCAGGCTAATTAAAATAAAAAACCCTGATAAAACAGTGTTGCAGTTCTCACTTGAATCAACAGAATCAAGGACATTTTTAACTCACCAGGGGACTGGTGTGAAAAATCAAATATCACTTGCAAAAGCATAAGACGCAAAACCCTAACTTGTAGCAATAGACCTAGACTCAGACCCAAGTGAGACTGTTGGGAAACAGTAACTCAAGCCATTAGTCCTCCTATTGATAGGAAAAGATACTGTCCATACTGCTCTTAACATTAACATATGTATGTAGCATTTGGCTTGTATTGCAAGTTCCTGATACAACTTTCTTCCACTACAGATGCAAGTGAAGATAACAGGTCAAAACCTATTTTCATTCCAAGATCTTGTAGCTTTTGCAGATCCACAGAGATGCATTATCTGCCACGTGGAGAGACCGACACACTGGTTTCTTCCTTGCACCTCCTCTGAATCACACTGCAAAAGCTTGCACATTCCTTATCCTGTTGTCAGGAGGCCTGAACCTGACATCATTCAGACCCAAATATCTAAAAATTGATGAGGACACCAAGTGTGCCCCCTGTCCTTTTCTATGATCTTTTCAGCCCCCATCACCTGCACCATACTCACAGCAGAGCAGGCTCTGTTACACAATATGAGCAGTTATCATGAAACCTCCTTTTAAATCTGTACCCAATTTAGTGATAAAGGTGCCCCCCCATAGCTATAAAAAAAATAAAATATGTATTAATGTATTTCGTTTGCACTGATGTAAGAGGACTACATAGGATACAGGAATGAAAGACACTAGCGAACCACCCGATTTCAAAGGTAGCTTTGGGTGATTGGCATGGGCTGGAGTATGTCTGCTAATACTCTATCACAGCTACAGCTTTATAGGAGAAACACTTACATGAGCAAGTATAAAAATCCTTGCAATAAAGTTGGTTCTATAATTTGGTAGCTGGGATTTCTTAACTGTTTTCCAGACATATGCCCAAGCAAAGCCTAACAAAGGAAGTAAATATTATGATAACTGAAAGATAACTGCAAACTTAACAATAACGTTTTCCCAAAATCCTACCAGCTTCTATTATTGCTCTCCATTTGCTGAATACAGTTGAAGTCATGCCAATAAAAATCCAGATTAAAGTGGATAAATTGGGGGTAGGGGAAGGAGAGCTGTTTGTCCATAGCTTAGGCTTTCTTTAAAGCACAGCCTGTACCCGATTTACTTGTCCTAATGCAGACCAGAGAAAAGAATATGTTATTAAACCTTTTAATTTCCAACACACTTCTGTGATTGCAATTTAAATGAAAACACATGACTCTGAATCCCACTTGATCTCTTTGCACTAGTTCTGGCAGTGCGCAGGCTTTAATTCTAATCAGGATAAACAAATCCATGGCTGAGATCAGTGAAGAGAAGAGAAACACATGCCAGTTTTATGAGAAAAATCTTGCTCTTTTTCCGTAAGTGCTAGATAAAGGGTGAAGTACTGAGCAATGGCTATGAACACTAGACTGAATAAAATTAGAAAAAGAATGGAAATACTGGGAAGCAGAAGGGATCCAGAAGAGATCTGAGAGAGGTAGCACTGCTTCAGTGCCTCTTATCAGATGGCAGAAAGGGTGGCTTAGTGCTTTCATTGATTCTCATTTCAGTTGGTATTATCTCAGGATATTAACAGTTTTACTCCCTGTAGCCAAAGCTTTGAAATCTAAGGGTGATTAAATTAGCTTTAAACAAAACATAACATGCAGCATGCTAAGACAGTAACCTAAGCAGAACAAATGACCTTTGCAGGTTGAAGATGCCATCACATAGATATCCTGTTGCATATTCATATCAAGTGCCAATGCATGGAGCAAGACAATTCTGCTCTGAACAGTCAGGTTTTTTGGCATGAGGCAGCATAACTGGATATTTCCAAAGTAAAAAAAAAAACGCTTTCAAAGCATAATAGAAATTAAGGGTTGATCAGCAAAAGATAATGAATAGCTTATCAACAAGGTTATCATTTCTAAAAATGAAAAGATCCATTTAAGTAGCTCGGGAAAAAAAAAGAACATCTGATAGAACTGGTAGGAGAAAGCAGCAAGGACAACAGATGTCACATTAAAGCAGATATATTTGCTGGTGGGTCATTTAAAATGTGCCTGAAGGATAATCCCAGCAAGATAGGTATTTGAACTTCATTTAGCAGCATCCCTAGCTGAGATAAGGAGGTCTAATCACTTTATTAGACCAACAATGTCATTAGAGGAGAATTTAGGAAGAAGCAGCTAAGTTTTTACTTTTTTAAAAATAAAGATTTAGCAGAATAACTTCAGCAGTCAGCTTGAAGTTGTGAGTATTTATAACTTTATCAGGAAGTCCCAACTTCATGGCATGCCAAGAAGCTGACTGTGCAGCAGACCAAGAGTAGCACTGTTGGTGCCCATAAAAATAAGGAAAAATGTAAACATAAGAACTTAACAAAATGACAGACTACATCCACTTTCCTTTTAAGTGTTAAATGTTTTAGAACAATATACTCTATTTTTAAACATCATTCCTTTGTATGTAGTACATAGAATTCAGATGCCACAGTCTGACTTGAGCAGTTGGTTCAACCTCACCTCTCACACAGAGCTCCTGCAACCATTACCAGCAGTCTGGGGCACGGGGGGCAGTTTATTGCAGCTATCTTTTGCAGGGATATCATAGTATTCTGTTAGAGGATAAGTGCTGCTAACAGATAGCTGTACTAATTAACTCAGATTAAGTTCCTATACTATTTCTTAGCCTCTAGGAATGCATAATGTTTATAAACTGAGCAAAGATAGAAGTTAAATACTAGTCTTAAAGAGAGAAAACTTATTCTAGTCTTTGCTTGCTACTGGATGGTCTCAAACTTCTTAGATATCACTGTCTTTTTTTTTTGCAAAGCCAGATTTGCATTTAATAATAAACTGAGAAACAAGAAACGTCCATAGCAGGAATAGAAGAGAAGTCAGTACAAAGGTGAGAAGGTTGACGTACGTGGTGCCCAATTTTTTGCTATCAGTATAATAATCTGCAGCAGCCAGGAGTATGATTCTTAAGATGAAGAGGGTAAAGGGCCAAAGCTGTTCTGCAGACTGCCTGACTGCTTAAAATGGACCATTCTGGGCTGAAAGCATCATCATCTGTGATGGTCTATCACTTGAAATAGACTCACATGAGTAGGTCACCAATAAGAGCTGATAGCAGCTCCTTTGGGTCCCCCTCTTCTTGTTCTTCATACACTTGGAAGAGAAACATCCTCGGACAAACATTTTCATTTTCAAACACTTCCTACGCTAAAGTCACCCCTACATCAAAACAAACTGCAGCATGAATTAAGCCTTCTCAGGTATGGCTTTCACCAACTGCCACCCAACAAATATTTATAAAACCACAAGATCTCTGCTACAGGGCAGGTGCAACACTTTGCATTTCTGGACTCAGGAAGTCAACACTCTTCAGATGTTATTAGTATAGACAAGGTGCAAATTACACCAAGACACCAACCAGGGTAAATCAATATCAGTCGAAGAGCCTTTGTCTGGTCTCACTATAACCAGCTGTGCTGAGGCCAAGCACTTACAAGCTCTTAAACACACATGTGCATGTATTGCTGCTAACTATCTGAAAAACTAAGAAGGCTTCATAGCCAGTTGATTTTTACCTCCTTAGACTTATCTGAAGATACAGTCAGTTCAGAGGCAAACAGGGACAATCAGCTGTTTTATAACTCCAGTGTAAACACAGAGGAAGATGCAGGTTAGATCACAAGCAACTGCCCTGCCTTTCCAATTAACACTTCACCTTCTATTTCCCACCTTGCCTTAGATACTTCCAATCAATGTCATTCACTGCTGAGACCAGACATGGTACATCTAAGGCAGAGGTTATGTATATTACAATATACACTATATTTGAATAGGTTAAACATAAACGTGGTTTACAGCTCATTCTTGACAGTAAGGGTTAGAAAGATGCCTTACTTTCCCACAGTATACTGAGAATATGTTGGAAATACTGTAAGTAGTAGTTTACATAAACTAGACTTGTTTTTTAAGAAAGCCACCACATTGTCTTGCACCTACTACTACTGATCAGAGTAGCATCTTCCCTGGAAGGTCAATACAAAGCATTCCCCAGGCTCCTGGGCTACAATTTCCCATGTCTGCTGCTTTACCCTTATGAATCAAAGAGATCTGTACAGATGCACACATTTTTGATAAAAACTACTGGATTACGACCTTAAACTCCTGTCTGTCTTACAGTAAGTGAAGGAAAGAGCGCATAAGACAAGTAACATTTAAGATAGAATGTTTAATGCAGAAAAGCTATTAAAAAATACTAGAAGCATCTTATCTCCATGAAACTGAAACTTGGGTATTTCACATTCAGTTGTGGCCTAGGCTTCCTCTTCTTCCATGTATCAGAGGATCACAACATAACACAGACCAAAAAGGTCTGGCAACTATGCAGCCCACTCCCAGCAGGGTCAGCTCTGGGGTCAGACCACATTGCTGAGAGCTTTACCCAATTGGGTTTTGATAATCTCCATGGATGAATCCCGTGCAACCTCTCAGGCCATACTCTACTCAACCAGCCTAATGAGGAAAACGTTTTCCCCTTACAGCCAAGCTAAACCTCTTTTGTTCTGGTTTATGGCCATTGCTTCTCAACCTCTTGCCACACACTGCTGTAAAGAGCCTACTTCTTCCTGTGCAGTAACCTCCTGAAAGGCACTGGGAGGCTGCTGCCAGCTCCTCCATAAAGCCAAGTGAATCACAGTTTCCCTGTATGCAGGCACTGCAGCATACCCTGGGAGCTATGGTTTTATTTTATGAGATGCAGTTCTGTGTATCCAAATTATGACTTCCAAGAGAAACTGCAGCAGTTTTTTCAAGAAACCAAATAGATCAGGGTTGGTGTGTTGTTTTTCTTTTTGCCAGTGAGACAATCCCAATCCAAACCCGCACCCCAAGAAAAAAAAAAAGTATTTTAAAGAAGCAAACAAAATAAAGCAGTAATGCAATGCTAGAACTGTTATAATCATATCCTTTTTATCCCAGTATCTCAACTGGAAGACTATAAGAACTGCAACACTTGAAAATAGAGCAGTAAATCCCTGGTAGCAGTTATCCAAATAGGGGAAAAAACATATTCCATACAGAAGTTTAACAACACAAATAGAGAAGGTCTTACTTAGAAAATTCAGTTTGCCTTACTTGTTATTTAACAAACACCTTCTACTAAAATCTTACAGTTTGTTGACAGCAATCTGAAATGTGTTAAAGTAGGATACACATACAGAATGCCTTATTTACTAAAGAAGAATTATTTTTGGAAAAGCTGAATGTAGAACAAGCTACATCTTGCTCTAGTTTACAGCTGAGCATCCTGTTTACATGCTGATGTCTGTGTTTGTTTTTTGGATACAGGAAGCAATGCTGAAAGACTTCAAATAATTCTGCCTCATGCTGCCGATCAAGTTATTCCACTTCCATAGGAAACAATGGCTCGGGGTCAAGTTAGCTCATGCAGAGAAATGTGAGAAAGCAGAGTTGTCTCACTGCCCTAAGACAATGCCATTGTAACAGCTTTGATACAAGGATTTTCTTCGCCAGTCTTCTTTCTCCTGTCTGTGTCTCTGAAATACACATGAATTCCTTCTGGCTCTTTGTTCCCCCTCAAAATATTGTTCAAATTGTCATTCCTTCTATCTAAACCTTATCCTACTCCTCCTTCTACAGGAGAAAGTGCTAAAATTTTCATAAGACTTGCTCTCCATCTTCAAGATATGCAGCCTTTGCACATCAGTCTGAACTACGGAGCTAAATACAGCAATATTATTTACATTAAATAACATATGCAAGAGTATAATGAATATCTTGAAATACAGAAAGGACTGTTATATTGAGGGTTAAGAAAACCAGGACAGTTTTCCATATGAATCTCTGTACAAGTGCCAGCTGGATTTTGCAGCCCTGTGCTCAGCAAAGCACAGTAAGACAAGAATGCAGTTAGTATTCTTAGAGTGCTCTGAAGAAGAACAGGAAGAGGCAAGAAAATAATCTTGCTCTGTACCAGAAAGAAGGGCTGGAAAGTCAAAGAGGAAAATTCAAGCTCCGTCCTCTGCAGCACACAATCAACATCAGTCCTAGTCACTCTCATGCATCACAGTGCCACTAAAGGTAATAATAAGCTGGAATGAAAGAAAGGAAACACTGAAGAGATGCTGTTACAACACACCCCCCTCTCCTCTAGCTCCACATGCCCTCCAGAAGAACACATTGCTTCCAGGACACCGCAACTACAATTTATTGAATCTCTCCCCAAGAAGGGACCCACTGTACACACCTTCCTGTATCTCAGGACATATGGATTAATGATTTATAGCAATACACCCACTCAAACAACTGGACTCAACTTGGTCTTTCAATTTTTAATTTAACAGCTAACTCACTCCACCTTCAGAGCAGTGCTAAGCAGCATGAGGCAGGCCCAACCACAGGGAGCCCTGGAACACAGGTGACACTGGAGCAAGGCAGAGGCAGTGATGACTCCCTAATACTTCAAACATAGCTTCAAGAGCAACAAAAACAAAGGAAGTCCAGGACAAAAAATGGCATAACAGCACCATCCTGCTTCTTCTACAATTGATTGCCTAACTCTACAAATAAACACCTATTTGTCCCCCTATGCTTGCATATCCCAAATCATTACTTATGTCAGGGACACTGTAAAGTGGTATAGCAGAGCACGCAGTGAAAATCCTGCAAGCTCCAAGGTTATACAGAAGGGAAAACAAGATCACTTTTTTCACCTCAGGGGCAAAATTGGAGTTCACATGTGTGATGGACTGAATAATGCTTCAGCACAAGAGTCAATTTTCTTCCAACTCCCTGCAGCTCTTAAAACATAGATCTTGTTTTTGTTCTTGATTTGCTAAATGGCTTTTTTCTCTATCACACCTTTAAAAAAAAAGTGATAAACACAGAATATCATGACTTACTCAGCTCAACAGAAACTAGCGATTTTTAGGAAGGAGTACTGTTCACACTTAAGAAATTTATACAGATATATAAGAAAAGTTACATTACTTCTGCCCTTCTACAAGGAGAAAAACATTATTTTCTCAGTGGAAATAAAAGTGAGAAGAAAATATTATGTAGTTATTAATATGGAAGTTATCGAAAAAAGAAAGAAAACCTGGGACTCCTAAATAACGAACAAAAAGCCCTAGGGTGGTTCCACCTCACACAGCTTAAATCTGAGTGCTAATTGTTGCAGAAGCATGAGATAAGGAGGGGAAAAAAAAGGGAAAGAGCGAGTAGAAGAGCATGTAGTGTGTGTAAGCTTTGATTCAATAAAGGTAAATAAAACTGCGTAACTAAAGGAAGCAAACACCGAGGTATTTTCTTAACAGATAAGACTTTGTTAGATACATTTTATAAATGCACACACCATTTCTTTTACAGGACATCTCTTCCCATATTGAAAGCTTTCCTCCTTTGGATTCATTATCTTACTCTGCTACAGAAAACACCCATTTCTGCAGGCACAGCAACACAGGTGAGCAGCACCCCATGGCTACACCCCACAGCCTCCAAGGTCTGCAGCCCCTTTGGGGGTTCCCATGAAAAGGACCTCCTCCCCATAAACCTCTCTTGAGAGGCTCTTCTCAGTTAATGTGCTCAGAGAAAAAAATACCAGAAGAAAGGAAAGTAACTCCAACAAACTCTAACCATAGCATAAGAACACTTCCTTATACATCATCCCACAGCTCTTCCTAGCTCAGCTTACACGCATTCCAAAATATTGGTAGAAAAACCAAACAAATACTAGCCTACCTTGCCCTTCAGACTGCCCAACATCCACCTTCACCCTCATGGAACCTTCTGGAGCACAAAAGGAAGCTGGCTCACCTCTCTTATACCCCTCACTGAGCTCCGTGCACAGCTGAACATCATCAGCACTACACAGCTGTGGTTATCCTGGATACCACAGGCTTTGTTATCCTGTGCCCACCTCCTCACTCCCACAGCTGTGGTCTTGCCTTCACTTTCTGGAAGTTTCTCTGGCACGTTTCACCCTGCTGCTTCCAGGCTGCAACTGCTGAGCCTCAGGGATGAAAACAAACCCCTTCTACCAGCATCACCTTGGGCTCCCAGGGGTCTGACACTTTGCCACCAAGGCTTCAGAGGAGCAAAGCCTCATCCAGGCTCCGTGTTTGTTAATTTCTTGTCAGGCTGCAGTGCCTCACAGGCTCTAGGACTGCAGATGTGGATGCTTAAAAAACATCCAGGAGGTTTTAATTTCTTACCACTGATATTATCAGAGAAATTTTATTCATGGAAGTCAGAGCCATGGAATAAAAGTTGGCTTTAGAAGTGCTTGACAGCTGATGCAACTCTGACCACTCGCAGAGGAGATGATGAACTAATTTGAAGGTGCTTGATTTATTTTCCTCTGCTCTGTTTTTATTTAATATTGAGAGAAACTAAAAGTAGCTGATTTGAAAAATAAAGTTGAGCCAGAGATATAAGATGGAACAAGGAAAAGCCCCCCCACTGTTTTCAGCATGTTACAAAATATACGATACCTTTTATAATAATGCAGCAAGAATAAACCAGCCTTTCATAATCGAGAGGAGACAGCATTCCTCGTTCTGGTGGTTTCTGACTTTCAGAGGCAGCGTGCTCCAGATGATGGTTATTTTTGTTGCTACCAATTTGTCAACTTGGAAAGGACTGACACCAGACCAAGATGCACATTTTAGTACCATTTTCCTCCCTATTACAAATGTTTTTAGGTGGCAATAAGAGTAATTATTAGTACCTCATACCAGCCAAAGTTCTTTTGCTGGCTCTGTGTCCTTACTAAGTTCAGTCCTAGAAGATGTTTCATATTTAGCTGCTGCCTAAATCTAGTGTCTTTTAATTGCAAAGAAGTCCTAATTTGGAAGCTCACTGTGACACTCTGTGGCTCAGACACTTGACACAGTTTTCAGGAGAACATCACATGCCAAGCCACCTTTGCAGACCCACAAAAGGAAATTCAAGTGAGTAAAATTTCTCTTCAGCAGAGGTCAGTGTCCAAGTCACGTATGGCACACACCCTTCCTGGCTGATTACAAAATCCTTAAGGCCACATACCAAAAGTCTTTGTCTCTCAGCAGCACAGTCCCACACTAAGCCAAGGTGTGCAGTGCCAGGCCATTAGTGCTTGCAGGTAAGGCAGCAGTGTGCAGTGCAGCCCCAGGTGAATGCCCCAACCATGCGTCCCTGCCTATGCTTGTCATTCTTGCCTTGTCCTTCTCAAGCGAATCTCAGCTGTAAAGAAATAATGATTTTCTTTGTCCTTAATACTGCCGACAAATAGCTTCTCAATTTTTAGTCCATTAACAAATCTTTCCTGGGATCTATTAACATGTCACTACGGAGTGTCTTTTACTTCAAAGTTTAATACAGCTTAACTCTGTCTTAATCATATTGCTCCACTACACTTTATAGCCTGCGGCTTCAGGGAACCTTTGCCTTTTATTAGTACCCATATACAATCATGAAGTCATTCCAAAAATCAGTGCTGCTTTGGGTTCCATAAATTCTTACGCCTTTGATTTATTTGGTATATCCAGAACTCTGTGAGAAGGAAGATGTGAAGGCAGACCAAGGAAATGAAATGCAGTAGTACTGAGTTGTGTCAGTACGTTGCTTTGCAAAGAGGAAATGACAGGAGATGCAGACACTTCTCCCCTGCAATGACATTCTTCAAAGTTAACAACAATGGCTTGGCCAAGCTCTTGATACAGTCAAGGAGAATCATATTATGACAGTCAGTGAGAGCTGACAGATCTCTGTTGATTTCACATTGCAGCTTTGCTGTCAGTCACCGTTTCTGGCCTGATAGTGCCCCATAAAGAAGATGTCGTGCCACAGTTCTGCTGTTGCAGCATTTCTGGTTTTGTCAGCCTCAAAGACCTATGGACTGCCTGGTGGGAAAAGGAGCTGAGTACATCTTTGTAACCTATTTGTGTTCCTTTGTGCCTTCACATGAGGAAAAAGAACTCAGGGGTTGAAAATTCTACTTAGAGAAAATCCAAATACACTTTTCTGTTGTTTTTTTGTTTTTTGTTTTGTTTTTTTTTGGTTTGATATTTTGAACTTTGTAATGATGTTTGTAAGCAATGTACCAAAGCCATAGTGTGATAAATCTGTGGCCTCCATCCATTAAATCTCAAATTTATATCACTGAGTTCATTACTGGAGATGACAAAACTAAGATTATGTGCTTGTATAAAAGTAGCTGCTGACAACTCTGTTGTCTTTTCGAATTCCACTTCTTTGGAGAAGCATATTTTAAATGCAGTTCAAGGTGCCATGGTCTCAGGAGCATGAACAAGATGTATTCACTAATTAAATGGAAACACAAGGTCCAGCCTGCTATCTTAAATTACACCCGATCCCATCATACTCACAGGATTGTCTCCCTGCTGTTGTGAAGATCTGTCATTTGCAGGTGCTTCATATTCTTCTTAGTATCATGTCAGAGACTGAAAAATTCCCCTTTGATCTATCTTACAATAAGGCACCATCAAAATTATATTTTTAAGGACCCAAGTATCCATTGACTGCTTGGACTTTTGTTTCTTTTTCCAGTTTCTTTACAAGAGGTTTTTTTGCTTTTGTTTCTGATTTTTTTTTTTTTTCCAAGTCAGTGTTGCTGTTACGTGCTTTATGTGGTGCAACTGTTCAAAGGAATTGTGAATGTGCAGCTCGTACAGAATGCAGCTGCCTGGCTGTGAAGTAGTATTAGACACAGAGAATACAGTATATTGATTCTTTGGCAGCTATATCAGCTTCCTGTTTGTTTCTGAGTGTATTTTAAGTCCTAGGTTTTTTACCTGGTTGTAACCTGAAAGGTTACTGCTTTTGTCTATATGAATTGCCATAGCAACTGTGGTGCTGGAGCAAACAGTCGAGGGCTTTAACAGCCTACAGCTCAGCAGCACAACTCTCCCAGTTTAGAGACCTTCATCTCTAAAATTGGGGTTGTTTCACAAGTTTGATTGGGCTATATTTTCTGTAGTCCAGCATAACTTGGCTAAGGAATCCTGATATCTGCATGGGAAGAGATGTAAGTTTGTGTGTGTCTATTTGGGAAGGATTCCTTTTATTTTAAAAACCCACCCAAAACCCAAGCATACAGTGGCTTGCATGTGTATCTTGAAGTAAAGGCTATGTTGACCTATTCATTGCAGGGCTATGGCTCAAGTGTAAGGCACAGATGAGACACTGAGCACAATGAAATCACATCTGTCTGACCTGGAACTGAATGTAGGCTGTTGTGCTGTGTCTCGGGTAGCTCGGCTCTCCAACCTTGGCAGCGCAGAGGGGCTGTTATTTGCAGCTCTCCATTCTTTCACAACAGCTGCTGAGGCAGTGTTTTCCCCTTATTTTCACACCTTTCTTTATTGTTCACAGGGTCTCACACCTGCAAACCCCCACAATGTTGTCAGAGCAGGTTCTTGTGGGAACCAGCTGCCATAGATGTAAAGATCATGCCTTTTCCGTAACCTTTTCTTACCTTGTATTGTATATTTTACTTTATACTAAAGACAGTTGAGCATAATGCACAACACAAGGAAAGTCACAAAGGCAGTAGGGCTGATAACTGTATTTTCCTACCTGTCAACAGGTCTGCCTTGCCCTGTAGCTGGTAGAGCAGAAAGCAGTGCCTACTTCCTGTGCCACAAATATCTTACATTAAGAAACGTGTAATTTAAATATTGATAATGATACAGGCACATTCGGCCACTTTACCAGTGGTCAAATATGTCTATCACTCATTACTCTGCTGTACCGCAAACATTTTAATCAAAATTGGTGCAGCTGGAGACCTTATCAATAGGAACAGCTGAGTGCCAAAGTCCTCATTCTCCATAGAAATAAAAGCATCCAAGGCTGATGCTTTTAAATACTCCAAGATGCTCCCCTTCCATGCTTTTTGGTGTCAATCTGTAACACTCTAATACAGTTGTTCAGTAATACTGCTGACCTAGGCAGTGAAATCATCAAACTGTACTCAACGGTGTGCAGGGGTCTTGTATTTCCACCTTACAGGTGAATCTTTTCTGACCTGTTTGCTCTGTGACTGCATTCTGTGTTTTATCAGGATTTTGGGATTGAATCAACTGATTATACAGCTGACTAATAGATGCATCTATCCCCAGATGCTTGAAGCCAAGCTTTCAAATAATCTGCACAAACACCAGAAGCACATTTCTGCACAACTGCCTTTTTACAGGTGTGGTTTTAAGAGACAGTTGCTGTGAAGTTAAATATTATTGAAAATACTGTTTTACCCTTCTCCTGCTTCACTTTTACCTCTGAGGCAGCTACCAGCAGTGGAGAACATTCCCACGTTCTTCAGATCAACGACTGCTACCCACCTTCTTCCTAGAATAGAAAACATCAGTTTCAAAGGGATCTGAAACAGCCTAGAAAAGTAACTTTATGCGAACCTGCAATGCCTACAGAGACAATGAACTCTTCATCGCATTATTTGTCCTTGGCTACCCTTTTCTGCATGTAGTGGGATGAGTTAAGCCCCAGAGAAGTCACTCACCTTTAGTCTTCAGGGCAATCCCCTTACACTTCTCACTTCCTTTCAAAACCAGCTATTTTTTTCCAACACAAAGTGTTAAAAGAGCAGGATGCTGATACAGCAGCTGGGGCAGCATGTCAGAAACAGATCTTGGTCTCTGGAGTGATGAGCGTGGAATGGGGGAGGTGAGAGAAAGCCTAAGACAATTGTAGTTTTACAGTCTTCTTTTTCTGCTTGCAAACTGGAGATGAGAGCAGACAAGCTTTACAACAGTGTAGAGAAATCAATACATTTTTATTGATTCTTGTAGCTGCAGAACTCTCACCCAGCACCAGTACAGGGGTCAGAGTATGAGTACATGACTGTCCTGCTGCACTACGAGTGTGCTCCTCAGAAGTCATGCTATTTGATTCACAAAGGCTGAAGCCTGCTCTGTGGGACTGTAACAGCAGCAGCTGACCCACTCAGTGGGGAATTTAGGTGCTGCAAATTATCTACTGCTGGTGGCAGCTGCTGCCAAAGGCACAGCGTCAAGTAAGGAAAAAAGTGTTTTTGAACACTGACACAACATTTAAATGATGGATGTTATTCCAAAAGCAAAGAGATCCATAAACTGGAATGTGGTGAATGACCCAAAAGTAGAAGCATCTAAACAATGCAACTTGGAAAACTACCTAAGGAGAGGCATAGTCAAAATAGAAGGGAACCAGGGAGTTATAACCAGTTTTAGAATGAAATTAATGAAAATCTGAATGTGGAAAAGAATTGGAGCAGACATCTAAGGTTTACATTTATTTTAATTCTTTGTTAATCCTCCAAATGTAGTGTTTTTCAAAGTTGTTTTGATTTTGCAGAGGCATCCATTTATTTAATTGGTAATTCCAGCTTCTCTTTCAGAGTTTCTGACCTGTTTCGTCCTTAAGAAGAAGCCCTTCATTAGCAAACTGTGAAGCTCTATGGACATTTTCTGTAGCTGTAAAGCTGTCAAAATGGAGTAAAACTTACGGGAAGGTCCTTTTAATATTATGGCTCGCCTTTGCAGCTGACATTTAATAGTTAATTTGATCGTACAACAATGGACTTCACCTTTGCGCAGTGTCTTTCATTCTCTGTCTTTTCAGCCAAGTCCATTATCACTTGTTCCAAATTCCTTCAACTCTTCTCTTTGACTTTGTGTTACTTTCCACTTCATTCTCAGACTGCACCGCCTTAC
Organism: Odontophorus gujanensis; assembly: GCA_013399175.1. Lineage (NCBI taxonomy): Eukaryota > Metazoa > Chordata > Aves > Galliformes > Odontophoridae > Odontophorus > Odontophorus gujanensis. The sequence continues at coordinate 213,163 of VXAB01013294.1, forward strand.
ACTCTACACCTGTTTTTGATATCACCAAACAGGGACAATAACTACAAAGTTATTTCCCTTTACATGTCAAACCTGGAAGGTCTCTCTGTTGTTCATTCTATTTCCATTGCCGGTGTAAGTGTCCTTGTTGTTTTTCCCCCTAGTGAAGAAAGGGCAAATGTCATATTCACTGAAGCAAAGACTTTGCTTTGAAGCAGTATCGATTTTTCCTTTTCCCTTCTGAAGCTTTGCCAGGCTCCATAAAAGCTTGTCTCTTGTTCAGAAACTCTTTGGATGGAGAGACAACAGGGGCAGCAGTACCAGCGGGGAGCAGTGGGAAGTTAGGGCATCTGGTGGGGAATGACAATTTTGACAGCAGCTAGAAAAAGAAAGAGGTCATTTTATTTTTAACTGTACTGTGAGAACAATCATGGATCAGAACAAAGCCAAATGGGAAATGCAGCTTTAATTCCAACCTATGATTCCTCCTTGTCTAAATCTGAACATGAACTCTTTTCCAGGATTCAGTGGTTGGCAGCAAGACACCCGGACCACCAGAAGTGACATCTTGGTTAGAGGCTTAACCACAAAGGTGGCAACATCCACGTCCACCTGGCAGAAGATGATAAAGAAATACAGGCCTTACAATGAACTGGAGCGACTGCATGCAGAGAGCTTCTTTGGATGAAGGTCTGATGCTACAACCAGACTCCTATTTAAGCCATCTGACATACCTGAGATACCTGTTTAGAGCTACCAGTGCAGAAACATCCAATAGCATTTAGTAAGCTCACATGTACTGCAAAGAAAAACAACAAAGCCCCCATCTTTCCCCACTGCCAGTCAGGGTTCTGTGCAGTCTATACGCACATACACATATTTATCATCCATGCACAGGAGAGCCTCTCATTCTTAACGAGACGTTGGGTCCTGGCTCCAGGCCTTATTTACAAGTGGTGCCTCCCAGGGCCTCCAGTGCTTCCATAGCATTTTGTTCCTGCTGACTCAGAGAGAATGTCACTTATTGAAACATCAGTGCCGCTTTTTGCCATGGTTCTGTATTTCTTGGCATTGTCAGAGCTGGTTTTCCAAAGGTTATTAGATGAGCAGCTGATACTGGACGTGCATGTGAAGGTACAGCAGCTGCTTTGCACAGTAAGTCAAGTAATAATTATAGTACATTTGCCTTGATTTCTTGATTTTTTGTTTTTTGTTTTTTTTTTTGTAAAACTTCTTGTCTTTGAGTACACCGTAATTAAGAAAACAGCAATCAGAATGATTCCTAATGCTAGACTGAAGTCTCGCACTCACAAGAATTAAATCAACCAAGTTCCTCCCCTTTTATTACCTTCTGCTATTCAAGTCTAATCTCCCAGTCAGAAGGAAAAGGTTCTGCGGGTCACTCAGGTCTGAACAGCTCACCCCAGCACCACCCTGCTGCTGACCTGTGCTGTGCACATCAGCACTTCTCTGGCTGATGATGGCACACATTGAAGCACTTCAGCCTCCCCCAGCAAAGCTACCACCTGTACCTGCCACTGCAATTTTACAAGCTTTCTCCAGCAATAGGAAGTAACTTAAAACTGTGACACCCTGCATGGGGGAAGAAAAGCATAACTGATAATGTTTGCCCTATCAAGACCTGAGCACAGCAAGTAATAAACACATGGAAACTATTTCAGTGTCCCAGATCAGCTTTAACTTTACACAGTTTCCTGCCACACGCTTCAGGGCACATCACGCTGCTGACCTCTGCACTCGTGTTACCCATCCAGCTCTGTGTGTACATTTGTTTTCATTACTTGTGCCCCCTCCTGCTGGTTTTTTTTTTGACAAGCCCAGCATCTGAAAGCTGCTTTCTCAGAGCTTTAACTAACAACTCATCATCAGCTGTACTGTGTGTGGAAGGCTGCAGCCTGAATTTGTTTTCACAAAAGGCACATCACAGGACCTGCCTAATCAGCAGTTACCTAGTTTGCTCACACCAGACAGAGTCAATTTACAGACCACGTCTGCTGTTGACCCTGCTGTCTGCTCTGGATTATTCCAGTCTGCCTCCACTTTCTTCTTTTTAATTGCTGGTTTTAACTCTTGCCTAATTGGGCACAAGCTACAGAGCTCTCAAAAGAAAGCAAGTAAGTAAGATCAGTGGTACAGGCAAAATCAGTTTGTGTCATTCTGTCTTTGCCCCATCCTGCACAGATGGAAGAATGGCAATGAAAGAATTGGGGTACTCTGTCCCCTCCTCACCTCCTCTCACCTCAGATGGACCACTGTGCTGCAGAGACATCACTGCTAATTTAATTCAAAGCAGCTCTGAGGTTACTACTTGTTCATGTTGCAACTGGAAGAGTGTGTAGATACTGAACACCATACTCTGAGCAGGCTGCATATGGCATGTGGTCAGTGCCACATCTTAAAAATCCCAAATTCGGGAATAAACACAGCCTACCCTACACACTTTACTTGAGAGGGTGTCAAAATTTTGCCATTTGCAAATTCCATGTTCAGCTCTGAATAATAGAATCATTTTTCTCTGCCCACAAAAAGGCTCTGACCATGCAGAGACAGACCCAGAATGAACATTCTGGAGACAAGCTCAGCATCTGCCTAGGGGTAATGGACTGATCACAGACCACAGGAAGGATGCAACTGAGGAATTAGCTTCACAGATGCTTGCTCTACTTCGGCAATGAGCACCTGAGTGCTCCAGCCACTGTCTCCTAGTGTGCAGCAAAGCCACACCAGCTCTGCTGTAATATCTGCAAGCAATGGTCAGCAGCAAGCCAACAGTTCAAATTGAAATTGAAAATGGTTGCTTGTTTTCCTTCAAGATTTTACCAAGATTTAATTTGCTGTTTCTATTTCCACAGCACATAAGACCACAGACCATCGTGACTGTGAGAGAATCCAAAATAAGCTCTCTGGATGTTCCCAGCTGCTGCCTTTGTGATGACTGCGGATGCCATGTGGAAGTGTCCCTGATGAATTCAACTGTGACCATTTGTCCTCAGCAGCCTGCAGAAAAACATTGCTTTCCAGTGGCAGTGCTGCCTTCTGATAACCTTTCTTGATGCCTCAGTGAGTCTTTAGCACTGCTTAGGCAGACAGCAGGGCTATGGAGACTGCAGTGTTTGTGGTCTACACGTAATTGATTGTTTTATCCTGTCATAATGTTCTTACAGTACTATTGTACTGTGTGACCTGCAATGATCAACTTAAAACACATTTGCGGAACAGCTCAATAACATTCTACAGTCGTGCTATCACTAACATAAAAAAGGCAAAGACATTTTGCATCCAAAATTTGAACTAGAACATTCAAGATTTCTTTTTCCATTACCATACCCCTAAGTGACTGGAGAGAGAGAAAAAGTAGATAGTAATGTAAATCTAATTGCAGTAATAAACTGTGTGAAAAGTAGCCAGGAAGTAAAGTCCTGTCAGCAGGGATATAGCCAAGATATCTGTCACTTCCGAGAACTGCCTTTCATTAACTTTGTGAAAGCCAATGAAGATATGCAAACAAGCATGCTACCCGAGCTCTTTTCCACTCCTCAGAAAATGCCACGCACACACGACTGATGCTAGGAACACAGTTCCGATATCAGTTCCAATGAGTCTCATGAGTACTCACAGCTGTTTCCTGAAACTCAGAATTTTCTCGCTGTGACCTCTGATCTTTCTGACCAACCATTTTTACTGAAGCCTAGCAGCAATCAGAACGGGCACACACTTGGTGTGACTGCACCACAGGTAGTCCCCATTAGCTGACGCTTTTCATATTGATCTCTTTCCTAAATGGATAATGTTCAGTAGTTTCATAGTCAATGAAGCCATCAATAACTATCAGCTTTTACACCTCTCTGACCCCAGTGTGTAGCAAATATTGCAATCAGTTTTATCTGGTTTGTTCTCATTGTTTTTCAGTTAATCTGATTGCAACACGATACCTGAGAATCAAGAGGATTCTGCAAATGCAGCTGCAGCATTTTTGTAACTCCTGGACAGTAAACATCACACTTCACATAGTTCTCCTCAAATTATTCATGATTTACAGGGTAATAATCAGTCCTCCCTCTAATAATTTTAAAATGATTTAAATGAAGTAAGCTCTAGAGCATCTTTTTATAAATTTTAGTCTTAGATGTTTGCCAAACAGATGTCAGAGACCACACACAAGTTCTAAAAATACTCACGTAAACTCTTCAGGTGCTTGACATTGATCTGTCTGCTGTACATCTTCGTGCTCAACACAGGTTAAAATAGTGCTGCTGTGACATTATAACCAGAGGCTGCTAAGCTGACAAACATTTTTCACGCTGCTTACAACTAATCAAACCCCTCAGCTTTTGGTCAGTTTTTGAAACTACAAGCTGTATCTCTTTCACTCTCTTGCTGTTTCTACCACCTCTTATAGTCCTTAGGCAAAGATGTGAAGCCTACAAACACACTCAAAACTAGAAAAGGAATCCCCACTACATAAAAAAGGACCCCACTGCACCAGAAGAAGTGTTTTGTTTTGTTTTTTTTAAATGCAGCTAAACCCATACTATCTTGAGAGAAGAACCAGTGGTCCAGTTGATCAAAAAAGCTCAAATTGGTGAAACTCATCAGCCTCACAAGGCACTACAGCAACTTCACCTCTGCCAGTGTGCCAAGCTGCTCTGATCCCCAAAATAAACCTCCTATCAGATGAGCATCAATTTTCTTCAGCTGTTTCTTAGTCCACCTTTCTCTCCCCTGTGGTATTTCTCTGTTCTCCTGCAGTTCCACTTTGCAAACTCACTACTGAGTGAGCTTACTTTTCACCAAACACCACTGCATAGAACAAAATAACATTGTGGAACAAACAGTTCTTGTAAACTATATGACAACGTCTTAGCTATTAAACTTGTTCTAATTCTAGAGCTATTTAGAGAAGTGGAAGAAATAAGACAAGAATCTTCAGTTTGCCTACCCACCCCAAGGCAGAAATCTGTTCTGAAATGCCTTCTGTGCTACAAATGCCGCAGGCAACCAGCTCCAGTCATAACTATGCTTACCATTGGAAAGCTTCTTCACTATAAGGTTTTCAAAGTAAGGATTGTTCATTGCTTCATGCTGCTTCAGAGCCTTTGCTATTTCATTCTTAACACTGCTGGTCTTATTCCCTCAGCCATAGGCACTGTAGTAATAAAATAAACAATGGGTATAAAAAGCTATTATTCTGATCTATACAACTTTATATATATCTCAATTGCATATGTATACATTCAAAAAAATAGGAGAGAGTGCTTTATCTCCTAACAAGGTTTCAGAGTTTCGCAGTTAAACTGAAAGAAAAGATTATATTAATTCAGCTACTGTTGGTTCCCCCTACTTATGCCTGCAGACCATGATTTATCCAGTACTAAAATTCTTCCTCTAATTAACTTCATGTAAGGTCGAGTCAAATTCTCTGTATGTTCACCTGATGTTGGTAGTTAAATCTAGGGAAGAATAATTTAATCCTGATACATCCAGCCAGAAATCTACAGCAAAAACACCTCCCACACTGGAATCTAAACTATAAAGCCATCCTTCCACACTTTAAAAGCTGTTTAAAATAAATAAACAGATAGTTTTTGAACAACAGCAAATTAAGTTTGATGCTTCACACCTGTTGCTCATTCCCTTCCACAATGGAATGTGCACATCTTTCTCACGAGCACTCAGAGGAGATTTTGCTGTTTACTGCAGTAGGGTCAGTGTGAACTTGGCTCAGCAGCACCATAACAGGCTCAGGCACAGTGACATAGCTTGCTTCAGAACAGAGGTCTTAGTGTCTGCACAGCTAGTGAAAATACATCAACACTTGTGTGAAGCATGGCCACGAGCTATAAAGCCCTTTAACAGAAGACATTACAAGTCACTACTAATTCCTGGAGGCACACTCTTGCCTTAGGTCATGGTTTGCTTTTGTCTGTGAAATTGTACCTCCAGCAATTTTCAAAGGAAAAATTACCATCATGGGCATGAAGATAATTCATTGACAGTGTGAACTTCCTGGAACTTCTTATTGTTGACTGAAGGAGCTCTTCCTACTCATGAGCAGATGGCCTTGGCCTTGTTAGTTGCTACAGATACTAGAGCAGACCGATTTCCAGCACCATCTAGTATACCACTACTTCTGTGGCTGGAATTTCATAAGCCAATAGAGGAGTTTCATCTCCAGAGCTTTTCTGAGAAGTGTTTATGCCCAAACACTTCATTCATAGACAGGAGATTATCTGTGAATAACCCTGGGTGTGCAACTATGACAAAAACAAGATAAACCAAAATTCCAATTCCAAATATACAAGAAGATTGTTAAAAATACATGAAGAGATATTTAAAATATTTGAAATATTTGCATTTGTGTGAGACAATAGTTACAATGATAAGAAAGGGCATGAAGAAGAATAAAATTGTGCTTATCACAGACATTAAAAAAAGGAAATAAAAGAAAAATATAAACAAATCATAACTGAAAGAATTTGGATAATGTACTTCTTGCATAAATGACCAATGAATGAGAAAATTAAAACTGAAACATTGTGAAAAAAAAAAAAAAAGAGGAAAAAAAATATCCCTGAACTGAGTTGTAATATGTAACCAAGAGAAGTCTACGATAAAGGGAAAATCACAGGCAGTCTTACCACACAATCAAAGCTCCAATAACTAAGTAGCCCTTTTAAGTTTAAGATATACTGTATTTGTGAAAAAGGATTACATGTTTTTTAGAACATAGTTAACAGAATGCCAAATATACAAACATTTCCAATATTGTATTAAATTTGACAATGTTATGTTTCTTCTCCTGTCAAACAGAGCAGAATTTGCAAGCATTTTTCACAGTTCCTTGATGTGTCTCAGAACCACAGACAGGTGTGGATTTCTGGAGGTCTCCATTTGTGGATTTAACCATATCCTTTCTTCTTGAACAAGGAAAGACGAACATTCCCAACTACGTTTCTGGCTGTGGCAGTCATGGCTGCATACTTTCCTGTATATATATACATACATATATACATACATATATATATATATGTATATATACATACATATATACATTATATATATATGTATACATATAGAATCAAGATAATAGAATACACCTACAGAAGAAAAAAATAGCAAAAAAAAAAAAAGGCTTGCTATTTTCCTTATATCACTTTTTCCAATCTTGGCCACTGAAGTCATGATTCATGAGAAGGAAGAAATGGTTCATACTGTCTTCGTCTTCTATGAAGAACTGTCAGTGCATACTTACTCCAGTTACTGGGGAGAAAAAAATAAATTTAAGGCAAATCAATGAATGTTAAAGAAAAAAATCAGCACAGAGTTCTACAGGAGAACAGCCACTAACTGTCCAAGGGAAGCTGGTTTTGGATATCACTTACCTCTTTAAGAGAAGATTCAAGTTTCCACCTCGCTGACATTGCTGTAGACTTACCTGCCTGTAAATGTATTCATCTGCTTAGCCAAATGTCAGCACTACATGGTATTAACCTTGTGAAAGGCAGAAAAACAACACTGCGCAACCATATCAAAATAATCAATCATTAAAATATTGCATGACTTCTGAAAATATATTTGGTGACAATGAACAATATATTATCTTCAGAACCTTTCATATACTCTTTAATTACCTTAAGTTACTGCTGAAGTTGTTTCTATATATTAATGGGTGAAATAGGTGTCTTACACATTCACTCTCCCAAACTGCCTCCTGCCAGATCAGTTCTGCCCCACCTCTCATTTTCTTCCAGGGAAAATCTGAGTATATTTTCCTGGGCATGGCCAATGGCTGATCTGCAGCCACAAGATTTCCTTTTTGGGCCTTCATACCAATGAGAAGCAATGACCCTCTGGTCCAAAGCCACATGGCCACACAGACACAACGCTTGGAGCAACATTTTAAGATTCACTGAAAGATTGTGTACCTTAGAGCATCAGCTGAGGTTTGACCTTGCAATGCCACAGTGACTTATCTTGGAAAGAACTGCTCAGTATTTGGCTGCTAAACGTAAAAACCCAATCGTTTGTACTCCCCTTTGCAGAGGTACAGAGAGATGAGTAATTCAGCTCACCAACCTCAGCCTTCACAAACCCGTTGTTAATTTAGCCCTGGTGTTATTACTAACTCTGGGTGCCAGTATTACCAGCTGCCATTTTAGAAAAAGTTACTTGCTTTCACAGCTCTGAGGCTGAAAATCTGAATACAAAATGCCCAACTGTATAGACTTAACTTCACATTTATTATTTAAATCGCATCATTCTAAAGCGACTCTCATAAATGCTGAATGCTTGCAGTTGCTAACACTGAGACGGGAAAATTCAGGTGACAGAAAATCCAACTGTTTCTGACCTGAATCTACAGCACACTTGTGGCTCGGCTGTGTGCCTGTTTCCCTGCTGATCAGCAGAGAAAAGCACAGAGAGCAGGGTTACAACTGCTGTAACGTGTCATCGATTTTTTGACATACAAATCAACATATAGATTTGAGGATCAGACACAGGACTGAATGTTCATTATTTAAAAGTTCTCAGCATAACATTTGTTATTCCATGCTGATGCTACAAACTGTATTACAGACCTCTTCTTTGCACCAATGTAATTAGCAGGAGTTTTTATCCGTAGAAGGCTCTTTTTCTGAACTGTGGACTTACATGCAACTAACTATCAACCTACTTTAAAGTACATTTTTAGCGCCAGATGGTGATCAAAAATCAGACAGTTATGCTTCTATTAATTTCCACGAGTGCATGTGTGAGAAGATATGCAAAAGAGGAAGGTGAGATGAGTCATGATGAACATTAAAGGTCCAGAAGCAGATCTATAACTGGTGTAAACTACCAGGGCTTCACTGATTTCAGTGATGCTATGATAAATACTAATTCAGCTGGTAATAAAATAAATGTCATCAGCTAAGCAGCTGGTCAGTAATGTTTCAGAGTGAGGCAATAGTGTGACCTCCATATCTACCTTTGAACTGAATCTGCATGACGAAAAAGGGTAACGTTTCCTGTTTTGTCTCTGCCTCTAGAAAGCTCCTCTGTTGGCTGGGGTACTGCCTGCAGGTAAGCACATGGAAAGAAAGATTCATATATGTGTACAAGTAAACATTTTCTGTGACAAACAAGTATACTGCTTTAACTGCTCTGATGTTACTTTTATCTTCAAAAAAAAAAAAAAAGCACAGCATTGAAGACTTGCACAAATGTCTTGCTCTTCCATTTGCCATTCATCTCAATAGTAAGGGAAATTAAGCTCAGAGTTGGCTTTAATCCACAATTTACTTGCCATATGATATTGAACTTCCTTTTACAAAATAAAGCTTATTAAAGCAATGATAGTTTCACGTATATATGAATTACTGAGAATCATAATACTAACAAAAAGAAATGAAGTCAGGTTCACATAAAATCTGCTCTTTTTAGGTGATTCTCAATGTTTTTTTTTTCCCTAAACATTTTCCACCAGACAGTTTTAAGTTCATTACCTTTTTCTAACCATTTCCTATTTCACAAGGTTAAGATTTTACTGAATCTATAACTAAGAAATCAATTGTACGATGGCATAAAGAGATCCTAAAAGAAAAGGCTCTTTGTGCAGAACTGATGGTTAACTCACTGATTCTGCTGCGCAGTTCTCCTGAAGGCCTCGTCAAATGCTGCTCATTTCTGGTCTGCATACACATGGTGTGTTTGTGCCAGACTTCAATCGAATTGGAACATTGAAGTAAAAGCTGTGTTTCAAACTCTTCATATTTATTTGGAGACCTCAAAAAGATGACTTAATCTTACAGTGTTATTATTTCAAATGGAAAAAAAGAGATTTCTGATGTTATTTAGAGAACATCCCTCAGTTTATAGACGGAGAAAAAGCAGAATTCATTCAACAGATATTCTAGCAAGGGCTTTGAATGAAAAATAACAAAACCTCTGCAGGGACTTTCCCTTTCATTTATTTGGCTGCACATTTTCACAATAATAATTAAATTATCTAATGTTTGCTTATGCTAAAGAATGATCATCGGGAACAATCCACTAGTAGAAAAAAGAGGGGGATCAAAGGCTAATATTTTAAACCAACAGCTCAGGGAGAAAACAACTTCCGAACATCAAAGGAATGCCACGATGTTCAGCAGCTTCTTATGGATTCATTTATCATCTCTTAGTGAAGATGGCAACAGAAATCTCAGCATTTGTGAGCAGTGGTGTCTCTAAAACTGCAACATGTTTACAAGTTAGACCTCTGTTTTTCCACGTTTCAGCGTGTTTCAATAACAAAAACATCTGGTAATTAAGAGTTTTGTAACACTGGAATCCATACTTAGTGCAGATAACAAAAACAAAAAGTACATTTTCCTATGGAACATTCAGGTAATCCATCCATGCACTGTGGCTCTTCTGTGGGTGCAGAATACCACATAGAACCAACTAAGATACCACTGAGCAAAATGCATTTTTATCTGCTTTATTTCTCCTAGAAACGTCAGCACAGCACATTATATTGCCTGTAATTTTAATAGCTAAATGAGACAATGATTCCATTGTTATTCTTTTCTCAAAATGGTAGAATACATTTCCTTCCAAAGGTCTGCAAACATATTTACAAAAGTGTGAGAGCAGTAAATGCAGGCTCTTTATATTTTCACTGAATTTCCAAAGATTGACTAATATCTTAATTTTATTGGAAATCTGGTCCAAGGGTGATACAAGAAATTAAACAGCACACTTGATTTTGTTCTCGTGGAGGCTACTGTGGAAACAAATCAAACAGATAAATATTTTAAAAAGAACAAACTTATATTCCATGAAGCGTAATGATGATATTCCCAAAGCATTTCCTCTGTTTTTATTATGCTTCAGCTCTAAAACATCTCTTTGTCTTCCTCCATGTCATCTTAAGATGTGGGAAACCATCTCCCTTTTGGAAGGCCAGCTGCTGATGTGAAGTAGCCATTACAATATCATTCACAGTATCTGCATCGTATGTGAACTTATTTTCAAATAGGACTTATAAAATTTGTATCATTGACTTCATTTTTCACATTTTAAATACGGTTGGCTGACAAAAATAAAGTGTAGTGTCATGCTTGGTTTACCTAAATCATTTATTTTGTAACTAATAAAAGTAAACAATTACCAGATACTGTATATATAGAGATATATAGATATATGGCCACAAATAAACTATAGTAGAAAGTTATTTTGGTTTCGATAAAGTTAAGAAAAGCACATAAAATGATATTTCATTAATATCTCGTTTTATGGCCATCAATATTTTTGTGACTTTTTGTTTTGTTTCATCAACATAGCAAAATACAATCTTCCTATTCAACAATAATTATCAGATGGCAGACAATTTTTTTATTGGTTTACATTGGCAGGTCACAGTCTAAAAGCACAACCACATCAGGCAGAAATTGCACACAGACCGCCCTGGATTTTGAAGACTATATATTTTTTTGCTTCTATCAAAAGATCTTAATTTAACACTGGGGAGTGAGAGATGCACTCATTAAATACAAGGAGTTAAATTGTGGGCTTTTTTAGCTAAATAAAATGACTGAAATCACATTATTTTATTTTGATTACAGCTTCAGTTTTGATGTTTGTGCTTGACGTTGGCAAACACGCTCTGAACTTCCTAGCGGTTGTTCCATAAACGTTAACACATCTGAATAAACCAAGGTGATCTTTTCTGTTGTGGACTACTGCAAATTTATTCCAATTAAGGCTGTTCATGAGCTCTCTTTTTTGGTCTTCCTATTTGTATTTTCAACTTATTTCTGAAAACGATAGAAGAGATTTCTGTGTAATACTGTAATGCTGTACAATTAAGTCGGTAGTTTTGGAAATCTGACTGTAGCTAGGACTGGCCTGCAAATCTGCAGTTCTGTTAACTGTAGAAGGCGTGTTCATGTCTTCAAAAACCAGACTGGTCTTAAGATATTACTCTTTATTTGAGACAGTTACCATTACTTCATTAAAAAATGACAAAACAGCAATAAACATTTTAGCTCTTTAATGAGCAAAGATCAGGTCTCTTAGCATTGGAATAATATTCGTTATCCAGATTATCTTTATTTCACTCAGTGACCAGTAATATGGCCGAGAAGTACAAAGTAATTTTCCATCAAGTAGTATACAATTTATTATTTTTTGTGTGTAATAAGCTTTCATTCTTGAAAAAGAGTAACTGAAAAGAAATGTTTCTGTTACTGCAGTTAGTTTGTCAGAGAAAGTTCTTCGCATTATCTTACAAACTATCAAAATTGCTAGTAATTTGAAAAAATGTAAAAAAAAATCACATAACTTTAGTCTAATAGAAATATAGTACAGGTAAGAGAGAAAGTATTTATCAGGGATGTGCTCTTAAGTCCATCTCAATTATTTCTTTTATATAAATGTACATCTGATTACATATACAAACATTTTGAAAGGACCGTGGTATATAATTACTGGAAAGCAAAGGGAATGAAAAATTTCTCTTGATTTTAGAACACTCATTCCAAATCACACAAACATATGTAGTACTCAGATTTCAAAATTTCCAGGTTTGGGCTCTCTCCCCGTTCTTACATACCCTCTTCTTCTGGTCTGCAGAATTAATTTAAATGGCTAATGTATAGCAAAAAGGGAAATAACTTCATATTAAAGTATTATAAGTAAACTCTGTAACATGCAACATGAGTTTAAACAATAAACTGAGAGATGTAATCAGAGTGGTAATACTGGGGCATTTTTATATTGCAAAATATCAGTGTAATTAAATCTTTGGACACACTTTACCTTACCAATTCGAACTAAATATATTGTAACTAAGTCACAGAAAATTATAAATCCTTTATCAAAGGAGTTTCCATTAGAGTTACGCTTATGTTAACGTTAGACATTATTTAGGTGGAAAGGGAAAACAACATTAATAAAATAGATTTTTTTTCTGGGATTCAAATCAGTGCGTTTTCACCACTGCATACCTAGAATTCCAAAAATACCTTTTATAACTGTTGCAATTCCTTCTTTTACTGAAATTACATTGAAATATTTCACTGTAATTACTTTTGCCCCTTTAAAAAACTTCTTTAGGTTGTGCCAATTGATGGAGAAAGCTTCTATTAAAAACTCCAATGGGATGAGAAGAATTTTAATTACGGCTTAATCAGCAGCACAGCCACCAAGCATATAAATTATCATGCACATCGTGCTAAAAATATCCAGTTTCTTTTATTCCCACAACTTTTATACTGACAGCACTTAAGTGATAATGTTGTACCTGCCAGGCTGTAAAACTTCTTTGTCTGACTGGCAGATCTCAGCATGAGCCCCTTCCTAAGGCCTTAACAGCATTGGTGCTTTGTGTACTTATTCAAATATGTAAATATGGTCTACACAATAAAACAGGTCCAAATAAAAATTGGTGAAAATTATCTGACATTCCATTAGTGTGTCCCTTGTGCATATTTATAGGTTTTTAAAATTTTCAGTCTTTGTTCTTTCCTGTTCGTGTTGCACATGCCTAATTCCATTATGTAACTTAAAATCTTCAGAAAATTAACACTTGAATGTGAATGAAAAAGTATCATTCAGGACAACTGTTTCAAGCAATTGCAAACAGTTGGGTGTTTGTTTGTTTGTTTGCTTTTCTTTCTTAAGTTCATTTCATATATGTACAATTCATTTTTTTTTTCAAAACCCCAAAAGTTCTTGATATGTATATTCACATAATATTCCTCCATATTTAAATAGTAAGAGTCTTGTAGGTTGAAAGCCAAGTAATCTTCAGTTATATCACCTACTGTAATCCATCAAAAAATAAAGTTTGTTTCATCTTGTCTGGCTATACCCTGGTTGTTGAGTGTGAATGGGGGTGGGGATGAGGATGGGGCAGAGTATTGTTCTGTCCTCCGGTAAATGTATTGAATGTGTGTAGGGGTTGAATCCCTGGTATAGTGTTGGGGATCATTGTGATGGTGTTGGGCGTCATTAAGGGAATATCATCAGGAGACCTCCTCATAGCTAGCGTGTAGTCTGGGGGACAGGCGGTCCTGAGAACCACCTCATGTGGATGGATGGACTCACATTCATGATCCAAGTCAGTGTGCTTCATTTGGAGGGACATTATCTCCTCTTCTTGTGCATGGGTAAGATCATTGGTAGTAGTACGTTGTGGGCTACATCTCCTGTGAACATCGTGTCTCCGCTTGTCCTTTTTGTAGTACAATGCTGCAAAGGCCAAAATGTTCAGGAAGAGTAAAGATGCACCGACTGCAATAGTAACACTCAATTCTGTTGAATAGTCCCTTTGATCCACTGAAAATGGGCTTGGCTGTTGTTTGGGGTCATCTTGTTTGGCCGTAGGAAAGGCTGAAGTAACAGAAATGGAATTTTTCCTTGTTGGTCTGAAAGTATTATCTGTTGATGGCACTTTAGTTGTGGTAGAGGTATACTGTGAAATGTCGTTAAGATTGTGCAGATGAGGTACCAGTTCCAACCAAAGGTTCACTTTATTGGCCCTATAATGTTCTTTTACTCGTGGTTTTAATCCAATGTGAAGATACAGTTGGTCTTTCTGAGAATATCTGGTCCATGCTACTTCTTCAAAACGGTTTGGTTTTGTATGGATGAATTTTGTATCTTGTGGCACTGGCTGATTTGGGTCACTAAAACAGAAAATCTCAAGTTTTATACCGTATTTCAAAAGGAATTGTAAAATCAGAACTTTATACTTAACTTTTAAGTCTGCCTTTGAACAGCACAGAATAATATTTCTCAAAAGGAAAGGTCTTATTAATCTTGGTTAAATACAGTATTATGCAAATGAACCATATATAATCTTTTGTTACATAGAATTCATCACTTCTCTATTTCTCCAAAATGATAGTATCACTCACACAAATCTTTTACTGCTGAGGAAAAACTGCCAGCAGCGTGGTGACGTGGGCAAATGCCTACAAGAGACCAGTGTGAGAGGTCATTAAGCTTTTTCTATTTTCATTTTAGTAACTTGAAGCACAGCATTTCAGTTCACACACAGTATCTGTGGTCTACCAGAGGTGAAAAGACCACAGCAGGGCATAACTCAATGTAACACATACTGACTTAGACTCTAATCGCCAAAGGTGGAGAAGTATTTTGAGCTAACATTAAAAGCATTAGAAGTGAAAACGTCAAAACCCCTCAAGTTCTGAGTCACCTATTTTTTAGCTAGATGTATTAATGTAAAACATTTAACTAATGTGCATATATTAAACAATTTATTACTTTTCTAGGTAACCCTTAAATGATTTTTGAGCACATGGTGTTTAAAATTTCTTCATTCAGATTACTCACAAAGATATTTTTCCCTCCTTTTGCCAGCATGTAGAAGTGAACTCAATGACAATACACAGGTGTGTAACCTAGTTCTTAATTTCTTACTCATCAGTACATAATTCCAAGGGAGATATTCAAGGGAAAGCACTGCTTAGTTATACACAGTTTGTATATAAAATTATTCATTCTCTGGTACTCACCCAGTTTTTGCGAAGTTTGTCCAGTATGTCATCACTACTGCACTTAGCATGACATCATTTTTGGAGAAATTACAAGGAAATAATTCAGTAGGGCCAATCATGGGGATTCCCAGTACGTAAGGAACCTCATCTCCATGGGCTGCATCTGCCCACGCAGGTACCTGATCTGTCTGGCAATGATGGTAAAAGGCATAGAAATATGTAGGCGATCCAAAATTCGAGTGAAGATCTGCTGTGGCCACTGCTGGTGCAACCCATTGGTGGTCAGTAAACAAAGCCAGCAGTGTTTTCCTTCTGGTCTCAGGATTGTGTCGATCTGCCCAGTCAGTGTACATAAATTTAATAGTTTCCCTCAAAATATCTTTGCCTTCAGGGTATCCATACAAATTATCGACAAAATTAGAAACTGCGAAGTCAAAATCACTAGCCGATATGCCATCTTCACTATCCACAATATTTTCAACAAATTTTAACCCTTCACCTTGATTAACTCCCAGCATGATGTCATAATTGAGGAATTCTCCTTGTTCCATCAATATCTGAGGATCATCTGGTATCACATCGCCATCAATTACTGGTCCAAAGGCTATATGGTATCTAGCTGGTTGAATGTCCTGGTCAACGAGTTCTCTATAAGGCTTCTTCTGTAGACATTCTACCAGTTCTACAGTGTCTGACATGTTGCAACCAACTTTTGTAGCCAGCATCCTGGCATATTTTGCAGGCTGGAAACTAACCGCCCAGCTGGAGAGTGCTGTTCCACTTTGAGCTATTGCTCTTTGAAAAAGTCCTGTGGGGAGAAATATTTTAAAACTACTGAAGTGACCTTGAAACAGCTATGTACTTGAAAGATTCAAAGGAATTCTTTGAAACAATAGTAAAGTTTAACAGAAAAAAAAAACAAAAAACACTTAAAAACAATTTTAGTAATAGATAAATACACAAGATGATGAGATCTGACTGCCGTTGAGTCTACAGGTAATGTCTCCAAAATAAACACAATATGTGCTGAAATTGAAGCAAATGATTCTACTTCTGTGTAGTCCAGCTGAAGATCAGACTTTCAAAAGGAAGTCAGAGAGAAAAAGAAGTAGCATTACCTTGTGTAGAGTAATACTATTAGCATGAAAGAAACTCCTGCCTTTAAAGCACTTCGTAGGTTGAAGAAAAAGCCAGGAAGTCTCTTCAAGCCATCATCAGCATGCATGTATATGATCACGTGTTAAATAAAACTCATATACTGCTATTTTACTTTCTCCTTGGGATTAAACCTGGTTTTTGAATTATACATTACAGAAAAAGTTAATGTTTTGGAGCAATGGATGAGAAGATACTAGGCATCTATTAAATTTATATGTCTGAGAGTCTTCTTGTGAAGTCTTTTTTTTTTAATGAATGTTTATAGTGATCACACATGAAACATGAAAAATATATATTTTACACTGTTTAGCTTTGTAATTCAGAGATATGAGCATATGTTCAGGTATTCATTTAGGAAAGAGAGCATGAACCAGCCCTGTATATAAACTTACAGCAAATCCCAAGGACTTCAGTGCAACTAATTTGAATTTCTGCTGATTTAACTAGCATTCTGCATCAGGAATTCTACTCACAGAAATAAAAAATGTTTTTAAATTGACCTTTTCCTCTCTCTTCCGTAACCACTTTTGAGTGTGTTATGCAGTAAAGTCTCACCCCTCTTGCAGTCAATAAATCAATCAATATTTTTACTATTGACTTAAATGTGGTGAAGACTCCAACCTTATTCCTATATCTCATGTACTCCTTTCATTCCAGGCTCTTCCTTTTTCCCACTCCCTCTGGAGAGAGTGGTTCCAGTTCTGAAAGAAATACTGAGTGTAACAAAGGGCAGAACAATTGCTCTCCCATAATTCTCATCTCTGATGTTAGTACAGTGGAAACTTAGCTTATATGTAGATGCTTGTGGTCTTTCTATTTTTTTGCATTTTCAGGGATGTGCATTCAGTTCATTTCAAGTCTTTAGCACTTACTTCTGGGAAGTATTTAACACTGGATTCTTCCTTTCTGTAGCTCACTGTGGGTACTACAAAATGGTCTATTGCAAGTGTTAAGTCATACTGACATAAGATATTTAGCTCAGAATTAGGTTTTACTTAACGTTTGTAGGTACCTGGAGTAATTCCACTGACTTTGGTCAGGAACTGACAGGAAATGACATCTGGCCTCACTTAGTTACATGTACATTCTGGTCCACACTTCATGAAGAGCTGGGTACTTCCACAAAAGGGACTAAAGCTAAGGTACTCAGCTTAGAACTCGATTTCAGTAATGCCAAACATGACATATACTTTGATAGGTAACATATTTCTATTGATTAAAAAAAATAAAATGTAATACTTCTGTATTCTCTTCATTAAGTCACAGACATGTCTTTATGAACTGTATTGCAGTACCAGATTCTGCACATTCAGAAGTTAGTAAGAATCAATTGCTGTCAGGAAACATTTTACAAGCTTCTGAGGAATTTTCAAATCATTTTAGACTGTATTAGAGTGAAATCCAAGTCCTAAAATCAGATAGGTGTAGGGACTGAAATATGTGAACTCAAGCTTCTCCTTAAATTTACGAGAAGTCATATTCAAGATATTATTTCCTTGCAAGAAGCGAGTAAAAATAAGAAAGAGATGGAGCTATAAAGCAAATGCAAAATATATTTGCATGTTTACAAGGTCAGATATTGAGCTAGTATAAATCAGTTCAAAGTCAAAAGAATTACCACAGAGGATCCAGGTATTGTAATAAATGTAACAAAATGACAAAACTGAATTTTCACAAAGATGTATTTCATGATACTTCATAATGTTTCTTTTTGCATATTGTATAAATCTCTTCTTAGTGCTTTATTAAATATCTCTGAACAAAGGACAGAAAGAGAAGGCTGTGTAATAAGAAAATGCTGATTTAAACACAATGGCTCGCTAAGTGTATATAAACATTAAGCATTGGATTAAATAAAAGTGGTCAAGTCCTCTGGCCATAAAGTTATCTTAGGAACAGAAACTTAACATCCTCCATTCTGGTGAAGAATTCTCAAGGAAATATTCCTCATCTCAAACTATTTGATAAAAAATGAATAGTGCTGTGAAAAATTATTTTCATTCTGTCAGATCAGTATCTCACAGGAAGGAGAAATATATTTTTATCTGATAATGTTTATGATTATTATAGCTTATGGGCTTCAAACTGATGGCAAGAATATTTAAATGCTCAGCAGACCATATCGCTTTGTGACTCCTATTCAGAAGCTCACCAAATAAATAATAATAATTTGCAATTTGCATTTATTCATCCACATTTTCAGAGTGCTTTCTAAAGATGTGTGCTGTTCTGCCCACATGCAGATGGGCAGCAATGAACAGCACCATCTTGAAAGGGGCCGAATGTGTCCTCTCAGCTACCAAGTGATCTGCCAAAGGAAAATGGGAGAGCAACTGAATTTGCATCTTATGGAAGAGTCTGGTTAAGAATTTGCAACAAAATTTGTTTGGAAAATATTAGGATATTTCAAAATATTTGAAAATTTGAAGCAGCTTTCCTTATTTGAAGCTCACCAATTTATTTTAATACATTTTTAGTGGCAAGTCTAACAATCTCCAATTGAAACATAATGAGTGCATCTGAGTACGGCACATTCTGTTTAATCCAAAATGAAATAAAGGTTTGGGTTTTTTTTTGGCTTTTGTTATAAAAGAAACCCTGACATTTACAACTCCATCCTTAACCAGCCCCCCCCCCCACACACACACACATCCTTTGAGCTGCTATGTTAGAAAATAATGGTACCAGAATTCCCCAGAAATTCTGCTCCTTGCAAAGTACTGGATGTGTGTTGAATACTGAATATCGGGTCCCTTCTGACTTGGGATATTCTATGATTAAGATCAAGTAAGAGGAAGAAAGAGAAACAAGGTCTCATTTAACTTTAAGCTAAATCCTCTTCACCAAAATTTATTCTTTTGTGAGTTCGGTAAAAAATACGATGAAGCAGTGTGACCTTCAGATTACACTGTAATGTTTCTTGTAAAAATAATCCATATATTTCTCTCTTTTAAAATAGTTTAAAGGCCTAATCTAAAGAATCTGTCACTTTCATTGACCTCAGTGGGTTCTGTATCATGGCTTTGGGTAAACACAGCTCTTTTAATGTCAGTAGAATTTTTGTTTTATGACTGGTCAATTAGTCTTCCACAAAAATACTACAATACAAACCACTGTAGGATTGTGTGCCCAGTGATGGTGCGATTTCCTTTGTAAAAATAAACAATACGAATTTATTTGTGAAAACAGTGAGAAGCAATGTGATCAATAAGCAATAGCCATGCAAATGAGAAAAACCATGTGGAACTTTGATACTAAGCTTATGGAATAAAAAATTGGGGATCTCAAACAGCATGTTTTTAATTTCCTGCTGCCTGCCTCAAGTAGAGAGAAAAGGTGTTAGTTATGGAATAGGAAAATATATAGAAGAAAATCCATTTGCAACTTGGATGCTTTGACAATTTTGGATCATGCATGCAAGACATTCAACCATTTTTTTCTTAGATGACAGCAAGTGAAGTTTATGCAGTTTCAGAACAAAGATTTCTGAACTAGGTACTCTTCTCCTTCACACAAAATAATAGTTTTAAGTATTTTAGTTGTTAGCCTGAAAAGCGAAACTGTGTCTTTTTAGTTTTCCTTAAATTCTGCTCCTCGTGAGAAACTAATCTTGCCTTTCATGCTTGTCTGAATATAGACGACCTCATCTACTGTGAGCATGACTGACTGGTTTTCCAAAAAGGACACCCTTAGGTAGGAAAGAAGAGAGACAAAACTGATACACTGAGCATATGCTGTTCAGAAGTCTGCTATAAAGCGTTTCAACAAAGCTCCATAGGAAAAAGAAGAAAGTGACCCAAAATTTAAACATGCACAGAAGAGCTGAGGGAGAAGGTGGCTAAGTACAGCCTTTAGAAAGTTTGCTTAATATTGAGCTGAACTCAACTGTTTGTAGAACAAAGGGAATATACAGAGCATCACATAGTACTAATGGTGGTGGCATGCAGACACCAAAATTGTCAAAATTTGCAACCTGCATAATACCTTTGGTTGAATTGCTCCAACGGTTACCTTCAGAATAATGGGATAAAGTCAATAGATTGACACATGAACCGCCTGCGCCAGATCCAAAAACAGTTATTCTTAATGGGTCACCACCAAAGAACCCAATATTTTCACTAGTCCATCGCAAAGCTTGAATTAGATCAAGAAGGCCATAGTTTCCTTTTGCTGCTTGGTCCCCAGTGCTCAAAAATCCTGTGAATGGAAACAAAGAAAAGAAAGGGTTAGAGAAGTACTCTTCTGACTAATCTTTTTGCAGTCTTCCAGGTAATATTTTAAAGGTACATAAGCATCATGCAATTGCAGTGTTTCCCATATTCACTACACAGCAGTTTGTAATTTTGCCCTCTTTCTGGAGTTCACTCCTTTGGACATGATATATGAATGGAGGGAAGATGAAGAAACATCACACGCTGAGTATTCATCAAAGTACTACCAGGCCAGAACTTACTACTCCCAAAGACTCTGTGATTATCCTAAGTTAAGGAGTAAAGGTTTAGCAAACAGATGTGATGAAAACATATTTAAGGGATAGGTTAAATGTGTATTGCACTTCTGTAAATGCATCCGATGGCTTTGTTCCTTCCTGAGAGGCAGTAACTCCACTTCTTTGTATATCATGTTCAGTTAACTCATAATAATACAATCTATATATAATTTTTTCTTTTTTTCTCCCATTTTCTTTTCTTCCCCTAAAAATACAGCTGGTATCACAGGACAGACCACACTGAAAAATGAATTCAGCTCCCCAAGTTCCGGGACACAGTCATTAACCTCAATTAAGTGAATCTACATTAAAAGGATAAAGACAATTTAAGTGGTTTCTGTGTCCCCTTAACTTCAAGAAGATAAGAGCTCAGGGGCAATCAGGAGAGCATAGGAATTACTTTCTTTTATTCCTACTGGAAGAAAAAACAATGCAACACATCAGGTGCAGGAAAGACTGTTTTATGCTTTACTCCCAGCAGCGCCCCGGCATTTATTATTGCCATTACTTCTGTCATTAGAGACTACTGAATAGATGGTGGACAATAAAAACTTTGGAGAGAATCACTGTTGATAAAAGACATTGTTTTGCTCTTGGATCCTATTAGTCGACATTTAAAAAACAACATTTTTAAATAATACCAGCATTGAGATGTAGCCCAGTGCACCCATTTGCATATGAAACTGATTTAATTGTCACTAAATCAACAATGTAACTGTTTTTCAGTACATGCTTTGTAAAGAAATGCAACCATTAGTGCAATTATTTCCACATTAGTTATGTATTAGTGGGTCTTCTACTCTAGTTAAAGTTACACCGCTTTAACTCTCTTTAGTGTAGACTGCCTACTCAAAAAAAGTTCACATTTTTTTCCAAACAGAGCCTCACAGAGGACTGTCATTGCTTCATTATGACAAGAACAACATCTTTTGAGACATTTCTACAAAGAAATACAAAAGTGCAAACACATGCATAATGTAAGAATTTAACAGGAAGACAGCTAGGTGCACACACGTACCTATACCCGTATGTATTAGGAACATGCAGGTTGTTACTTTATGATTGTTCTATTTGACTTCACGTGGTAAACTTATATGTGGCATTCTTTTGAATTTGGTATTCTTATGTAGGCATTTATAGTAAGAGACCTTTGCTGTAAACTGCACTGATGTCTAATTGGCATCGCTGCCTCAGTTGTTGAGCTATGGCACGTTTGGGGTCAACAGCCTTGTTTGTGTAGGTCAGCCCTGATTTTTGTTACCATGGAGAGGAAACAGGAAAGTGGCATAAGGTGCCAGGCCAGCAATTCTCCCGCTTTCAGAGCTAACGTACAGGTCTAATGAGCATGCTTCATTCACTGTAGCAGTTGTAAATCGTTGTTTGGATGCCAAACTCTAAAATAACCACTATTTTACAACTAAATCCTGCCAAACTTACTTATTATTTAACTGCATGAGAAAGGTAAGTAGCATCACTATCATAGAAGAAAATGTCACCATCTTATTCAGGGAAAACGCAGAAATGAACCCATAATGATTTCATTGTCATTTTACTATCACAACTCGGTACCCAGTTGAGATGAATATTATGTTATTTTACTCACCTTTTTAACTCTTTTACATTTATTTCCTTCCACCAGCCAAAGAGGTTGGTGAGCACACCTGTGCAAAAGACCAGCCTCAATATGCACAGAAACATTCTTCCCTGTTCCCACATAAACAGTTTTTAAAGATGCAGAGAGACGATATCATTGTATCTCTGACAGCAAATGCAATGAAAGCTTCCTAACGAGTCTCACTGCCTTTGTCAGCCTGCTTGGAGCTGAGGGATGGTGCCAGTGACTGCAAGAAAATTAAAATGCGTGAACCTATGGGAACTAGTGGATCTTGTGGCTGCAGATGCTGGGAGAACCCTCTCCGTTCCTTATGTAAGCACGTGACTGTGGAAAATCAGTGGCATATCAATTCATCAAGAAACACATAAGTGATTGTGCCGACTTAAAGGATTAGCACAAAAACTGAGAGTGGCACTCCTTGAAACAAAAGCACCAATGGGGTAGGAGCTATTACCAAAACTGTGCCCTAAACAGCTCTCTCTTTGTTGGCTTTTTTTTTTTCCCCTTTTTCTGCCCTGGAGGTTCTTGGGGCTTGGGAAGGACCTGCTCTGAACAGAGCTGCATGTAGGTTTGAAATGATGCTGTAGAATTCTCAGTGATTCCTAGCATTAAGAAAATAGGTGGCAGCAAAAGTCTTGAAGGAAAACAAATGAAAACACTCAAGATTTCTGAACAAGCTGTTTTCTATATTCCGCGTAGTATGCTGCAAAACAGGCAGCAAGCGAATCTTCGCCTGGAAAAACGACAGATGAAAATTCTAGGTAAAGACTTCAGCAATCCCCTGATGTTAAATGAGTTCACATCAAGCCCTGAAGCTTGATAGGAAAATTGGAAATCCTTGGGAAATTGTACATATACGAGTTTTAAAGAATTCTTTGTGGAAAGGATCTTAAAAAGAAAGGTAAAGAGGAAACATCTCTTGCTGCTAAAAGAAACTTGCGTTCAATTCAGGAAATGTGCCAGAAGGGGGAGCTTTCAGTTTATTAAAAAAAAAAAAAAAAGAAAGAAAGAAAGAAAAGAAAGAAAGAACATATTAGTAATATTTGCCTCATTCATCTATATTAGAGAAATTATGATTTGTGTCCAGAGCAATAGCTCTGATGCAAAAGAAATATCTCACGCCTCCTCAGCAAGCACCACATTGGCTGACTTCCATATCTACACAAGATGGATGATTATTGATGTTGACTTTCATGACATGAAACATTTCTATCTCAATTTACAGAACCATAAGAAGCCTGTTAATATCACCACCTGTTCATGCATTTTTCTTATATGCAGTAGTATCAGCATGGTCTAAAAGCATTCAAAATGTCATGAAATTTGAGATAGGTCTGATAAAACAGATGAAGTTTTTCCTTCTTTATTTACTTTTTTTCTTAGCAAGGAGCTCCTCATTGCAGTTACATCCAGAAATACATTAAAACACAGCATCATACCCAGTCTGTAGGTCTGTGGAGCAAGTGCTTACTCCTATATAGCAATTAGACCAAACAAGGGGTTCTACCAATACTTTTTATCCCCAGAGATTTCAGAATGTGGATAACATAGATACCATACAAACCAATATCAAATCTATTCCTCCATCTGTGTCATTTCTAGGACATGATCATTACACTATGCAGATATTAAGCTAACAATATGGAGTCAAAAAGTGAACCTGCTTTTGGTGGAAATGGCTTGTGTGCCTGAAAGCATGTCTGTTTGTTTTTTTTTTTCAACTGCACAGTCTAATCTATTAAAACATATTATCCCTCTCTGCAAATAGTGTCTTATCAACATCCTAGGAAAGTCATCTCTGCAGGAACACTGCCATCAGATGCCATCATCTCTGACTCTTGTAAGAAACAAACGAACAAACAAACAAACAAAAAAGGTGAGGTAAACAATTCCATATTTTAGTGATTTGAAGAAGACATTTCCAAAAAAACCCTTATTTTTTTATTACTCTCCAAAAAGGTCAGATTGGGCTAATTTTGTTCCATAATTAAGTTCTCCTACTGGAAATATTCCAATCATCAACTGAACAATTGCTGTTTTATATTCTGAACAGAGAGGTTATCTCTTCTCTTATCTCCTCCAAAGGAGCAGACACTAATAGAATTATGGAAGTGAGGACATGGTCTTTTGTGAGTTGAGAAAGAGATTTATTAAACTCATTTGGACCACGGCTCTGCCATATGGCTGTTCAACAAATGGACAGAGTGTGCCACAACCAGGCCCTGCATTTTGTGTTTAAATACATTTTAATGCTGCATAGGCTTATCTGCCCATTTAATGATTTATCCCTGCCATTCAGATAAATAATTTTCTAATGCAATTCCAGTATTTTTGAAGAATAATAAAATAATAGAGATGGGAAAGTTTAAACATGTTGTTAAAAACCTTAGTAGATTCAATTATATTAAGCTCTGACCTAATTTAAACATGCAAATTAATGCAGAGGGGAAGGCTAAGAGAGATTTTTGTCCTAAAGGAACTACTACAGCCTGATGCTGCAGCAGGAGTTGGCTTGGGCTGGTGGATACCTAAGTGCCATTTCCTATTGCTGAGAACCAAAACATCCTTCTGATGAGTTCTGTCCGTGGGAGTGTTCCACAGCCCAGCAACCTCCATGCTCGGATGAAAAAAGGGGGCAGAATGTCTTGCTGTGCCTGTGAGAAAATACACAGCGGCAAATGCTACTCTGAAAATAAAACACATGATAGAAAGTGCTCTAACATGCTTTGAGGCGGGTTGCTTTTTCTTTTTTCCTTTTTTTCTTTTTTTTTTTTTTTCCCAAAGAGCTACGTTAGTGAAAGCAGCAACATTTATGACTTCTAAATTGCCTGCCTGCTTAGAGATGTGTTTCAGCTGTTTCCAGTTACAAATCCCTATGCAGTAAACGTCATCTTTTATTTTGCTAAAAGAATATGTTGCACTGTGCAAGTAAAATGCTTCAATGTACAGTGGAAGAATACAGGGCAACTTGAGGGATGGCTTCCAATTTCCTTTGGATTTCAGGTTCCTTGGTTAGGACTTTGCTTTGACAATCTATATTAATATTCAATGGTAACTGCAATCTACAGAAAATTTCAGTTGCCCTTTAGACTGTACCTACTCAGTTAGAAATGTGAGCAAGATAAGCAAATTTTAAGTAATATGGTTAAACTTAAAGAGCACATTTGTTTCCATCGTAGACATCTCTCTTGAATTTGCATCAGCTAACTAATCTGAATGAATTACGTGGGCAGCAGCACTATGAACATTAATGTATATGTGATATTCATGGAGCAGAGGATACTGCTCCTCGCTTTGCTGATCAGCCCTAATATTAATAACATATTTTAGCAATGGATAACTGATAAGGTGACTAAAAGGAATAGAGCATCCTGTAAGGAAGATGTCGGAGATAAAACCATTTACTGAAAGAGAAATATTTGTTCATATTCACCCGCAATATGCTTCTGCTCAAGGATGAGCAAGACTTCTTTTATAGATGGACTGCATTTTGATTTTTTGTATAGAGGATCAATTAACAAGCCAGACTCTTTGCAGGCAGATGCATTTTTAAACAATTAGAAAACAGATGCAATTATGCTTAAAACCAATATTACAATTAGAAGACAGTTCGATTGTAAGATATTTGTTAATTGGTACACATTCTTTCTACATCTATGTTTGCAAACTATTCACTTTTCACCCAAGTGCTAAGGTTATGTGATAGGACACATAAATTGCTCAAAAACTTATTTATGCTCTCTGGTCTCATGCCATAAATGCTATAAATCAAAGGCAAACATCTTCCACGCAAATAGCCTGAACTGATTTTTTCAGCCCATGACTTTGCTTTGGGATGTGTTAGGCTTGAATTTCTGCAATGATCAAGTTGTGACTAACAAAATTTAGCTGGATGTGCTACATAACACTGATCAAAGTGATGGGAGAGACCAGGAAGGGCTCTGATATGAGGCCATTTCAATTGGAAATCATCTAGAGCTGTGCATTTTATTTTATTTTTTCTTTTCCAACAGAAAGCAAATACATCCCTTCAACATGGACTATAAGCTGACTTAAGGGAAACATCTCAGAAACCAAGAAGTTTCTGTGAGTAGTTGTTTCCACTATTATATAACTTCAGTCACCCAGCTCAACTATTTTAAGTGCCCTAATTAGGTTGTTACTGTAAAAACAGTACCTCAAAGTTAAGTGCATGAACAATAACACATACTGTGAAAATGCACAACAGCTGCAATAATTCATACACTTACTGGGCTCTAAAGTGCTGCAGCTGTGAGGAAGAATTGCTTAAAAATCCCAGCAGCACCAACTTCTCTGTCCTGTGCCACTGCTCCAGAAGCTAGCTCTTGGAAATTCCGAGTCATTTCACCAAGGTCAACAATTTACAGAATTTAATTAGTTCTCTATAAAGAACTCATAACTACATCCTTTGTCCTTTGGCATTTTAAAAGCATGCATGGAGAAAAACGCAAAGGCCCACACAGCAGCAGGTCAGTATTGGTTGTAAGGCCTCTTGCTGGCTGTTTCTGAGCTGTGGTATGCTGATGCTCCTAGAACAAATAAAGGGGCTTCAGCTGCCCTATGCTTGTCAGACCTGTGCTCAAAGCACAGTGCAGCCAGTCCCAAATGATCACCCATGAAATCAGCTCTATAGTAGCTTATTACAGATGATCCTTACTGAAGAGTCAAATGAAAGTCTGATAATGATCTTGGAGATACCTTAAAACAGTTGTGTAAGCAACACAGCTAGTCCAAAGAAGCGATCTTTAATACAGATTTCTGGATATACTGTGAGAGGAAAAAAGAAAAGGAGGAGGCAAGTCTAGTCTCGAGGATACAGCCGCAGAAACTCATTTTAAAGGATTTTTAGTGATATGTGCTGACACATATTGGAAAGTAGAAGTAAGCCCTAAGAACTGATGGATGACATTTGGCATAGGTGGCCACAAAAGGCAGCTGGAGTACGTTTGACTTGTCTGCTTTTCTTCGTTAAAAATAGAGAGGAAAAAGACATACACAAATATATATTTTGGTACTGAAAGGAGTAGATATCTATTAATATTTTCATCTTTGAAAAAAAGGAGCAATTCTGTTGCCAGCAGATAACATCTGCTTTAATGCCTTCCACAAAGGAAAATTAATACTTGTTAGAACACAACTGAGTCATGCTCTAGGGTGATGTAACTTTTAGTTTAAAATATTTTTAAACTGCATACACGATTTTCACAGGATAATGAACAACACTGTAGTACTGAATAATACGATAGCAATGCTTATATGATTTACCTTCTCTGAGAACTTTAACAAAAATATAAGTAAGATCAACAGTCACTAACAGACAGCATAGGCAAAGCCAAATCTTATTATAGGATAAAGTGTGAATAATAAAAATCAAACATACACTGATCCATTGAAATATACTTAACCAAACCACAGATGATAAGGAAACTATCTGGAGAATGGAAAACTCCGTAGCCAAGGCCATCAATTGATTTTCTGACTTAGTAGAAGAACGCTATACCCTAAGGGAGAGATTCTTGGCCTCACCAAGACTAAGTGCACAGCTGTTCCAGTGCTATTTACTTCAAGTAGCATGATACACAAAATCATGTACCCCACAGCACACTGTATTCAATATCTGTCTTCTACTTCAGCCCTTCTCTGTTACCATTGTCAACAGCAAAGCCAGAAACAGGACATTCAGATATACCAGTCTGTGCCACAGTGTGCTGAAGGTTTTAACATTAGATAATACAACCAAAGGCAGTGGCCACAGGCCTGGGTAACACGTTATAGTAGAGAGTTAACAAATACCAATATTCTTAATGTACAAAGTTTTAAAAATCAAAATTGAGCCCATAAAAAAGTCTCCTCTCCATATTCATTCAAGATTTGGGCAAAACAAGTTCATTATTTTCAAAATAGCACAGATGGTACTTGAAGATCTCTCTACCCAACGTATCTGAGAAATTTGTGCCATATAATGAGCTGTTTAATTTGTGCAGCTACTTAGAAATACAAGTAGTTCAAATTCAGATTTCACAAGCATCATTTATGTCTCACATTTCAGCTGACTGTTCCACGCCAGAGACCATGTTACCTTTTCTAACTTGGGCCTGAAAATCATTTTTGCTTTACAATGGTCATTTTGGTTTTGTAGTAGTATAAGTTTTCAGTAATGTCTCCCAGTTTTTCAGAATTTTGAATATGCACACGAATGAGAAAAAGGATGGATTTAATTTCACTAGTAGGAAAATTTCATAGTTAAGAAGTAAGAAAATCATAATTATGAGCTTCATCAAGAGGGACAGCACCATAATTTCTTATACTTCTTCACAGTGTTGAGATGTGTGATGAGGGTCCAATCAACGTTAATATATATTCTACGAGTTGATGAAAGGGAAGTCAGAAATCTTCACGTACAACTGTGTATGCAAATCACTAGTTAGAAGCCCCGCAGTTATTTGGAAGTGCAATCTTTCAATCAGAACACAGAAATTATGGTGCTAATTTACTGTGAACTCAAATCTCCTTATTTGAAAATAAATAGAAAAGATTAACCATCGGACCAATTTACTAAGAAGTGCATTCAGAATGCCATCACTTGCACTTTGAAATCAGAACTGGGGACTTTCTAAAAATAAGTCATGGTTCAGATAAGATGTAATTCAGGAAAGTCTTATGAACACAGTAATACAGGTAGCAGTCATATCAGATTATCACAGGAATGCCTTCTTGCTTTTGAATAGATGAGTTGAACAACATATGAGCCTTAAACAATCAAGATTTGACTTCTGTAGTCTGAGCAGTGCAGACACAGTGCAAACACAAATATACCTTATGACTACCTTTGCCAGCAGGGAAAGCTTTGAGAGGCGTGTGACAGAACACATTGAGAACAATGATCTTCATACATGAACTTGTGCTATCCAGATTCCCACACTGTTTTCACTGCTATTGATGCCAGAAGCATTCATATATATCTAGGCAGAGGCATCAGATCTAATTCTTTGCTAAATATTGATTAGTTGTGGTAAAACGTGAAGTAAATAAGAATTGACTGTATCACCATATGCCTGTTCCTTTCTCACAAGGGCATCCTGCCTCTTTGAACACAGGTTTTGCTTTCTGCTGTGTCTGAATTTCCTGTTCCACAGGGCAAAATGCTTTATTTCTTTGCGATGATTTTGCTGCACTGCAACATGCATTTTGTTTATTAGAGGGAGGGAATTGAAGAAAAGTCAAGAATAGGATAAGGTGACTGTTAAAGGGATGGAAACTGCCATTTACAAAAACAACAAAAGGATTGCTATTAACCTATTTCTCCCCAGCAGAATCCTGAGGGATTTGGTCACCACTGACTGCATATCTGTTAAACAACACATTACGATATTGAAGATGTATATAAAAATACAAATCATACATTCAAATCCTGTGTGTTTCTTCAGAGCAGTCTTACAGAACACCTGGTTACACATACAGCCCCTAAATTTTCTAGCAACAGTTAAAATAAATACAAAACGTCTAATAATCTTCTTTAGTTCAAGGAAAGGAAAGGAAAAGAGGCTAAAATCCACCCAAAGTTAATTGAGGCTAAAATCACTGCAGCTCCATCTACTGCAATTTCACATTGGTGCACTTCAATTAAGGCATAATAAGAGTGCAAAGTAATTTATACTCATAGATTAGATGTCGTCTGTGAAAAATCACCGGTTAACTCAAAGTAGGCTTCTGGAGCACCACAAGCACAAACGTTGTAGGACTGAGTTATGCTCTTCAGTTAGCACCTTGATAGCACAAAAGGAAAGCCTAAATTCCTTCATTTAAAGGCATTAGTAAGAAATACTTTGTATGTTGGCACACACAGATGCTATCAGCACGCTGGTCTTCATGCTTCACTAAATAATTTCATTCACCAAAAAAGTGCCGCCATGAAAATGCTTGCACTGTTTCCAGTAGTGATCTCAAATGCTTACTCAGATGCTGAAAGGCAGTATTTTTACACTGTTATGTTACAATTAGAGAATCTTTGACAGATTTCCAGCCTCAACTAAATGCACAGTTCTTATTTTCCATGAGATGCTGCATTCTTTCACTCTGCACCAAATGCACTGCACCTATATCAATCAAAAAAACACATACACACATCAGCAGATAAACCAGGCTCACTGCAATTTTAATTCAAAGTAATTCTAGGAAAATGAAGACAATCTGTCCATTCAAACCAAGCAGGCACATGATTCCATGTATGTCATCTTTCGGGGTATGTAAAAGCATGACTTCAGGTGCATTCATAAATATTACATCAATGCACAGCACTAACAAAATGTCTGATCTAAGTAATAACAAATGGGTAGCATGTAGTAATTGATATTTCAGATAATTATGTATATGAGACGACTGAAAGCTGAAGTAAGATTCTGGAAATCTTTGAAAAGAAAAATGTGTGCGCATACGGCATCCAGCTCTCAATAACTAAGACTGCTCTACATTTAAAGATGTCTGCAACAAATAAAGTTAACAGCAGTCGGTGTTCAGTTGAGGTAAATATACTTCTAGAGATGCTAACTTTGCATTTACTGCTCCTATATTTGGTCCACAGTATGAAGCCAGGTCTTCAATACTGCCCAATTGGAGAGCATCACAGAAGAGCCTCATCTAGTGTGGCTAGATTCAGCTTTTCACTTTTCACCCAGTAAATGCCAAAGAGGCAAAAAAATAATAATAATTAAAACAAAAAAAAAAAAAAAGGAAAGCAAATCTGAACTCTTTCATGCTTCTATCAAGTATTTTAAGACCAGTCCTTTTCTTTTTTTTTTTTTTTGGAATGCTACTCTACAATTATGAAGTAATATTTTGGTACAGTACAATTACACAGTCTTTGAGTAGGAGGACTCCTTTATGGGGAGGCTAAAATATTTCACTTACTCACATTTAGATGAAATTAAATGTCCTGAAGCTAATAAAACCCACCTGCAGTCAATATGAGAGAAGGAAAAGGAGTCAGTGGTAGCAGAGAACAAATTCTTAACCCTGGCCAAGAGGTAAATTTATACAGGAAAACAGTGCTCAGAAGATAACAAAACATCAAGCACTTCCATGGGGCAATGAAGAAGTGTTATGGCAGAGTGACCTACTCAGAGACAGCAGTTTTCTGTTTTGCCATTATGCATTTCAGAACAATTCTTGTGGCTTACTACAAAGTCCACTAATACACAATACTCATACATTAAGTGAAACACTGCTAATTTATTTTTAACAGTTAACCAATAGCACAGGTTCTGAAGGCCCTTTCTTATCCTCAGTCAAGTTGGTGTAAAACAATGTGTGTTAATTTTCACCAAAACGGATGGTGCATGAATTAAACTTCATAGCCTCTTGGAAACTTCCATTCTCACTAGATTCCTTTGGGACTATAAGTGTTTGTTTCATAAGGCTCTATTCTCCACTTAAATAGTTGAAAGCACCCCGCATTATTGTGTAGGAAGATATATTCAATGGGAGTGAAGTCATAGAATTTGGGCTCTCAAGGGATCATGTTATCTATACAAAGCTTGTATATGCCACAACATTTTTTTCCATGGACAGTATGATGGTATCTGTGCTATTTACAGTGGGAAAAGATTTCACACTAGGCCAAGCAGCAGTATTTACTATGGAAAGCAAATAAAGCCAGGATTAGGCCACTAAACCTTATTCATATACAGCTCTAGAGCAAGGAGGAGTTATGAACTCTTAGAATGAAGACCATCTTGTCTAAAAACAAAGACTACAGACTGTAGGTAGTGACAGGTGACTTTTGCTGTTTCTTATTTTGTCAACAGCTCAAAACCTCATCCCAGACCAGGGCTAAACTATGTCAGAGAGATCAAGGCAGGGTGTTCAATGCAGAGGAAAGGAATAAGTTTATGGAAAACAAGTTACAGTTACGAAGATGAAGTGACATTAAAAAAGAGTTAATCAAAATAACATGAGTCACAGTTTCTTGCTAGTCTCTGAAAGAACAGATTTCTGCCCATGCTGTTGCAACACTGCAACCTTCAAAAAGAACATTTCACAAATATCATGGCACCTACTGAGAGAATCCCCTGATCTGGAGCTGCTGCACCTCCACAGCAGCATGTCTTAATCCTCCCCTCTGTGCCACGCTTTTCTACATGTCTCACAAACAAACCTGAGTCCTGGGGTCTACCCGGATTTCAGCCTTATCTGCTTATTTGAAGGTTAATGGAACAAAATATAAATGGTCTACTGCTGCTCTTTTTTTCCTATAACATTTACTGAACTACTCTGGAACTATAATGGCTTATTATATCCTACATTTGTGCCCTCACCCAATTGATACCGCGATAGCAATATTCAGTTCATAGGAACAAGATGATACAGCATAAAGAAGGCAGTCATTATGGATGAGGGAACTGAACTGATCACTAAACTAAGGATGGAAAGTTGTTGTTGTTGTTTTTTTTTTCCCCTTGTGCAAGTATGAGATTATTCACATTTCAGGAAGGAGACCTCTTGTAGTTTCTTTCCCCCAACCAGAGGAGCTGGTGGACTAAAGCAAAGAAACATCAAGAGTGTCACATCACTATATTTTGAATATTTTTAGCAGCCACACATCTGTATTTGAAATTCCAGAAAAGCATTGTTTTAAAAGAGCATATAAAGTAAGTTGGGTGCTAACTTGTAAAATAAATGGAGTTTTTATAGCTTTCACTCTACAACACACCCCAAATGATACATCAGTAATTACCACCAGATCTCAAGCGAAGTCCTGAAAAAGTTACTGAATGTAAAGAGCATCTGCAAGATTGCAATGGATTGCAATCTTGGTGTGCTTGAGACTTGTCAGAAAATGTATTTATACTCAACAGTAATTCTGCTGACTTCAAGGATTGCTTCAGCCAACAAAGGCATCTCTGACACTGCAGAACAGAATCATGTCCCACTTCTGGCAAAGTACTGCTAGCAAAATACCAGCTGTCTTCAGTGGAGGATCAGTGTGACACAATGAGTAGACATGCTGGCTTGATTAATCTTTATATGATTTCTCAGCCTCTAACATAAGATGTGCATAACTTTATATTTGTACTCAACGGTGTAGAACATCACTTGATAGTTAAAGTACTGAAGCACTTATTCTTTACTCATGAGACAGCTACTGAAGAAAGTTAATCTCTCTTTTAATTTGTTAACTTACGAAAACAGCAGTGATGAGTCAGCTACATAGACTACAGAAAGGAAGAGAGCAGCTCAGCAACCAGCAGCTTCACTTAGCTCCGTTCTGTATATGGCCATGTGCCTCCAAATGAACAAAGTTACTACATAGCTTTTGCTCCTCAGTGATTCATCATCAGTCAAATCAGCCAAAGAAGCTGAAATACTATTTCAGTTACAGGCTTTAAAAATGTTTTGCAAGTTCTCGTTGCAAAATTAAGAATTAAAAGATTAAGAAATAAGTGAAGGAATTTTCCCTAACGTTTAGTATAAGTCTCAGCAATTTTAAACCAATATATTTCTTCCTAGGATAAAAACTAGAACTACTTAAGTATCATTCTTTCTTCTCAAGATTACTGTTTAGTGATGTATGTCTGGAAGACTACTGGACAGCATCAAAAGCACATGTTGATCTCTGCTTCTATGTAAACCATTTTTAAATATTATTGCATGCTGCTCCAGCTATTGTTTTACAATATGTATACATCACAGTCAACAAGATGTTATACCTCACACTAGATGTGACTGAACACAAATAATGCTGTGCAAGGTGTGAAAAATATTTGTTTTAATACTGTAAATCTCTTCCTGATGGCTGTTGGGAGCTGGCCGTCTAGGAGAGTTTATGTTTCCTCCCACCTTTGCCTTTCCTCCAAGAACTATATCAAAATAGATATAGAAAAAATGCTATGTATTATGTCAAGTAAAAACTGTTACAGCTGGACAGTCAGAAACCTAGGCATAAGGAAAGCGAGCTTGTTTGGACACCTGAGTAGTGCAGCACAACGTTATTTCTAAATCTATGGCTATTATTTTCATTTGTGCGTTTGCATTCACAGTGCTCTAAGTAACTTAAAAGCAATTTCTCATAAACTCATCTGTTTTGTGGGCTCTGTCGCACTTTGGGGAGCTAAGGATAACGTCTACCTCTAGTTCACAGAGTGCTTATCACAAGTCTTTGGTTTGCAACTGCTTAGGGACTTCATGTTCCCTATGTTTTCCATTCATATTATTTTATACCCTTACCTTCTCCCATTTGTAGGAGATGTGCAACTAGAAAATTGTTCTCTGTTTTCAAAATGTGGTTGTGAGCTCAAGTTTTTTGTTTGTTTGTTTGTTTTGTTTTGTTTATAATATAAAATTATTTAAGTGTGAGCTCAGTTAACATGGTAACAGAGTTAGGATACAAGAATGACATATAGAAAAGTCTACTCCAGTTCAAGCCTTTATCAGTTATTTCCTATGAATTTGTTCATGGGGATTTTTTGCATTGTTTTCAAGAAGTGATTGTTTTTTGATGCAATGAAGCCAGGGAGCTTAATGAAGATATTTCCATTAATTTCATAGACTCTGGATTCCTCATTTAAAACAGGGATTGAACACTGTCACACTTCCTGCTGTTTATTGCTGTTGCAGCAAAATCTTGAATATACATTTTAAAGCAAAACCCCTGAAGTAATTTATTTGAAAGTGATTAATTGATTGGAGAAGACGCTTATCATAAAATAATGAAAGATTTGCTTCACAGCTCGTCAACTGCATTTATTTACTATTTCCAATAATATATATGGTAGAAATGGAAGGAGCAGTTATTTCATCACTATATTGTTTTCTTTCATCTATTCTCGAATTAGTAATCAGATTACTTTTGCCTACACTCTCAGCATGGAGGGGTGAACAGAATGAACTTTTCACCCCTCAAATCTTTTATATTCAGAGCATTTGATTTCCCACAAGCTAAAGTAAAAATAATTATACAATCTTTGTTCCCACTGCAGGTACCTAGCAGGTTTTAAATATAATAAATGCATTCTGGCAAAGTTAATGTACCATAAAATCAGGCAGACTGTATCACTCTTTGATACATATACCTGGAAAGCCATCATTGAAAATAACAGTAATTTATGCTAACAGATTATTCATCCATAGCAAACCCACCCTCTCTGTCAGGAAAGGTATTTTAAGATACAAAAACATAATCCCCTCCTCCTATATACTTTCTCTAAGTATATTATTTATCCAGGATACAGTGTCTGGTTTAAGTCCTGCTTTTAGTCAATTTTATAGCATGGCTGAAACACTGGCAGTCAAGTGACTCAGTGCAAGGTCACACAATGAATCTGCACCTCACGCAACCTGGAGCTTGCAGCAGCCAGTGCTTGCTCCTTGGCCCTACATCATTCCTCCTTTCAAAGCGTTAGCCTCCAAAAGAAGTTGCAAATCCTCTTTTCAGTCATCAAGGGTGAGCAAAGCATTCTTCAGGAGGATCAGATAGCTCTCATGATTGGGATGCAGGGCAAACTGTGCTTGTAAAACCAACCTAAAGGGCTGCAGGCTTCCTCTTCTCTGTCGCAATAGGACTTCTCTTTCATGCGACAAAACAGTGCAGATGCCAAGGTCATAACAAGTATTATATGGTTCTGCCTGCCGCCTCTTCAAGGTGGGTTGGCAAGGCAAAGGGCTACAGACAGAAAAATGGAGTAATAAAGTTTAAGTAGTGG
The DNA here is from genome assembly GCA_013399175.1 of Odontophorus gujanensis. Classification (NCBI taxonomy): domain Eukaryota; kingdom Metazoa; phylum Chordata; class Aves; order Galliformes; family Odontophoridae; genus Odontophorus; species Odontophorus gujanensis. The sequence goes on from VXAB01013294.1 coordinate 249,631, forward strand.
GCGATAATATCCATCTGCAGTGCTGCAATGCCGATTAAGAGATTGAAAAAAATTCCCTGCAGTTCTAATTGGATTTTCTTGTGTTGTGTATAACACTGTGCTGATAAACCCTACTCATGCAGCCCGTTTATCCTACGTGCATGATTCCATATAATGGGTTCCTCTGTAAAGCATACACAACCCTACTGCACCGAGTAGCTGTTGCAGGAGGACAGGGGGGGGTCAGAACTAGGACTGATCTTGTTTAACATCTTCAATAATGAGCTTGACTGAAGGGATAGACAGCACCCTCAACAAGTTTGCTGATGAGGTTCAGCAAGGGCAACTGTAGAGTCCTGCAGCTGGGAAGGAATAACTGCATGCATCGGTATAGGTTAGGGGATGGCCCGCAGGGCAGGAGCTGTGCAGAGAAAGATCTGGGTGTTCTCGTGGGCAGCAGGTTGGCCATGAACCAGCAGTGTGCCCTTGTGACCAAAAAAGGCCAGTGGTGTCCACGGGTGCATTACAAAGAGCATGGCCAATGGGTCCAGGGAGGTGTTCCTCCCCCTCTACTCTGCCCTGCTGAGACCACATCTGGAGTACTGTGTCCTGTCCCTTCCTGCCCCTGCAATTCTGTGGTCCCACAACAGCGCTTAGAAACAGCATTACGTTACTCAGAAAAGAAAAATCTTATCGATCATTGCCACAAAGCACAACAAAAATGGCAACCTAAAAATATTTACGCTATTAGGAGATCAACAGCAAAATCAGAAAGCAGTAGTCTGTGTGTGGTTATTTAGCTGATACAAAATCCTGTTAGAACCTGTAGATTGATAATGATAAATGTAAATAAATTTGAGAGAAAAAGAAAGAAAGCACATACAAAAAAAGCCCTAAGTTTTGGAAAACAAAATATTTGTCTGGGAAAGCAAAAACCTATATCATTTGAACATTTCCTTCTGCCAAGCTCAATCTGTTATGATTTACTAACCTTGTTCACAGACATAACAAAAAAAAAAAAGAAAAAAAAAAGGAACATTTTTCTGCATCTGAAGACAGTTCTCACAATTTCTTAAACTACAGACCAAAGCAATTAACTATTCCTATTTACTGCTAATTTCTAATTTCCAACCCATTAAGCAGGACAGAAACTGATAAAAGCTGAAAAGGTTTCATTCAGCAGAAAGAATGCTGTAACTGTTAACTGTGAAGAAAACCCCAGAACAAAAGAAATATTAGAAGACTGGGAATGTATTTATACTTTTGCAAGAAACAGAAAGAAGCTGGAAGGACAAAGCAACAAATCTCTCCCTCTCCCAATAATTAGAGGGCTCAGAGTCAGGAAGGGGAAATCAAAAGTTGGGAATAGAGCAGTACGTCTGTGATTCATCAACACAGAGCTGACAGTTGTCTTTGTTTGAGATTATTGAGTGCTATTTATTGAATTTTGTTCCTTGCTTATGATTCTGCCTGCTTCCTTTATTCAGATTCTTTCAGCTTCCTACACATAACCTGATGATTATGTAAGATCACATGGACTGAGCTCTTGATATCTAGCACTTTTGAGAGCCATGTTGGCAGTATCTAGCTGACACGAATACCATTAAAAAGGGCTTTAGAACCTTATTTTTATTTTATTTTTATTTGAAAAATAATTGGGAAGAAGGACGAAAAACAGTTAAATGAACCAACTACTCTAAAATGAGAAGAGACTTGTGAACACAGAAGCGATAAAATAGAGATGGAAAGCACAACAATATGGTGAAGAAAGATTAGCTGCAGAAAAAAAATGCAGACTGCTAAAGCTGGGGAGAAATTGAAGAAGATAGAACAACATATGTGTGATTTCTCCACTCCTACCCCAGGTAAGTCCATCACAGGTTTGCATTGCCATATGGCAGCCAAAACTGATGCTTCTGCAAAGCAGCTCAGCACTTGTTCAGCAGTGTGCAGGTATTAAACAACCCAGGTGTGACAGCGCGTCTTTCTTAACCAGAATGCAGAGGAAAAACAAATAGGAGCAAGCTCACAAAAGAGAAATCAAAATGATAAGGTGCTGACAGGGGAAGAGCTTGGCAAAGATCAAAAATTGAGTAAACAACACCAGGTAAAATGAGTGTAGTTTGGTCAAAAAGCAGCCTAGGGACAACAGGTACATTACAGCATGAATTATTCAGGTGCTACATCAGGTTATCACTGGGCACAATAGAACAGAAATAAGAACAGGGAACATCTCTTGGTTATGAGAACTGCTAAAAATGAGGAAAAGTTTCCCGAGGGAAATGGTGGCATACCTCATTGATCTGAACTTTTAAAATCAAGAGACGTGAAGCACCAGAAAACTGGTGGGCAACAGAGAGATGAAGATGAAAACAGAGCTTTTCCCTGCCTAATTTCTCCAGTTCTGTGTTTCTGCAGCTTTGCTGATAGCATGATTGATAAACGATCCTTGCAGTATTTTACCATCACCGTGCTCCTGCTTTCCAGTAATGAGAAGACTTACCTTAAAAGGGCAGCATATGGGAGACTTTCTCTGCTTTATAAATTTTAGCCTTGAAGCAGGCTAGCTGCCAATTACTGCAGAAGGTTAGAGAACCTGGGATGTGAGGGTACAATATGCTTCAGATCCTCTGTATAGCTCTCTAGAAAAGGCATTATTAATAAAGGATGTTGATGTGATTTCAATATGGCCTTAGAAGCATGGGTCAGGCGTCACTGAAGAATTCTGCATTTCGTGTCATGAACTGCCATTCAGAAAACCTCCCCTTCGTTCCCCCCTTTAATTCCAGAGACAATAATATTAACTTAATTCCTTGTGCCATGGGACCAAGTTGCCAAATTTTACTCTGATTAGTTGCTTTTATCCCTTCCTACAGACATTTATAGATCTGCTGATCTCCACTCGCTGAAAGCAAAGTAACAGAGATCTTGGTCTCTGTAGGGGCCACGCAAGCAATTGTGAAATGTCCAGTAATGCAAATGTTCCCAAACCCAAACAGGAAATGGCTCTCAACCCATTCAGAAACAAGACAGCATTCAAGCTTCAGGCTGAAACAGTCAGTGCCTGTGCTGATGGATTTCCTTTTCCTCAAACTTTGATGTACTAAGGCTGCACCTTTTAAAGTGGTTAAGGAAGCAAATGAAGCATTTCTGTTGTTTACAATGTGGCCAGTAAATCCTGTTTGTGGGCAGTCAGGATTAAAAGTAAATACTTACACAATGCTTTCAATAACCCTTTTACTCTTTTTTTTTTTCCCAATTTAGATGTTAAGTTCTAATCCATGAGAAACTACAACTTTAATCATGATGTTCATGCTTATAATGCTATGAAAAGCAGCTGTATTTGTAATATAATTGAATAGTTCTGGGGTCAAAGAGCTCTAGAAACTAAAAACAAGAAGAAAAAAGGGTGGTTTCTCAGCACCTGCTGTTCAACCCCCAGTTGCCACGTTCATCAATCCTGTGCAGCCATGAATGCCTGCAAGCACACTTCACCACGACTGACACCTGTGCACATACATCAGCAATGCTATTAGAGCCTGAAAAGAGCATTTATAAAAGCTCAAGGGGATAAACTCTAAAACCTGTATGCACTTTACTACTGTGGCTGTTAACCCGCACAAGTGTATCTGCAAAAACATCTGTTTGCACGAGTAGAGGAGCATATTTTAGAAGGGAACAGTTGAAAATTTGGTTTCCAGCGCAGTCATTGAATATAGAACTTCTGGAGCAGGTGTGAGGGTCAGCACTAGCGAGGGGAACAAACAGGCATCTCCCTTTGTTGCACAGAATTTTTATTAGAGAGACCAGGGTTCAACATTTGAGATGTATCTGCTAGACCACAGCCAGCCCGCAGGACAAGTCAGTCTGCAGCCTAAGGGCTGAAAGCTCCTCAGCGCTTGGCTGCTTTTTCTGGCAAGCCAATCAAAGATGCAGCTTCCGCTTGGAAATAGGTGCACTTCGAAACTGGCTTCCAGTGCTCACTGAAGTCAAGGCAAATTGGATCAGGATACTATGAAGAGTATTTGGACTGTATGCTTGACATTGTCAAAATACTCAAGTTTCTCATTTGCGAAAATGAATAAGGCATTTACAGATTTGAAGTGGAAAGCATTTTCAAATAACTTAGGAGAGCTGCTGTATCTAGCCTGTGTAAGTACAGAATAAAATCCAGAGGCAAAAGCATGCCATTGAAGTGGCACACGGGCAGGGAGATAGCGGAGCTCAACAGAACCAATTCTGCAGCTCGAATGGCAGCACCAGCCCCGCCGAGGGCTCCAATTTACCGCGTGTCTGCTCAGTGGCTTCAAGATGATGCCTACTCTCAGGGCTGCACTTCCACTCCGTTTAAAAACCTGAGGCAACCCAGAATTCAGCATATACTCCTCAGACCTGATCCGGTGAGGAGTTTGAGCACCCACTTTCTTTCACTTACACTGAAGTGCTTTGCCCAATCAGGGACTAAATGTTGAAAGTGATTAAAAACCCCTTGTAGTCTGAAGGATAAGTCATCACAGTGCTCTTGCATAAATTTAAATGAAATACATCTCCAAAAAAACTTGAGAGCTTTGGAGTCAATTTGTGAACAAAAAAACCAAGTGGAAGCACAATTAGTGAATTGTGCAAGTCTAAACATCACTACTTTTGTTTTTATAACCATAATGAAATAAACCTGACCGCAGGCTAATTGTATTTTGAAATGGGTTAGATGGCAGAAGCAAAGCAAAATGCTTTGTGGCTATGCTTTGAATCTCAAGGCTCCCCTCATAGGAAAACAGAGAAGACAGAGCTGCTGCTGCCGAGAACTGAGAGGCACACGTGGCTGTTGTTTTTTCTTGCTGCACTGTAAGCACAGCCCATTTTACTTACCACAAATAACTCAAAGGTTGCAAATGCACTTACCCTTAAACAAAGCAAGAATAAGGCACGTTGGCACGTCTTATTCATTACTGCAAATGAGAAATTTAAGAGTTCCTAAAAGGTAAGTCTGTATCACTAGATCAAACATAATAATATGAATAATTTTTAACATACTCTTTCTGCTGGCCTTTTCCCAGCTAGCACATTTAAATCTGTCCTTAATGAACCCCTACAGACTAGGAAATGATGTCCAGAGGCAGGTAATCCAAAAGGATTTTGCAGGAGCCATCTGCAGTAAATCTGTTTGAAGTTTAGTTAATCTGCATTTTAATAGTTCACCAGCTAGGAAATTCAAGATTTGAAAAGTTGGATCTTGGTGGTACAAGAAGCTCTAGCACTAAGCTCTACAAATGAAAGACAGTAAACACAGAATCATAGGATAGCCATGCTGGACCTTAAAGCCCCCTCAGCCCTAACTCCCTTCCTAGGCTGGCTGCTTCCCCCCAACTCGAGCTGCCCACGGCCTCAGGCACCTCCAGGCACGGGGCACCCACAGCTCTGGGTAGCAGTGCCAGGGCCTCATCACCCTCTGAGTGAACAGCTCAGGACTTACTCACTATAAATAAGCATTTCATGGACTTCAGGCTGAGGAGATGCTTCAGATCTCAATAGTTCTGCGTCTGCTAGAAACGCAGTTCATTCTGCCTCTCTCTGCATGACCGCCAGCTCCCATCAGTAGCCCTTCTCCTAACCCAGAGCTGAACTTGCCTGATAAATAACCCCTACATTAAAGGATAGAGGCACTTTTTGTGTCTGCCGGGCCTTTGGGTAGCTCCAGAAATGTCCTGTCTTCCCTGCAGGTCACACACAGGCTGTTCATTCAGGTTCTGGACAATTTAGCTATCAGTCTTTTTATTTCATTTCGTATAGGCAAATTTTCTCGGGAGCAGTAGGCTGGAATTTGTTGGTTTTCATATGTGAAACATCTGAAGATTCAAAGTCTGTCTAAGCCTAACTTCCTAACAACACTGCAGGCCTGTAAAGCACTAAGAACATATTTGATAACCATATAAACAAGAAATAACGCCAAAATGTGAACAAAACAAGGTTTTGGTGTGGGGGAACTTCTTTTTACCTCCTTACTTCATGGCTCAGTAAGTCCAGACTGTGCTGTGTTTGTATTTTAATTAGTGATTTCTCCTCTGAGAACCTGGGTGAATATGTACCTTGCTTTGTTATAAACACAGAGAAAAGACTAAATTTTTGTGTGGACAAAAATCTGTCTCTATCTGATTAAGCAGTAGTCCCTCAAGCTAAAGGCAGCTCTGACCCCTATAGCAACTCGGGTCTGGTCCCAAAACTTGACTAAACAAGCAATTTCAACAACACAATGAAAAAAATCTGGTGTATAGACCAATTCACTTTCTGGAATGCAAGAAAAGTGACCCCAAATAGGAAGTCAATAAGCATTTCTGAGTTTGACTCGTTTTTACCAGTTAATCAAACTAGGGCTAAATTCCCACCCAGTATAATGCACTCAAGCTGTCCTCCTACCTACATTTGGACTGATTTTGGCCTTCCCACATATATTGTTTCTGCTAATACATGATTTTGAGGAATAAGTAGCTATCCAAGAGCACTGCTTGAGCATGTTAGGATACAAAGCACCTCTCTAGCAGCAGGTGGCAAGCCTCCCTTGGCTTGTCAGTTGCATCCTTTCCTCTTAGCTCTAGATAGATCACAGTTCCAAGCCTCATTTTTCCCACAAAGAAGATGAGGATTACAGTTCCCTCTTCTGAGGATTATTTTGAAGTCTACTGGTGTAAAACGATATACATATCATTTATTAATAATATGTGACTGCAAAAATCTTTTGAGATTCTTGTAAGACACATACATTGAGATACTCTGAAAGGAAAAAAGCCCTCAAAACCCAGAGGTTCTAAAATGACAGTAACAAGGGATAATACAGACAACACACCCAAACACTGCCTCCAAGAGACATTTCAGATTACAATAAATAATAAAAACTTGTTATTAGCATGGCTATCCTAGGGCCTTCTGTAAATCCAGCCCTGATCACTACTGTCAGTCATTAGTGGAAAGCCAAAGAATGACTCATTACCCCTCAAACAATTACTTATGAGATTTTCATTTTTTATGTTGTATTAACCCAAAGACAAATACAGCTTCAGCCTCATCACTGCATGATCTCTGCCTGCTCATCAGCTGCACTTGTTCCTCTTCTTGTTTGCTCACCAAAGAAGGGCAGTCAGCGTGACAGCAGAGAGATGACATTTTGAAAAGAATATTACTATACAGCATCTGTTGTGAACTGTCTGTTTTTTGAACTACCTCATAAATAGCAGGTTATTTTTCACATATCAAGTATTTTCACATCAAGTTTTTGCAATACCAGAAACCTCCTACCCTGTCAATTACTGCTTTCATTAAAAGAATGGATTTTTTTTTTTTCCAGATTTTAGAGTGACAGGGCAGGCATCTATTTTCCATCACGAGAACAGAGTCTGGAAAAACATAGACTTAAAGCATGAGCGATAGGATTTCCTTTTTCATACACAGACTGATAATATTCACTTCCCATGAAAAAGAACATCAGCCACACTGAAATTCACTCTGTCAGCATGCCACATATGGAAGGAAGTTATTGTCGCTAAAGACAAATCAAAGGGCCATTTTTTGGCTTCTGTCTACAAGCCAAAAGAACACTTTTGATTCAGATTTGGGCTCCAATTCCTCAGTTGTGTAAAAAAAAAAAAACAAAACTCAGACTCTGGCTTGCTTTGCACTGAGAGTACAGCACAGAGACCTGACGTACCCCACACAGGTGGCTCTGTAGATGCACTGCCCTCGGCAGCTGCAGATGGCAGGCACAGGGCTGGCACTGCTACGTGGTCCCAGTGGTACTGTGCACTATGGCTTCATATGAGAACACAATTTGGGCACCAGGACTCAGGGTACATACGTGTTTGTAACCTTTTAGAACAAGCCCGGAGTTCACAGCTGCATATTGCAGCTTCAGCTGAAATGGTGAAAGCCATCTGCATTGATCAGAATTAGCGTATCAAATGCCACTGTGGGACCATTATCTTTTGAGTTTTATAAAGAGTGACCGTTGTAACATGTCATTTAATTAACTGTCATCTGCATCATGCTCTGAAAGCACAAGTAGTTATTTATTTATTTAGCAAAACAAAAAACAAATAAAAAAGGCTAGTTTCATTTTTAAGCTTGTCTCTACTTTACAATAGTTCTGTGCTTATCACATTCAGGTTTTTTAGGTTTTAAAGAGAAGAAACATTAATACAAAGCCAACGTAGTGTTTCATTAAAGAAATGTAAATAGGCTCTGGAGTTAATTTTGCTCATCTGAGTTGGTTCAGACCTTGCTGTAATCTAAATAACCCGATTTAGCTGTGAAGAATGGAAATGAGGGTGATGAATATAAAAAAGAAAGCATTATAAGAAGGTTTTATTCTAATTCTGATTCAATAGCAACTGTGTAGCTCTTGGTATTTTTGGAAAAGCCGTAGATGGCTAATCTTAGACTTGATGAATGGAGGTTACAGTTCTTTTANCCAGATTTTAGAGTGACAGGGCAGGCATCTATTTTCCATCACGAGAACAGAGTCTGGAAAAACATAGACTTAAAGCATGAGCGATAGGATTTCCTTTTTCATACACAGACTGATAATATTCACTTCCCATGAAAAAGAACATCAGCCACACTGAAATTCACTCTGTCAGCATGCCACATATGGAAGGAAGTTATTGTCGCTAAAGACAAATCAAAGGGCCATTTTTTGGCTTCTGTCTACAAGCCAAAAGAACACTTTTGATTCAGATTTGGGCTCCAATTCCTCAGTTGTGTAAAAAAAAAAAAACAAAACTCAGACTCTGGCTTGCTTTGCACTGAGAGTACAGCACAGAGACCTGACGTACCCCACACAGGTGGCTCTGTAGATGCACTGCCCTCGGCAGCTGCAGATGGCAGGCACAGGGCTGGCACTGCTACGTGGTCCCAGTGGTACTGTGCACTATGGCTTCATATGAGAACACAATTTGGGCACCAGGACTCAGGGTACATACGTGTTTGTAACCTTTTAGAACAAGCCCGGAGTTCACAGCTGCATATTGCAGCTTCAGCTGAAATGGTGAAAGCCATCTGCATTGATCAGAATTAGCGTATCAAATGCCACTGTGGGACCATTATCTTTTGAGTTTTATAAAGAGTGACCGTTGTAACATGTCATTTAATTAACTGTCATCTGCATCATGCTCTGAAAGCACAAGTAGTTATTTATTTATTTAGCAAAACAAAAAACAAATAAAAAAGGCTAGTTTCATTTTTAAGCTTGTCTCTACTTTACAATAGTTCTGTGCTTATCACATTCAGGTTTTTTAGGTTTTAAAAAGAAGAAACATTAATACAAAGCCAACGTAGTGTTTCATTAAAGAAATGTAAATAGGCTCTGGAGTTAATTTTGCTCATCTGAGTTGGTTCAGACCTTGCTGTAATCTAAATAACCCGATTTAGCTGTGAAGAATGGAAATGAGGGTGATGAATATAAAAAAGAAAGCATTATAAGAAGGTTTTATTCTAATTCTGATTCAATAGCAACTGTGTAGCTCTTGGTATTTTTGGAAAAGCCGTAGATGGCTAATCTTAGACTTGATGAATGGAGGTTACAGTTCTTTTAGGAGGAAAATAACAGGAGAACAGAATATTAAATCAAATGAACAGACATCCTCATGAATAAGGCTGACTAGAGAGACATCTGGATCAAGCATATGGAAAAACTAACTTCCTCTCAGTACCTGGGTACCTCTCTGGTTCATTTATTTTCAGGTCAAAAACCAAATTAAAGGTAAGACGTGCACAGATTGCATGTCAAAAAACAATGGATTGTTTTAGAATATACCTGTTTCTTTTCAATACACAATGACAGCAGCCAGAACAGATAAAGCAGAGTACCCTGCCAGTGCTGATCTCTGACCTGAGAAGAGCAATATGCAGAAATACGTACACATTCACATTTTCTGAGAGTCAAAGGAGAAAATGGATCTTTGCCTAGCAAGGTATTTAAAGCCCTTACACAACGTCCTTCAGATTCCTCACATAAAAGAGATTCATATTCAAGCAGTCCTCACAGCAGTGGTGACAGATGAGGCACTTTCAGGTATTTTGAAATCTCCCTTGAAAACATCTCTTTTAACTAAGCCAGTAAAAAATCACTCTACAATTCAGATAATGCATGCCAGCATACAACAGACCCACGCATGCGAGAAGAAAAGAAATTGCTAGTTTGAGAAGAGGCAAAATGCCATGCAAGAAATAGAATTACCTGTCCGACACCTGTGCAGAATGACTAGCATAAAACTCCGAGGCTGGCGTTTTATCAAACTTGCCCATAGGTTGACAAAACACATCAAGATGTACCTATGCAGTACTTGAACTCTGAAGTGAGTGCAAGGAGTATCATTTAAATCATACAGACATGGACCTGCTTCTTCTCGTCTTAATAGGTAAGACATTTCAAGAGCAAATTTCCCAGCATTTAAATGTGTTAAAAGCTAAGGTTTATGTCATCCAGTAATTTAATTGCAAAACTGAGTTTCAATACTGCAGTTGACCACGTTACACCTTTTCACTCTGACTCTCTCACAAGTGTTGTTATATTCCCATTTATTGAACCCCACTGGATATTGATGTCATGGTTGCATACTGGCTTCCCTCCCAACCTAATAACCTCAAGACTCTCTCTAAAACAAATGTAATATTAAAATGCAGACAAGTGACCTAAAAATGGCCCCGGAGGGCAGGCCTGCAATTTCCTGAATCACACATTCCTCATTCCCTCATTTGTTAAGTTTCACAACATCAACTTTTACACTGTTGCCGTTCTATTCTGTCCAAATGATTGCTGAATAGTAATGAACTGTCTCCCTTTGACAAATGAGTTATTGTTTGATATATTACATTAGGGACACAGAGACTAAACTACTTACAGATACTAGACATTTATAGAAAATACATTTACATAATAGTATACTATTAGCGTAATGAGGTCCCATATTTGGAAGTAAATCAGAGTTTCAATAAACACAAATTCTGGCAGCTATATTCAAGCTATAGTAATATTCTGTGAAATAAAAGTAGGGAAACAATGAAAAATCATGCTTTTTCCAAATACTTTTTAATTTTGACATTTTATCTTGCACTAGCTAGCTGTTCAAACACAGCTGACAATACAAGCATAGTTAACACCAGTATGCTTCAGTACTATGGTTATCCTACAGTTCTGCTTTATAATGTAAAGATTATGAGGTCCTCTACTAGGGCTTGAGTTTATTCAGATTATTCACCAGTAGTGTATTGCATTTGAACTCTCCTATACGCCTCTTATATTCCCTTAAAAGAGGGAACACATAAAAAATCTTGAGTGGACTAGCCTCATTTATCTAATGCTTTGCAGAGTACCTGCTCTGTATTGGAGCTTCACAGCTCATTATTAATTGCTTTTCCAAAAAATTTAATGAAGGTAATTCTGCGCGGAAATCCTCTCTCCTTTGTTATCTGTCAGAGGCTCGGCACTCTTGGAGTACATAAAGGGAGTCAGTGATCCTCCTTGAAGACTCTAACAAGTCGTCTTAAGTTGTGACGACTTTTCTTTTGACAAATTAGGTACCGTCTCTTTTCTGCAGGTGGATTTTCCTTCAGCTGGAACTCCCAGAATATTTTGCATTCCCACTGATTAAATAAAAGACTTGCCATTCAGAAGTCTTTAATCAACGTTTCTTCTTCCTACAGTTGATTCTAAGCACAGAAATAAGAAACTCAAACTGTACCTTACTGCAATTCATACCGGCTTCATTATTTCACGGCAGGATCATCTAGTTCTAGTTGCTGTGCAAGAGCACACTGATCTGAGCTATCAGAATTTGCTGTAACAGAGCATGTAACAGAGCTTCTTCTTCAACTGGGAAGACTGACGTCCTAAAAATACACTGCACTGTCTTGTCTTTGATTTTTAAGGCTTTTTGCTCCTACACTGAGGCACTGATATTTTCCTTTTGTTCAGTACTGCTTGCTGTTTGTGGTTCACTTTTCCTTTCATAAGCTACTTCTGAACACAGTCTGTCTTAGATTTACTTTACTAATATTGGCTGGTGCTTCTATTTGAACGCTCTGCTAAATGAATTCATTTCTATTTGGGGGTCTGAGGAGAACAAGACACTTTCTGAAGACAGGGATAGAGATATCTGTGTGCAGCAGCATATACTTCTCTCTGGCTCAGATCACAGACTATAAGGCAACACAAGGGAAGGACCTTTGATTTCTAAAATCTTTCAGATTAAGAAAAGGGGAAAGGAGGTAGAGCAATGCTCCTTTTTTCGACTTATAATTTTAGGCATCAAAATGTGATTATGATCTCAGGTTTTTAGAATTTCTTGATAATCAGCATCTGGATGTAAAACATGGAAACTAATTCCTCTAGAAATTCACTTATACATTTTATTACTACTAAATAAGAGCCTTTGTTCTTTTTGTATTAATAGTCATTAAGCTGAGTGAACAGTTCAATTCAATGACATTTTATTTCCTCCAAAACTACACATTTTTTTCCTTTTGACTCTGGCCTTCATTAATGAAATTTGGAACTTAAGTTTTGCAATTTGAAACAATCTTTTAATGTTCCTTTCATGTTACAGATGTTGAACTGACCCACCAGTGGTACCATGGTGTTCATTGGGACCTAAATATTTGGACTAACAATTTCACTGAGCAGCGGAGAGCAGGATGGCTTATGAAAAGTCCTAATCAAATCATTAGCACAGCCAGTGACCCTTCTAAGAACATGATGTTGCTGCCCTTCAAATTCTTGGTAACTTAACAGTGATTGCATGTATTTAATTATGAATAAATGTATATAAAATTTATGGAGAAATCTCCCAAAGAACCAATTAAAACCAACAGTTAGTAGAGAAGATCCCTCATTTAAAAGCTGAAGAAGTTCTTTTGGGCAATCTATCTACTTTGAAGCGATTGCTGTAAATCAGAAGCTCTTTCATGTCAGTTTTATTTCATTTCTTACAATTAAGTACTATCCCCGATACATCTCACTACCAAGAACTCGCACAGAGATTATCTATCATTTATATAAGCTAGTAGGTTTATATGATTGGTCAAATCAACATATTCAGAAATAGAGGGGAAAAAAAACTAACACATCTGTAAGTATGCATTTGAATTGCTCAACTTCAGTACCTAGACACGAACAGTGCCAAGGTAGCTTTTGATTCCTTCCCCCATTTAAATGCCATGCTCTAAGCTCTCATTTGTTAAACCTTTCACCAGTCAGCACTTCTCTTCCATTCACTATTTCACGTTTGCCATTACTCTTCTCCCAAATACTAAATGCACGTTCTCCTCGTTCCGCGTCTTCATTAAATCATGTTACGAAATATTTACCCAGAAAGCCTATTTTGTGGAGACAGTGCATGCTTTGTTCCCAAGCTGCTGTGAAACATATTACTTGGCAAACTGGCCATGCTTCTGCATAGGTTTATCAACAAGAAAAAAAACACCACACCATAATCTTTCACAAGAGACTGCCTACCCGGGGTCTCAGTAATGGACTGTAAGGTTCACAGCTGCATCTCTGACTGCTCTAGTGAATACAGTACTAACAATATAATATGTGTTGTTTACAACATCTCCTTTCACCAACTTCAGAACTGCCAAGTTAGGTGAAGTGCATGCAGCATGTTTGGGTAGTTACCATAAAAATTATTACAATTACTGCAGGCATTCAAGATGCTGCAATTAGCAAGGAAATATTACCTAATTCATTTCTATTCTTATTTTGACCACACAACTTTTTTAATTAAGTATCCTGTAACACTTGTATTTTATGAACAACATTTATTAAAAGCATTACCGCTTTCCCATTTATTCTGTAAAGGTTATTAAGTTAATGCAACTGTCACTTTCAAATTGTGAGGAAATAAGCTCAAGGAGTATTATAACTAAAATCAAACAGGAATTAGAAGTTGATATACTGCGTATGAATTAATGCTAGATGAATGAGTCACTTACTGAGTGTGAATAGGAGGTTTGTGGATATATATTTTTTTAAGTTCCTTCTAAAGTCTTAACTGAAAGTACTAAAACTCAAATTCTTTTTTAAGAACAGAGTGCATCATGAAGCCAACACACCTCATTCCGGACTGGGAGGTGAGATACAATTTACCACTGGTACCCAAATGACAGTAAATAACAACCTAGAAAGAACCATGCATCCCAAAGAGTTCAGACTGCACAAGTCATTTCAAGACACGCTTAATGATTTGTAGTGACAGACACGTCCGTGAATACCACGTACTGGTGTTCTGGTAATCAATAATGGAATCAAGTTTCAAAACAAATGCTTCAAGTGAACCTTTGCACCCTCAGCAGGAAGCTGAAAGCTATGAAGCTAATAGCTGTGGGTACCACACTCAGAATTTTCCCCTAAGTGCCAATAAGTAACACTTTTCTCACGTTTCTGCTTCAAAACCATTTCCATGAGCTGCAGGAGTTAGGAAACCTGCTTTCCTATCACTTCTGCTCTTCAGTAGCACAGTTAAATTTACGAGTTAATGTTTCCCTAGCTTAGGGCACTAGGTAGAGATAAAGAATTCTTCCATTTTCACTGTCTTTCTCCTCTCTCTGGCTTCCCACATACATGAAGTATGTAGGTACTGAAACAGAATAATTTTCAACAGACTGTGCTGGAGCCTGAACTATTGTTTCTTGGACTATAATAAATTACATCACCACAAGCACTATTAATGGTTTTAACGACATACAGAGAATTCATCATGAATATTTTCACTGCCACCTCGAACTCATTTTAACAAAGTATATGATAGAAGGCTGTTTAAAGCACATTGTTAAGATGATGTATTACATCAACTAGGCAACGAAGTGATGTATTATTACAAGACGTTGTAAGAATGTCCTTNAAAGAACCATGCATCCCAAAGAGTTCAGACCTGCACAAGTCATTTCAAGACACGTTAATGATTTGTAGTGACAGACACGTCCCGTGAATACCACGTACTGGTGTTCTGGTAATCAATAATGGAATCAAGTTTCAAAACAAATGCTTCAAGTGAACCTTTGCACCCTCAGCAGGAAGCTGAAAGCTATGAAGCTAATAGCTGTGGGTACCACACTCAGAATTTTCCCCTAAGTGCCAATAAGTAACACTTTTCTCACGTTTCTGCTTCAAAACCATTTCCATGAGCTGCAGGAGTTAGGAAACCTGCTTTCCTATCACTTCTGCTCTTCAGTAGCACAGTTAAATTTACGAGTTAATGTTTCCCTAGCTTAGGGCACTAGGTAGAGATAAAGAATTCTTCCATTTTCACTGTCTTTCTCCTCTCTCTGGCTTCCCACATACATGAAGTATGTAGGTACTGAAACAGAATAATTTTCAACAGACTGTGCTGGAGCCTGAACTATTGTTTCTTGGACTATAATAAATTACATCACCACAAGCACTATTAATGGTTTTAACGACATACAGAGAATTCATCATGAATATTTTCACTGCCACCTCGAACTCATTTTAACAAAGTATATGATAGAAGGCTGTTTAAAGCACATTGTTAAGATGATGTATTACATCAACTAGGCAACGAAGTGATGTATTATTACAAGACGTTGTAAGAATGTCCTTGTGTAGTAAATGATTATTTGGTACATCATGAGAGAACATCTGGAAACATGGAGCCTGGGAAACAGGTCTGTTTGGGAAGGTTGAACTTCATGGAAGTACATATTTTGCTAAGAAGCAATTTGAGGCAAAGGTCTGTAAAAAAAAGTCTCGTAGAAATGAGAAGAGTTTCTGGTTAGGATCCAGTGAGTGCAAAAGAAAGCTCTATATTAAAAACGATAACCATTTTAAATAGCTGATCTGCCCAAGAAGAAGACCAAAGAAGCTTTGTGCTGTGGGGCTGTGCACCAAGATAGTAGAAAGCAAGATGGCTAAGAAGTATCTCTAGAGATGGTGTAAACAGGTAACTGACGTTGTGACAGGAAGATTAATGGGAATGAGATAGAGCAGAAAGGGCATGAGATGTAATGCTGCTGAGCTGTTTCCATAGACTTTGTTACTTTGGATACTGAGTACTATTCCAGGAACTAGTAGAACCAGAGAAAACCACTCCAAAAGAGAAATAAGCCAAACAGTGCGGATTACATAAAGGAATTAAAACCACGTCCAAGCACTCAAGTGCTCAAAAACACATGAGAAAAAATTTGGTGCAGTTTTTTGTTGCTTGAGCCTGATTTCACAGAAGGGAAAAGTAACACAAGCAGATGAACTCTGACAGGTCCCATTCTTGCATGAAATGTCTGCAGTAATTAGGCACAGGGGATTGATACACCACAAAAAAACATGACGTGCATAGATCACTTTCTACCTCACTTTTCCCAGATGTAGAGTAAATTTATGTTTGAGTCTCAGTGAGAAAATTCAAGGTTTCTGAAGTTTGCTATTAGTCTCATTAGCTTGTTTCAAACAAACAGGAGCAGGAAAGGGACCACATTAAATACAAGTCAAGCCTAACTGACAATTTTGGATTTGAGTTTTATCAGCTCCAGGGGAAAAGACATCCACAGCCAGTCATTCTTCCCTATGAACTTGCTGAAAGGACCTCAAAGAGCCCTAGCTGCTTCTCACTTCTCCACCAAAAGCAGATTGCTGGACTTATTGAAGAAGTCTACATCTAAATTCGCAAACAGTGCAAGTCTTTAAAAATGCTGCCCTTCTTTTTACACAGATTAATAGGTCATTTCCCTCCTGCTGCTCTTTCTTTTTATTAAAAACAAACACATGCACAGAGCTTTCATAGGGCTCGACAGTCTTCAATGAGCTTTTCTCTCTGTGTAGTTACTTGGGTTCTGTCATGGAGCCGACTTCATAGCAAGGCACAAACCACAGCCCTCCCACAGCGATGCTTGGCAGTGGGCCTCCAGAGCTGGAGCTCTCGTTTGTGTTAGCAAAGCTCAGGCTCAGCATCCCAATAAGCTTTCCAGGTGTTAGTGTTACAGAGAAGTCCTGCTGAGGATTCAATTAGACAAAGAGGAATAGTGCCGGGGGTGACACATCTTGCACATGTGGCCTCAAGTTTCAGGTCTGGACCTTTATTATGTGGCTACTGCTCACCATTCCATATTGAAAGGCAAGCGTTCAGGGAATGGATGCAAGTTCTGCTCAGCCAACTGGTCATGGGAGCAGGTCAGCAGCTAACCTGGCAGATTTTTAGAAAAATCAGCAGGAAAGTAGCAACTAAAAGGTGAGAATTTATTTCAAAATGCATCTGGACATCCTATTTCATTTATAGGCCTAATTTGACACTAGTTCCACTAATCCCAGATAGTTTGATTTCCCTGCGTTCATCTTTGAAGGACTTATTTTATATTTCTGAAGTTTATGACAGTTTAATTAGTACCTCTGAGTGAAATGGCAACTGCTAAACACCTGGAAAAACAGTTTCTTCAAGCTGAATATTCAAAAGTTGAAACAGATGAACATAACAAACATTTCTGAAACATCTGGTTGTTGTTCTCTGGCAGTAAGCTTCACTCCAGTTCTTGAAATGCAAGAATATTATTTCCAAGTGGGAGCTGATATAAATTATTATTTTTGTTCCTTTCTATGAAGTACCTATTTCTAACTGGAAGATATTGTCCGTGCACTCGAACTACTGACGTGGACACTGCCAACACAGCAGAGAACACTCATTTAAAGGATGAACTCAGCAAACTTTTCACACAAGTAGCATATGGGGCACATTGAAATCAAATAATCATTGTGTTTACTGTTGCTGGCCAAAATAATAACAATAATAAAAAATAGAAAATAAACTGCAATGGAAAATCAGGTCGCAAGAGGATGTATGTGCATTTGTAGGATCTAAGGGAGCTGAAAATACAGCGGAATTAAAATAGCTCAAGACAGTCTAAAGTCTAATCTCTGCAGTGATGGACATACAGCTCTTGAAGCACAATATTCTGCAGCACCAGAGAATAACTGGGATTTCTGCACACCTTTGAGGTGTACAGACGTTCTTATGCATTTCCTCCACTTGTAAAATAAGCTGGAGCAATCCCACAACCTGCCTTGCAACAGTTCAGTTTTTAAACACTTAGCTGTAAGGGAAATAAATTTAATCTCATTCTCCAATAATTTCTTTTTTAGAACTTCACTTTGGCCTTAACAAGAAATGGTTTAGTCTCTACCTTTAAACTGAGTACCCAGTAATGACAGAGAGCACTGGTGCAGGAGCTAGAGCAGATGGATGCTGAAGCTTTCGCTCCATCGCACCAGGTGCTATCATTAGGCCATTTGGGTCTGCTCAAAGACAGAAAGTAGATAACGACGCTGTGGATCCTTGTAGCTGAAATTTCCCTACTGCTGTGACACCAACGGGGAGAACAGTTGGCTTACTGCCGTGATGAATGGGGAAGTCATTATTATGAGATACTTTAACATTGTTTTTCCTCTATCGGCACTACGTTTACCATCACAGATCTTCCCTGAAGAAGGGAAAATCACCGCTGCTAACTTTATTTTCCACTGTTTCATCTGCAGTCTATGCTGATCCTGCACCATACAGAGATTTACTTCACTGGTGAACAGAATGAGAACACAAAGTAATTTAAACTTCTTTTCCTGTGGATTCCAGCATTCTTATTTGTAGAATTTTACAAAGTGGCTCTGGATGCCACCTACATCATCAAAATAGTCATTATAGTTTAGATCTCAAAAATCATAGTGAAGAAATGTGCATTGCTGAAATAGTGCAACTGAGCATTGTGATTTCTAAGAAGCATCTGCATTGTATATATCAGTCAGGAAACGTAAACAAACAAAAAAAAAAGAAATTCTCATTTGATAGGAATCTACAAGACTCCTTTCTGCTCAAGGTTTCCTGTCCTGAATAAATCTCATTCTACTCTGTACTTATGCTCAAATATAAACCCCCTTTAGTAAAACATATTTTGGTCAGCCCCGTGGTGGAAAAATTAACACAGGTTTCACAGTAGTACAGATGGCTTACAGCAACTTTAGCTTGAATTCTTCTCTCCCTCCCACTCTGCCTATTGACATTCACACAGAACTTACCCTAAAAAAAAATCTATTAACTAGTCCTCTTAGGTCTTAGCAAGAGTAACAGAATCTGACCTCATGCTAAACACTGGGAAGATAAAAAGTGCCAATGCTCGTATACCAGGTGGGTTAAAATGAATTCACGTAAGTACCTCAGCATTGAGCCCAGCTTTCACCTATACTCATAAGCTTACAAATTGAGATGAAAATTTTGTGAGTGGTTTTCTTAAATTGCTTTATTTTCTTTGTCTGGCTTGACCTGAAATTGAGATTTATATTTTAAAAAGTGGCTTTATCCTCCCATGGAGGCTGCTTCAGCTATTTTAAGAACCATGTAAACCACACAGACATAACAGCGTTTCTTCCAACACTGCTATGTGAAAAATTTGAAGCTTATTCCCACCATATATTGCTCACAAATGCCTCATTGTCCCTCTGACAAACGTTCTGTGGCAAATTGCTGAAATCATCTCTTGCAGCAGTGCAGCTTAAAAGATTCATGCCATTGAATACTCTCCCTCAAAGGCTGAAGTCTAGCCTCAAAAAATTCAAATATTGCAGCTTAATAAAATTTTAAAGACTTTGAGACCCTCTCCTGGGATCAGCTGTCAAACATCTTTTGAAAAGAAGATATAAACACCCTCCACCCTAGAGTCTGAATGTTTTAGTCTTTGGGAAAAATAAAATAAAATAAGAAAGACATAGCAAGGAGTGTTTATCATTGAAAAAGAATATTCAGAATACGCTTTTTGATGTTAAAATGATAAGGTTTTGATCTTCTGTTGAGTCTATGCAGGGATACTTCCTTTAAATGCTAGGATCGTGTTTATAATGAAAAAGCACAACTACAGTTATCTTCTTGTGGCTTTAAATATCCACTGCAAATGTGGATGTTCCCTGGGAAATGCATACCCCTTTTCATCACACAGAGCTTTCCCCTGGTAGCTGCACTCCGTCTTGTCATCCCAGCAATACACCACACTTCATCTGGGCTTTCCTGCCTGCCCCGAGGAAAGAGCAAAGTTCAGCATAGTTCATGACACTTCCAATCTCGTTTATTTCCTTCTAATCAAACCTTATCACAGATTTTTTAGCACGTTTCAGTAATACTCTCTGTCACCATATGCTTGGAAAGCTCATCCCCCAGTAGGCACTTCTGGGAGGGAGAAATGACTGTCGTTTGGCAACCAGCAAGGTAAAGTAGCACAGAACATTCTTGCTTCCAGGAACGCACTTTGGGCCCCTCAGCAAGAGATGACAGCCCTGAGAGGAAGGTCAGTACAAGGCAGCATTGGCACAGACCGCAATTAGGTGAGTTTACAATCCAGCATCTCTGCACACACTGCTGCACTGCTAGCTTAAGGTCACACACGAGACTGGGACTCAGAGAAGATAGGAAAATGTGTTTTATTCTGCCACCTTGGTGGAGAGAAGGGGTGGTGTATATATCTTGCAGAAGCACTGTCACTGCTGAAAGCTCATCAGAGTACAAAAGAGCATGATTTAGTCCTAAACCTTGCATGGCATTCCTCTCCAGGTCCTAAACCCACACCTTTAATTATCGATGCCATTTAGACTCTCATCTAACCCATGCTAAGTAAAGGTACCTATTTTATTGCATCTGTCAAAGCTATTTTTGAATAAAAAAACCATGAAATCTGCTGCAACCACTTTACATCTTGGAAGAGAAGAAGAATGGGAGCTATTTAATGAGAATTAATGGGGGATGTACTGAAACCTGAGCTCTGAGCCTTCTCCGAGCTCTCAGATGTGCACTATGTGGGCACTGAGAGAGAGTTCTAAAACTTTTAAATTCCAACCTATTAATCAATACCATCACACTTAGTGGCAAAACTCTTGAGTAATTAATGCTTAAATGAAGTTATAAAGCAACGGGTTGATTAGGCTGATTCAAGTACATCAGCGTGTCTCCATGTTCCAACTACAAAGTGGTGCTTAGAGAATATCAGAATCACTTCTACCATGTTAATGCTCAGTATAAATAAACTTTGCTAACTGGAAAATAGTTCCAAATAACTTGCAAATACTTTTGTTACGCATAATGACCAGGAGCAAAGAACCCCTTTACTACCCAACCTACACGAGACTATCGTTAGAAGATTCACAAGTCTACCCTACTGAAATAGCTATGGTCTGATTGCTTATTTTGCAACAAAAATGTTCCCTGGGATAGTTTTGCAGTTCATTTGCATTCCAGCAGTCTGGTTCAACGCTCACAAAAATTAAGGAAGGTATTCTTATGTTTCCAAAATGCGCCGGGTGAGAACCTTACTCTTGCTCTCTACTTCTCCAAACTGACAGCTTAATTCAGTGCCTACAGCCATTATAAATCAGTATGCAACTGTGTAACCTATCGAAAATGTAAACATATATTGGATATTCCCATCCTATCAGTTGGTGTGTACATATCATTTCCATGCTGCACGATACAAACTTTAAAGCATATCAGATGATTCCAGTGCTCTTGCCATCCCTTCATCAGTGATTCTACTGACTCATCCTGTACTTCAAATCCCCAAGATTAAATCACTAACTTACTTGACCAAATATATAACTGATCACATATAATTTCACTGAATTTGCTCAAAACTAAAGCAGGGAGTTTTTCCTTGGCACACAGGAAAAGTCCCTTACATTTAAATTTATCATATATAAATACTGCAAATACAAAAATATACTCTTCAATGTAATTCGTATATAATACAAATTCAGGTTTTCATTCGTACTCTGGAATATATGAAAAATTCCACAGTAAGATTTGAAGTGTGAAGATGGAAGAGAGAGGGATAAAGAGAGCTGAATTTAGAAGATGGAGTAATTTTGTAATAAACTGACTGAAGAGTTTAGGCGACTCTTGTTAAAATTCCGAAACTGGCAGCCCTATGAATGGCATTGGCTTTTTTAAAAAAGCATTTAAAGCCCAAATGATCACTGCCAAATTCTCTCTGTAAGTAATGGAGAAATGCCTACCATTTATGGGTAATTACTCATTTCCACTCATTTCTAAAGGCAGTGGCAGGAAGTGAAACATGAATTGTGCAGCATTTCATTACATAAGGACATACAGGGTCTTTTTTTGGAATGCAACCTGCCAAAATCTAAAGGAATATATCTTATTAATAAATGATGCTTTCTCAAAGGCACTTAGAATAGAGGACAACAGCTAGAAAGGGTAAGAACTGTCCTAAAGCTGGAATGATGGATATGATGGATTCCTTCCTGCCAGATCTGCATTACTCTGCAGTCCTCTGATGCAAAAACTTGAACTTTAGAGCAATATGCCACATAATGTGAAACTTTAAGGGGATGGAGACTCCACTGTTGACAGTGACAGGTTCCGAAGTCTTGAAGTGTAAAGAGACCTGCTGAATCCTAGACAGATGCCCTGCAGGAAAGGAAATACTTCCACTGCCAAGTCGCTAGTGAGCGATCATGGCTAGAAAGAAGAAACTGGCAAGCCTTATGAATGGTTATGTTGGGCTGCTTTCATGCTTTAAAGTTGTGGTGAATGGAATATAACTATTCATGCTTCATAATGAGCGGGGAAGATGAATGTGGCTAGTAGGACTTGTTGTTGACTTGTTATCTATCTTGTTCATAGATTCATAGATACATTAGGTTGGAAAGGACCTACAAGATCATCTAGTCCAACCATCCTCCTATCACCATCCCTACCCACTAAACTACTAAATCAAATCCCTTAGCACCTCATCTAAACGCTTCTTGAACAGCGCTAGGGATGGTGCCTCAACCACCTCCCTAGGCAGGCCGTTCCAGTGCCTGATCACTCTTTCAGAGAAAAAATTTTTCCTCAAATCTTATCTAAATCTTCCCCGGCGCAACATGTGGCCATTCCCTCTCGTCCTGTCACTAGTAATCTGGGAGAAGAGG